>OY986437.1:207043010-207643010 GCA_963920525.1 Dichetophora obliterata | reverse complement strand
CAAAAAGGATTACTTTTTACTTTTTTTCGCAATAAAAAATATTACAAAAATATAAACACATTAACTTAAAATAAAACTTATCAATGACCATTTTCTAATTTGAACCCAAGTCCTCTCGTCTGCTGGTCTGATATCTTACCCACTCACCTGTCGCAGTTGATAACAAAGTTTTTTTATTTTTTTTGTTCTATTTTTGCCTTAAGATTTTTAAAAAAATAAATTGTCTGATCATTTAAAATTTTTTTAAACGTTTTTTAACAAATCCTTCCTACAAAACCTTAAAGTCTTGTACATTCGTCCAATTCAGTTGTAAACAAAGTTTCGCTTATTTTGCATCATTTTATAAACCTTACTGTTTATTTAAAAAAATTTCAAAACCTTTTTTTAGAAATTTCTTCACACAAAAGCTTAATGTAAATTTGCAGTCTTACAACAGTCTAAAACTTAAAATTTTTTAGATTGAAATAAATTAAAATTAGGTATGGATTAAAAATAGTACAATAGGTACTTTTTCGATTCAAAATTCTTATAATACAAAGTTAAGATTAAGAATTTTGACTATGACGGCAGTATATAATTAATAGCGTTAACTTGTATAAACTAAATTTTCGTAAGTGAATTAGTACATAGAACATAAAGGGTTTTTATAGTACCATTTCATGTTGAATACTCTAAATGCCTATTGGAATTCAATGTAAACGTAGCAAAAAAGATGAATGTCGGACCGAGTGGTAGAAATTACTTGAAAGTCATTTAAAACGCACAGCAATAAATAATAGCCTGGCCCATTTTTAAAACAAAAACAGATGCGCTTTTTTAGAATCTAAATTTATTTTTTTTGCGGAAAATTTCCACTCTCGTCTTAACACATCCAGGCGATGTGTTCGCAATATGGTTTAAAGAAATTGATCAAAGTAATGTTTACAGTTCCATCTATTAGCAGTTAATTTTTATTTATATAAAAAACCATAAACCATTTTTAAGAAAAGTTTCAACTGTGCAGTTGAAAAAAATTTCGTGCATTAGCAAGAAACTAAAAATTACGAAATATGGTGCAAGTATATGCTAAATACTGGAACAGATTTATCTGCGTCTATTACGATAAACATAAGTTCATAATACCATCTAGCTTTTGTGTTTTGCAAATTTTGCATTTTATTTCACAAACGAAATAAACTTAAACGCAAAAGATTACCCAAGTTTGTTATAGAATATAGAATTCACGATAACTTTTTCGATGAAGAGACCATATACAACAAAAAACCTCACATTCCATGTAATATTTCTTAAGGTTGGATTAACACTGGCTATGGTTAAGAAACTATAAAAAAAGGCTGGAAACAGTGAAACAAAATAAAAAAAAATACTTAAGAGGAGATAGGAAGGAGGTGGTGGGCGGGCGGTTAAGCCCAAGAAATTACCTCTTTGAGGCAAAGCATTTTTTAAAAATTATAAAAACAACGTTTAAAAAAAATTGTTTTCGTCACAAAAATCAAAGAAGGATACTCTTGTGAACCTTTTTTTTTAAAAAAATATTTAAAATATAAATCTCTAGCTAACAGAACTGTTGCAGTAATTTTTTGCAAGTAATTTAATTTAAATTTTAGAGAAAAGAAAATTGAATAAAATATATTAAGACACAAAGAAGCTATTCGCGTTGAAAGTCAAAACTTTGAATTTGGAGAAGTTTTTTGGCTGTAGGTAATGGAATGGTGTTATATACAAAAATTCATTGTACGAAGATTTTCTTTAGTTTTCAAGATATGAGAATGTTATTGCTGTCAAACAAACGGAAATTTTTTTGACTTAATTATCCTTAAGAAAATTAAAAAAGTTAGTAAACATTAACATATACTGGATAAGAAAATGCATATTGTAGGGTACTCATTAGAGATAAGCGAAAACTATCCAGATGGTGTTTTTAGCCCTTTTAATTTCCAAAAACTCTTTCATAGGTTATTCAAACGTATTTCTTAATTACCTTACTCTTCAGTGTTTTTAATTTCCATTATTTTACAAAAGAACCGTTATTTTGAAGAGAGTTATTTTTGTGCTGATAAAAAGTAGCCTATGTTCCAACCAGGGACGTAAGGAACCTACATGTGAAAATCCATCCAGTAGTTTTCACGTGATGCGCGTTCAGACAGACAGACAGACAGACATACAATATTTTTAAAAAATACATTTTTGGAATCTACAATGTTCAAAATGTTAAGGGCAAAAATAATTTCGAAAAAATATTCAATGTATAGATTTTTTTTTACAGTTTTATTATAAGTATAGATTAGCTTTTATATGACCTCCTGATCATAAGGCCGAGCCTGTAAATAATTATCACGTAATGCTTTGTTAAATACAAGACAAGAGATGACTTTCAAAATAATACTTAGCAGTAAATCAAAAGTCCCTGTTAACTTTTCTTTATTTACAAGGTTCAATGGAAGTCTTGAGCGCTGATTATAATAGACGGAACGGAACGTTATAGAATGTTGGGAAATGTCACTTTACAATCCATTGCATGAGTTTCTTATGAGTTCGATTATAATAAGACGGGACGGAGCGGCACGTGACGTTGAGATCTATAGATTTTTGATTTTTCCGCTGCGTTCCGTTACGTTTTGAGCAAAAACTTTATGCTGACAGATGCTACTATTAATTTTATTCTGCATTTGTTTTGTTTTCCGTATTTTTTATAAAATTTGATTGAATTTATGTTTTAAAATAATAAAAAAAGAAGAATTGATGGAATTTGTTTTGTAATAAAATATATTTTAGAAAAAAATTAACTCCTCTTTCGTTGCTATTATAATCGCCACTTCGCTTGAAACCGTTTCGTCCCGCCACAATGATACTTGACTCCGTTCCGTTCCGTCTATTATAATCAGCGCTTTATTCTAGTGATCGATAGAACAAAAGTTCAAATTCGGCGTAAGGTTTTAAATATTTAGAATAGAAATATTTAAGAAAATTTGTCTATGAAAAACCTGTCAGTTTTGCGAATTTGTTTCCAGAAAATCAGCAAAACGAGACTTAAGAAGTTTTGCTTCAAATACTACCGATAAATTGAACTTACAATACTTATAATACTTAAAACACGTATAGTTATTTCTATTTCTAATGGAATGGTCATTATGCAAAATAATTTGAAAAAGCTACACCATTAATATTACAAAACAATTTCAATAATTTTCCTACTTGAAACTCTCAGCTAAAGTGCTAAATTAAATTTTTTAAAAATAACAATTTATGTAGCGACTGCATCTCCTGCTAAGCTTGTAGATTTTTGCAAAGCTTTTTGCATGGTATGGCTTAAAAGTCCAGGCTTCTTTCGAGTGGAACATAAATTTCCCTAAAGCTATTTAGCATTACTAGAGTTTTTTTTTACTATTTCCAAGCATAGCGATTGTATGGATTTCATACTACTTCCGTAGCTTTTGTCCTGCCTCCTACTGCTCTTGCCACAATGCTGCTTCCATCAACATTTCCTCCAAACAATAACATTTTTTCGTTGGCTGCAAGCCGCAATTCATCACCGCCAACTCATTGCCACCTGTACCTGTGGCCAAGCCGGGAGACGCATGAAGGATGATCGTCTGTCCTTTGTGCCAACCCTAACGGCATTCGATGTTTCCCCCCTGACCTCCGTTGATACCCTTAAGTCTTCCTTGCCGGATGCAATAAACAAACCAAACATAAACATTCTCCGCTCGTCCATTAATAAAAATAACGTTGGCAAATGAACGCTACAGCTATCCGACAGCGACTTCGACTTCGACTCTTCAGGTTGGTTTATGCAAATCCAACTGGAACAACATCGACACACAAGCTGGCTACAACAACAATGAGTCTAGAAAAAACATTAAGCTAGAAAAAGATATGGAAGGAAGAAGGATGGAAGGATGGAGGGAAGTGAAAAAAATAATGTAAGGTTTGCAATCAACTCTTAACCGCGTTTCGTAATATTCGCTGATAGAAAAGTTCTTGCGCCACATCCAGACGCCAGAGTGCCTTGAACTACAGCGCCATTACTTTGCAAAGCTTCTGCCTCGAACTGTTTGCAAAAATTTTAACCTGATGGGCGGAAAAATAATACCCAGACTTTGAACCGGCTCTGTCAAGTCGCATGACTTCGATGGTTTTGTTTTCTTAGTTTTCAGCGTATAGAGTTTGTTTGGTTTTCAGCGAATTTTTTTATCAAATGCTGATGCTGGCTGTTGCACTTCACATACACACACACACATTTGCATTGCTGCCTGCGAGCGGCGCGTATGTTCCAGGACCAGACTCAAACGAACAATAAAACCACTACTCTCTATGGCACAGCTCGAGTGGTTGGATTCTGGAATGACTTGACTTCTCAGCTCAATGGCCGAAAATATGTAAATGAAATGGAAAAGTGGTATGAAAACAAAATAACAAAAAAAAAAAAAACATTATACGAAACTTACAAAAATAGCTGAAAATGTAAAAAAATATCTTGAATTAAAATTAGCTTCTAGGAGTAAACTTTTAGAAAATTAGAACACAGACGGCTTTGGCAAAAAATAGTTTGGAAAAAAATATTTAATTCTTATGTAAAGCTTGAAATGAATGGATTTGTTAACTTTGTAAATTCTTGTGAATTTAAATAGGCAGAAAAAATTCAGCTTTCTCTTGTTAAAAGGAAGTAGTTTTCTTTTTATAGAAAAATAGCTGCGTTCAAGTTAACAAATAACTTAATCTTATTGGCTATAAAAAGCATATACATTAGGGCGGGTCGATTTAAAAATCGCCCATTGCTCATTGAAAATCGTATTCTAGGGATCAAAATAAGAAACTTTGCCCGAGGAACTATACCTCTAAAACGAATTCTAATGCCCCAACTTTTCACTTTTGTCCCGTAGGGTCAAATTTTGAAACATCCCTCTTTGACCCATTTAGAGTACCCATATCGAGTCCAAATTTATGACCAACCCCACTAATTTTGGAGGGCCGATCCACCCATGCCAGTGGCACACACCCTGGAACCCCTTGAGGAGTTCCACATACAAACATTTTAAAAAATCACCATTTTTGTCACTTTATATGAAAAATTAGCCAGGGGGTGTGCCACTGGCATGGGTGGATCGGCCCTCCAATGTTAAGGGGGTCGGTCATACATTTGGACTCGATTGGGGCACTCTAAATGGTCAAAGAGGGATTTTTAAAAATTTGACCCTACGGAAAAGTTGGGGCATTACAATTCGTTTTAGAGGTATATTTCCTCGGGCAAAGTTTCTTATTTTGATCCCTAGAATACGACTTTCACTGAGCAATGGGCGATTTTTTGCCTCCCCACAAATCTACCCAGCCTAATATACATACATAATAAGGTAAAATCTCAAAAAAAATCTGAAAAAAAAAAAAAAAAATACGATGCTTTTGTTTTAAGCTCATGCTCATTAGAGAAAGAGCGATTTAAAATCATTTAATACATCTTGGTACTCAAAAACTTAACAAAAACTGATATCTTTTCTGAAATTAAAAAATTTGTCTGTGATGTTTTCGTATTTTGTTTGCCTTTCTTATATCTAATCAACTGAAGATACAAATACATAAATATCGAAAATTTAAAATTATTGACTTATGATAGAAGAATAGTTATTTCAAGATCATCACATTGTTCTATATTGCGCAAAGTGTACTCTTTTTACACATCAGGAGTTTTTTCGATTTTAAGTATAAAATGAAGTATAAATACATATTTTTCAATAAGAATACGTAGCGTTTTTATTTAAAAAAATTAATTATAAGTTGAAAATTTAAAACTATAATCCTAACGAATAGCTTACAACAGATAGTAAAGTTAAGACAAATGCAATACACTCTCACTTTATTACTAATACTCTCTCATTTTTGCAACTGTCCGAGCTAATGTCTAAACTTTTTCGTAGACACAACGATAGACACAACTCATACAGTAAAATTACGTTTATGTCAGCAACGTTTGAAAAAAATCCAAAATTTTGAAAATTCTAATTCGCGTGTGCTTAAAAAAAATATATAATAAAATGGAAAAACGACTTTCAAAACCAGAAATTATAAAAATTATCGAGCTCTACTTGGCCTACTGTCGTGACACTTTCTTGCTACTGTCTGGACGCCTACATCACTGAAATGCAGGCTTCACAAAACCTTTTAATTGAAGAGAGAAATTGCACTCCTCATCAGTGTTGCCAGAACTTTTTTGAGAAAAGCGCGAAATTTAAAAAAAAATCGACCAATGAAAAAAAAATCGCCAAAATCGCAATTTTGGCCAAATCACAAAAAAAAATTATATACATTTTTTTCAAATAATATTGTGTAAGGACCCCTTTTGACGAGGGTCAAAACCGGCCCTCACAATCAGGCCTTCATTTTTGCGGCCCACTCAACCGGCCCTCACCATAAGCGGCCTCGCTAAAATCGGCCTTGCAACAAACGGCCCACCGCAACCGGCCCTTAACATAAGCGGCGGCAAGAGAACCGGCCGTTTAACGAGCAACAATAGTCAACAGCTACAACAACAACAACAACATTAACATCAACATCAACTACAGCGCCTACTATACAAGTCAACAGCTACGGCGCGAGCTAGTAATAACGACAACAACAACAACAACATCAACATCAACCGCAGCGTCTTCTACTCAAGACAACAGCTACGGCACGAGCCAGTAGCCACAACAACAACAAGTTACAGCACAAGTCGTCATAACCTTCATGGCAACCGGCGATAACGAAGAGACGCCCCAATGCAGGCAAACACAACAAACAGCTGCAACAAGCCCCGCCGCATCACGCCATGCACGGTATTTTATTATATATAAGAAAATATTTAAAGTTTAGCTGCTACGTAGGTACAGCCTAAACAAAACATACATCAAATTATTTTTATTATTTCTAAGGCCTTTTCCACACTTGGTCAACGCAATTCCAACGAAACATCAACGCAACAGCGAAAAAGTTTAAAAGCAATGCAACTATAAACCGAATGCTTTCAAACTTGCTTTAAAAGTCATGCAACATATAATAATTGTAATAATATAATAATTCATGTTTTTCGACTTCTTGAACTAATTTAATATATAACACTTGCTCATTCATCCTGCAAACTATTTCTTCTTCTTTAAGAATCTTTTAATGAAAAAAAATAACTAATTAATTAACTTATTCACCTTGATTAATACTGCACTACAAACAATTCACAAAACAAACAAACTGATGCAACAAGTCGCCGATGAAAATTGCGGAAAGCCGCGTTGCGTTGAACAGGTTGAGAACGTGTCGAGAACTTGTTGCGTGCAAGTTGCTTAATCTGAAGGTTCCGGTATAAATACACAGGCTAGCAACATGAGTTGGAGTTGCGTTGACCAAGTGTGGAAAAGGCCTAATACTAAGATTCTTAAAACTAACATTTGTAAACTAAGTATGCATTATGATATACAGAAATTATCAACACATATTATAAGCTAAAAGTATTTAACACTTAAGTAATGAATTAACATACTCACCCTGTATTACAAATTCTAAGTATATAAGCGAAACAGAAGGTTTCCCCTGAAAATAGCAACACACACACTAACATAGCTAATAAGCGAAAACATGAATTATTATTATTTAGTTGCTCGCTCGGGCAACCGAAACATGTGTTGCTATTTCAAGAACATAAATATGTATTAGTGACACGACGCTGGTGCCGGCCACTAGTTAGTCATTTTGAGAATTGAAATAAATGATTCTTGCGAGAGGCATTGAACTGAACAGACGTGCGATCGTTTTATTCTGATACATCTGGAAGGCAATAATTGGGAGAGTGCACAAATTGGCTGCTTGGACGGACGACGACACCACGACGGTAAGTTAGCCCATAATACCCACAACCCAATTCCGCTCCCGTGAATTCAGGCACCAAAAAGAGATCCTAGATTGCAACTTCGTTGCCAAATCTCTCGAGGTCTCTGTTTGCACCTACGCCCAGTTCTACACGAGCACGCCACACTTCCTCAACTTATACCTCTCCACTTGTAGGGCAGAAGACGTGAGATCCTAGATTGCAATTCGTTGCCAAATCTCTCGAGATCTCCGTCTTTCACCCACACCCCAGCTTAACACAAGCACGGCATCCAAACCCAACTCGCTCTAATCCCGTGAATTCAGGCACCAAACAGAGATCCTAGATTGCAACTTCGTTGCCAAATCTCTCGAGATCTCTGTTTGCACCTACGCCCAGTTCTACACGAACACGGCACCCCAACCCAACTTCCTATAATCCTAATCCTTGTCCTAGTAGGGGCATAAACGGAGTCCTAGATTGCAACTCGTTTGCCAAATCTCTCGAGACACCGTTTATCTCCTCCTTGTGACTCTTTACGAGACCTTCACTACCCATCACAATCCCAAATTCCTATCCTGAAGACGCACCAACGAACAGGACAGACTGACGAAACTCGACCACAGTCATCGGCAGCTCTCTTCAACACCAAGTGGACTGGTAGCCACGCATCACGGGTACCGCGACCTTGAGTGCTCCCGTAAAGACGGAGTGCGAGCGGGACCTACTATCAAAACCTCACCTTTCTTGGAAGAACCTCTGGACAGCCGCTGAGCATACCCTGGCTGGAAAGCGTTGTAGCGCCCGAGGTTCGTTAGAATTGAGATCTGCAAAAAATAATAAAATAGCTTCTTCATTTTATACGAGAATTTTGATCGTTACAGAATAGTTTTTTAGAGACTAACTATTTAGAATGTTTCAATATGCAACTTTAAAAATAAAAACTTTTTACAAAAAACGTTGTTCTATTATATTAAAACTTCAGCCATATTAGACTCTTCCTCCGTTTCGACAATTCTCGAAGTATTGTTTAGTTCATACATTGATTTATTCATTTTTGAAATCCTATCATCGGATATTGGCAGCGACTTGCAACAACAGTTTTGAGCCTTCATGAAGCATTTTACTCGAATGTTTGAAGTTAGCATATCTAATTTCATTCTGTTACGAATTTTAGTTTTGGTCAAGTTCATGACGGATAAAATACGTTCCACAAATGCATTAGAATGTGGCAAGGAAAGCAAGATGAATGCCAACTTACAAATATTGCCAAACATTTTTCCCCTACTGCTGTCTTAATTTTTTATGCCGATTCCCAAAATTCTGCACTTTCAGATGGCACATTGTTCTTGAAAACATTGCTCCATGGAAATGTCAACAAAGATTCGTATTCGATTTCTGCTGCACGTCGCTCTTCAAGAGATAGATAATAAAGAGGAAGTTCACGGAAAGAAGGTCTTATATGGTTTAAACATCTTTCAGGACATAATGAAATTCTGGTATTTTGATAGTATGTCTATCTTAACAATATCATCACTTAATTTATGAATTTCTTCATGGAACTGATAATGAAATGTAAGGTCATTAATTCTTGTATAATTGCTTTTATCCGCTAAAATTTTAATTTAAGCTGAATGTAGCTAAATTATCAAAATTGAAATTTTTGACAATATCTTCATTTATAATTTTTGAAACAAGTCTTTGAATAAATGTTGTGATTTCAACGTAAGCTTGAAAAAAGTCAACTTTTTCTCGTTGAAAATATAAATTAAGTGAGTTGATGTTTTGAAGAAACGGTCTCAAAAAAATAAGTATTATAACGTTTTGTTCGTTTTGATACGCTTCATGCAACAAGTGAGCTGTGTGACATTTTTCTTTTTCAGCCCCAATTTCGAAAAACGATTTTTGCTCTAAATATTGTGAACAAATTCGATCGACAGCGTTAAAGCGTGACAGCCAGCGAGTTGCAGAAATTTGAATTAAACACAAATATTTTGCATTCTCATCGTTAATAAGTTTGAATATTCTGTAATATTTAGCTTTTCGTAGTGAGCTATTTTTAAACCAATTGTAAGTTTCCTTAACTACAAAATCTAGTTCATTAATAAAGATTTCGCAAGCACAAGAAGCACACAAATGAAGACTGTGTCATAAACATTTCATAAGTATAATATAAGGTGCATGTTCTTTTAGCTTAACATACAGAGAATTGTTTTTGCCACATAAATTATAAGCCCCAACAGTACCTAACTCCACCATTTTACTGAGTGATATCTTATGAACATTCAAAGAGTTTTTTATAGCCTCAAATAAATCGTTTGAGGTAGTGCTCGTTACGCTAACCAGCCCTAAGAAATGAGTAGTTATCTTACAATTTTCCTGCGAAAAATTCTTAATACATAAGCACAAATATTTTTCGGTACTTATGTTCGTGGATTCGTCAACAATTAGGGTATAGCTTGAGTTTCTAATATCTGATAACAACCTCTGACATTAAGGATGGATTGTGAACATTTTTTATGATTGCCGAGCATTTCGTTCTATGAAGCTTTACTTGAGAGTAGCTAGTTGTCGGACACAGCTCTTTGAAAATATCAATTAGATGATCGACTGAACTAATGGACGCATGTTGCGCTATAAAAAGCATGTATCGAATTGCTTCTTTGTGATTATGTCTCTCATGTGTTGCCACTAAGGGGTCGTCCATAAACTACGTTTCCAATTTAGGGGTGGGGAGGGGTTTTGAAATACACTACGATAAGTAACGGTAGGGGGGGGGAGGTGTTTAGATATTGTAACGTTACCAAAATTTAAAAAAATCGACAAAAACCTCTAATTAATAACACAATCATTTCAAAAATTTTTAACCTTACATGTTTATGTTTGATCGTCTAAATTGATGGTTAACTTTTGTTTCAACGATTTCTTCCACCACCTTTTCCCTCGACACAGGAACATTTTGGTATTCCTTCACCATCTCAGCACACGTCTGAAAAATTTGGGTCTTTGCTTTTGCACAAGGCTTTGACGTTAAGGCCTGAATGTTCTTGATCAAAGGAGATACCGTATGACATGTACTGTCCTTCTCAGAAAGAAGAAATCGGTTCAAGGTCGTGTCCTACCTGCGGCTTGTATTTAGTTTTTAAAACTTCTATGAATTGCCATAAGTTTGTATTATATCGTTTACAATAAATCGGAATTAAAAATACTATTTAAATAAATCAATTTTCAGAAAGCATTAACACAAAAACACAGAACTTGGTGCAGCTCGGGTGCAGCCTTTAAGGGTACTCTGTCAAAGACCAGGTGAATTTCTTTGCGTTAGAAATGAGGATTCACCTGAATGGGTTGACATAGAATCCGATAAAAAATTCTATTTTGAAGAATCCTCAACAAAGCTACCAGCTTCTTCTATCCCAGTGATTGAGAGCATCGAATCTTGGATCGCAGATGGAATAGCTTTTACAGATGATATTAATTATTGATTTTTTTCCAATTGTTCCTTTAATGTATCTAGTCATACTAGTCACTAGTACTAGTGAAAATTGTCAGAGCTATTCAAAATATATAATTATTCGAATGAATTAATTTCATATGTCACGTTACTTTATGGAGGGGGGGGAGGGGTTTTGAAAAGCACTACGAAAAGTAACGCAGGGGGAGGAGGGGGTAAAAAAAACCGGAAAATCAGTAACGTAGTTTATGGACGACCCCTAATATAAGAGTGGATTTAATTTATTGTTTAAACACTGATAGGTTTATATACCCAAAAAATATTTAGGATAAAATTACGAATAAAATCTTTGTAGAAATACAAACAGAGGCTATTTGTAGAATATACAAATGTTTTGTGCATAATACAAACGTTTGTAGTGTTGGCCGCATGAAAAAATTTTTCAATTCGTAACTTTGTACATTCTACAAACGCTAGTTTGTAAATATCTATAATGTATAAATTTGTGAACTGAACGAACATTGTTTGATAATATACAAAGCGGTGGCAGCAGCGTTCGTATATTTGTTCGTATCTTTGTAGATGAAACGAATGCGTTTGTAAAATATATAAATATTTCTTTAATCAATGTAAAAACGGTCATTTGTATTATTCACAAAGTCGTTCGTAGGCTGAAAAGAACAAACAGCTTTGTAGAATATAATAATTGTTTTTTACATAGTACGAAGCTTTTTTTTTGGTGTAAACATACCAAATTTTGTTATCTTGGATTGCTTGAAGTCCAATTTCGAAGCATTCCCTTTGTGTTTTGCTGTTTGTGAATGTCGATCCAAGTCAGCTTTCTGTGGTTGCATTTCGCACTCACATACAGTGAAAAATGCCATGTCCTCATTGCGCGTACTGCGTTTAAGCCAACCTTTATTTGTTAGAATATTATTAACAACACTAGAGTCTATTGACAAATTAAATTACCTTCATACGCTGGAATGCTGCACCAATTGTTATTGAATAATTTCCTGTATTTTCCCCACTTGCTCATTTGTATGTATACAAAACTACTATAAAGAACTATGTATGTGTTCAAAACTAGCAACTAGAATTTGCAAATTCTAATTGGTGAGTTGCTGCTGTCAGTTAAAATTTTATTCAAAAAGATAGCGATGTGATTTCGATATAAATAAATTATCGATAAAGCTTGTGAGCTGTGTTCAGTCGCATTGTTAACGGAGTGTTCCAAACACTTTTAAAATAATTGTTATTTTCTTGAATTGAAATTTTAAACAAATTAGATGAGTTTATGAAAAAGCGTGGTTTTCACAAAAATCGCCCAAAGAATTGTCAGGCGATTTCCTAAAAATTTAAGCGCAAATACAAGAAAAAAAGCTTCCAATTGGCGATAAATCGTCCAATCTGGCAACGGTGTTCCTCATCAATATTATTCAATTGACAAACGATTGATTCACTTTGCTTTCCTCATTCGTGAATAAAAAAACTTGAGCACTCTTATGTTAAATATTCACAGTGATCAAAACTTTTTCTTTGCTCTTTCATAGTATTCGTTCGTAGAATGTGCTCCTCAAAAAAACTGAGCTTACCAACGCCTTCTCTTGTTATTTATTTATTTTTTCTCGCTCGCTGTTTTACTGTTTTGCCAAGATAAACTCATTTCATTGAAATTTTTCGTTCGCTCATTTATCGACTCAACGAGTGATCTTGTAAATTAAAAATAAATGCGTATTTTATGATGAACTATATTTTTTTGCGTTTTTTAATGAAATTGTTAAGTACTTAATACATTTTTAAATCAAACATTTCTGTAATACTAACACAGCAATATAAGCCTTTAATTATGTTAAAGTTACTTAGTTTTAAGTTTATTATTAGGTTAATTTAAGTTTAACAAGATAATACATCTGCCGCTGTGACATATGTGCTGAGAGCAAGCACAATATTTTACTCACTAATATTCTACACTCATTTCTACTTCCCATGTAAAACCAAGCAAGCTGCATTAATCCGATAACCCTTTTAGAATAATACTTTATAGTTTTAAGTTAATTTTGTAATATATCTTAAAACATTGTAAAAATCCAAGAAAGACTCAATAAATTGATTTGATTTGATTTGATTTGATTTGACATTTTTAAAATGTTCCCTTTTTCGTTTATTTTTCTCAGTTTCTTATAATTTCATAAAATTTTTAAGTTTTTTTAACTAAATATATTTTTAAGAAAACAAATCATATACGTATATACATGAGTATATATTCACTTTCACTTTCATTTCATTTCACTTGATTATGTTGATCATATGTTGATTATATTTACAGTCTTATATTTCGAAAATTTTATATGAACCCTCATTTATATACCAAGGATATTTTTTTGACCACAAAATCAACTAAATAACAGCGTGTAATCATTGTTTTTGTTTTATGAAAAAAATATTTATGTTATTGTCCTTATTTTTTATGAACTTAAAGCGTTTATTCAAAAAATACTGTATATTTGTCTTACTTGCTTAGAAACTGGAATCTCAATACAGAAAAAAGCTACTAAAAATGCCATCAGTCATATGAAACCCTTGTTTATGCTTACAAGCTAAACATTAATTGGGATATATAATTTATTGTGTACTGTATTAAGAAATTAGATATTTATACCTTTAACTTGAGATATTATTTATACTGATCCAACTATTTTTGTAGAAATTTTCTGAATTAAAGAAAACCAAAATTAACAGAAAGAAAAAACTTAACAAAAATATACATCCAAGTTATATTTTTGCGTACTTTAAAGTGGGAAAATGTAAAAAAAAACGGTTTAGTTTAGTTTATTTAACAAAAATTGTTGACATATAAGAATAAATCTTTTGCATGCCGCATTTGACAATAGAAATAACAACATCAGCAATAATTAAAAACAAATTAAAAACTATTACATTATTATGATACTAAAAATTAACTCGAATTTACAAAAGAAAAATTATTATCAAACCAAAGAATACAAATGTTATTTAGGGAAATAAAATAGCACAGTAAGAATAAGAATAATAGAAAAGAGGAAATTAGGAAAAGTATTCGAAGATTACAATAAATGCTTAAAGTCTTACTTATTCGAAATAGTTTTGATACTATTAGGTAGTGAATTCCACGACCTTATAACACTGACGAAAAACAATCTACTAGGGTTAACGAAATTATATCTAGGGATCACAAGGTTCATGCTTCTGCTTGATCTGCAAAATTCTACTTTATTAAAAAGATACGCAGGACATCGAGTGTAAATAATCCGGTGAAGAAAAATGAAATGTCTCGCTTCAAGGTATAATTTCAAACACTTTTTACAAATGTAGTGTTTGTAGAATTTCAAAAATCATTAGATCAGTATAAATTATGACTTAAATGAAAGGCATAAATGTTTTATGTTTCAAAATGTATGGAATTAGTAATAAACATATATAATACTTTCGGAGTTATAGGACAATAACTTGGGATGTATTTTTCAAAAGTCAAAAAAATCGAAAAATCGCTCTCAAAAAAAAAAAAAAAAAAAAAAATTCCGATCCAACTTGGAAAAGTCTTAATGGTTTTTATTACCTAAAACCAATTCTGAATCGAACTAGGAATGTCATTTTCGCCGCGCAAAATATGCTATCTACTACATACAAGACACCAGTATTTATAGTAATATAAATACAACTGCTCTTTATAGGCTTCAAAACATTGCAAATTGTCTAAATGTTTTGCATGATGTGGTTCATACAACTAATCACCGCAAAGTCAAAGTGCCTGTACTCTAAAGGAACATTCTTTTCTGCAAAAAAGTCTACATTTTTTCTGCCCTCTTCAAGAATTCTGCATTTTCTCTGTTCTTTTCTTACAAAAAATGTTAACTTCAAAATAAATCGTGTTCTTTTTTCAAAAATGTTGACCGCAAAAGTATAGGCAATGCAGAATTTTCTGACCTGTGAAATCCCACGGTTCTGCATTCTGCCCTCTAGCAATACTAACATAAAAAAAAATATATATTTTATGCTGTGCCAATTGTGAGAAGCATAAATTTGCAACTTTGAAAAATGTCTGAAATTTCATCCAATATTTTGTCGATTAAAGTTATGAGTTTTATTAAAACTGGATCTCTCAATTAATATTTGCATGAATATTTATACAAAATTCCTTGCAGTCGGCACCATACTTTCCCTCAATCGTAAATACATCGGAATTCAAAACATCAGTGAAGCCAATATCAAACGAAAAAAATGTTGCATTTTTCCCGTTATTTTCTCAGACAAAAGAAGTCAACCAACATTCTGTAAATTCAGGTCGGAATCTAAAAAATTCAGCATTTTGTGAGGGTGAAAGTGCACCACTGGTGCCCGTCCGTAATTATAAAAATTAACATATAAATAAGCAACTCAAAGTTTCTATATTTCTATATATATTAGGGTGTTCTCTATTTGTATGGAATTTTTAGTATATTCGAAAAAGGTAGGTCTTACCCCCCAAAAAGTTGTCAAATGATCTCAGAAGTAAGCTGGAAAAATTTAACGCCCCTACGACCCCGCCTTCTCATGCCGCCATTCTATTGAAAAAAAAAATGTTTATCACTCATACGCCTTGCTTTCTCATTTTGAAAATTATTTTGTTTTATAGTGCATAAACTGTGAAAATCAGTTCAAAGTTATTATACAATATGGAAAATGTATTATTTTTAACATTTGTCATATTGTCATACGCAATATTATATAAGTTTCATTTATATTATTCATATGCGAACATCACAATAACATTTTATAAAGCAATGTATAGCCATACAATTGGCGACGGCGCGCCGCTTGATTTTCATCGGACGGCTTGGGGCTCTGACACTTTTGACAATTACTGGGTGCTTGACAACTACTAAAAATAACGTTTTACAAATGGCCGTCTTGCAGCCACTTTTATACTTACACTATGATAGTTGCATTAAAGTTTATTTTATCGGTCATAGTGGCAATCAAGTGTGTAAAAATGTCGTTGCGAAAGGAAAATATTATTTATTTAGTTGGACCAATTAATTTTAGTATTACTGGTTCAAAATTGCCATCCAATAAACAAGTGTTACAGGTATTATTTTACAATACTAGAAACGTTAAATTAAACCTTAAAGAAAATGCAAGTTTGGTGATTCGTGAAGTGATGATATTCTGGGAAAAGGCGCTCATTTACAGCATTGTGTTACAAAACTTGCATTATTTTTCCTTAAAGCAGAAAACGAAAGCGATTTCAAAATACGGCCACCAGGAGCAATGCACCATGCGAGATGGATGTCGAAAGCAATTTACTGCTTGAAAATATTTCTTCTCCGTGAGGACTACCCATTGCCCAAAGAAAAATTGAATGCTTTAGGAGATATCTGCTGCTTCATGGTCCGTTCTTATATTAAGGCTTAGTACAAATGCTCAAACGCCCCAACTAACATTGTTGGAGCAACTAGGTGCGAGTGAGCTCTAAAAGTGTTTTATAGGTTTATAATATGCAGTTAAAGCTTTACCGCAGCTTTGCTTACTGCTGGTTGCTTTTAATTTTAAAGAAAATGCTCGATATATAATTTGTTTACCATTTTGAGCTCTAATACTTTATACAGCTCTGTAAAGGATTTTATAAAATCTACAAAAGAGCAGAATTCGAAAACTTACTACTCTCTCTGTAAAGGCTCTTTTAAAGCAATAAACATAACTATAGAGCTTTTTTGAAACTCGTAGATTCAGTATAATGTTTGCTTTAAAATGTATTTTTGTATCTCATTTTTAAAGCAAATAGATGTAAAATACTGTAAATGAATGCAATAATTTTTCTGGGAATAACAAGTGATTCAAAAATCTGATAAAGAGCTTCTTTGAAAAAAATGGCGATCTTATTAAAAATAGAAAATCTTGGGAGTTGAACAAAGCTAAATATAATAGTTTACAATAATATTTTAGACAAAATTTATGATTTTTATGATACTTATATTTAAGAATAAAGTATTTAAATAATTTTTAGATGATTTTAAAGAATGTTAAAAATTTTCTAACTTTTTTTAAATAATAAACCCTTCTTAATTTTAATTATTTTTTAAGCCCGTTGTAGTTTTTCGAAGTACTGCATTCACCTTTCCAATAAATTCAAAAGCGCACCGAAATTCGCAGCATGTAACGAATACACGAACATATTTTTAGTCTGATATAATAATCACTTTACTATTTATTTAATTTATTTGTCATTCTAGCCATCGCAAACACTTATCAAATTTTATATATATATATATCAAGTTTATTTTTAACACATACATACTTAAATGAAGAAGAAAAAAGAGCTTTGCATGAACTCTTATTTGGGTTTAGCAGGGGCTCTTTTAAAAGTTGACAGCTATTCTATTCTTCATATAAAGCAAAAATAGTGCTTTTAAACTCAAGAAACTAGCCTTATATAATCTCTGCAAGAGCTTTAGTAGCGCAACTAAAGCTATAATTGAAGCTTGCGGCTATATAAGATGGCACTATAAGCTCTGCAAGAATTAATATATGGCAAAAATTGTTACTTGGGGCAGCAACAGCATGCCAAACAGATATCGACCTCATTTGCCAAATGGTGAAAAATCAAGATATTGACGAAATGAAAGCAAGACCTGCATTGAAGAAACTTATGAGTCATTCTTGGTATTTACATAACGAAATATTTGCTCTCGCGTTTTTTGACGGAACTCGACACTAAAAGGAAAATGGTACAAGCTTTGACAAGGGTTAGTGTAGAACAAGTGGACAAAAGGCTTCCTTTACATATTGAGGATATCAGGAACTGGGAAGGTAATAATGCGATTAAATAACTTTTAAATTTTAAACTAATAATTAAAAACGTGCTAACAGATAAGACGGTTGACGAATTTATAAATGAGAAAAGTGCGGAAATGATTCGTCGATTTAAAATCGATGACAGTTTTCTCAGTTGTGACCCGGAAAATTGGAGTAGCCATGAAGCTTATATTGATGGGGAAAAAATTGTAAAGTCGTTGCGTGTTGTCAATGATACTGCTGAGAGAGCAGTTAAGCTGATGGAAGACTATCATGGCCTTCTCACCAAAGACGAGAATAAAAAAAATACATTCTGCAAAGCGTTTACACAAATTATTCGAAAACTGTTTTGAGTAAAAATTATTAATAAATACATATTGTATAATAACTTTGAACTGATTTTCACAGTTTATGCACTATAAAACAAAATAATTTTCAAAATGAGAAAGCAAGGCGTATGAGTGAAAAAATTTTTTTTCAATCGAACGGCGGCATGGGAAGGCGGGGTCGTAGGGGCGTTAAATTTTTCATGCTTACTTTTGAGATCATTTGACAACTTTTTGGGGGGTTAGACCTACCTTTTTCAAAAAAATTTAAATAGAGAACACCCTAATATATATATATATATATTTTTTATTTTAAAGTTTCGGTAATACTTTCAGCAACCAATTCGGAACAGCCACAAACAAGTTCCGTTCCAAAACTTCATCAATAAGTATCTAGTATATAAATAGGAATAAACAAACAGTTCAGTACCATTTTCTCTACTGTTTTTCAATAATTTTTTTATTTAATTATCTCCCTACTGTAAAAAGAAGGAGTGCACCGAATATTTTTGTAACCTAATTTCTTAAATAAAACCTAAACTTAAAGAGATGTAAGAACATAATGTAAGAGAGTATTTTAGACATTGACCCCTTTTATATTGATCAAGACTTGAAGTCAATTTTCAGAGTTTGTAGGCAATTAGCCGCACATCGGAAGCGACGGAAGGGAAAAAGAAACTTGAAGCTGTACCGGCAATTTTTCGTATTCCTTTTGTTATCTTCGCGTTGTTGGCAGTGCTTTTTATTTTATTTTTCGCATATCAATGTGAGTTTGTTAGACTTCGGTTGCAATAAAATTGTTTTGCATTTAATTTAATTTCATTTTGCATTAAATTCTTAAGCAAAAACATTTTGTTAACTTTCATCGTAGTAAAAAATTAAAATTCAGTTTGCAAATTTCTATTAATTATAATTAATTTGCTTGCTACATATCTCGTTTTATTTTTAGCAAACAAGGAAAGAGGACAAGAAATTGAATTCAACTCTTGACCAATGTGAAAGCTTTCGTCAAGTTCAAAAGAGAACGTCAAAAATGGTAAAAGGGGTCATTGTTTTAATGCACAAAAAACATTCCAAACATTTTCGCTTTCTCTCACGGATACCCTACAGCAAGCATTTTTTTATGTAACATATGCGAATATATATTGGGTAAATCTTAAAAAATTGCCGTATTTTGACATCAAACATATCATCAAACTGTAGCTATTAATTTAATGGTTTTTTAAAAAAGTTATTAAATTAAAAATTTTTAAATACAATAATGTTAACTAAAAAAAAAAATAAAATTCCACCAGTAAATTTTACTACCTTACATTATTATTTTACATTATTTTTTACATTTTACATTAAATTATTTTTGTAAATGTTAATGAAATTATTGGTTTCTAATTTCGAAAATACCAAACGTATATTATATAGATGTAATGTCATAAATATTTCTAGCAAATATTATATCACGTTCTTATCGTGTTGTGCAAATATATAAATTATATTTATCAAAAAAGCATTTTTTAAGGCCTATAATTTTTATGAAATTTTTTTTTGATATTTCAAAAGTATAGTCTTTCTGACGTTATTTTCACTTCTACAGCCGTTTTAATAGGTGTCAAGCCACAGTGTTTTATCTACATTCATTATCTTTATACTCATTTATCTCGAAACAACTTCTTTCAAGAATCATCTGCAATTTAAATATGCTATTCATAGCATCAGTGGCTATCGCTGGAACTAGAATCAAAGTTTTATTTAAAAAACATCGTATATTTTACACTTACAGCCCTATTCTGACAAATTAACAAATTGTTAACCAGTATTTTGAATATTTCTATATGTTTGTTGTAATTTTTTTATTTCAAAACAAAATTTGAAGCTCAAAAATAAAAAATGTTGATAAAAATTGTCAACTGCTTTTCAGTTATTGATAATTTCATTAACAAATTTTGTTTTTTGAGCTTTATTTTTTGTATTGAAAACAACAAACACATAGAAATATTCAAAATACTGGTTAATAATTTGTTAATTTCCCAGAATAGGGCTGTTAATAACTAATAGAAAACAAGCTGTTTAAAGAACTTAATTTTCAAAAGCGCGTCATTCTGTCAATTATTATTTTTTTCTTTCTAGTGCCATTCATAACTGCCCTCATAGTGATTAATAATATTCTTGGTTTTTATTTTTCAGATAAATAGAAAAGTCAAAAGCGTCTTATTGAGCGCCATTTTGAACAAGATCAAACATTTTTTAAATTAAAAAATTATTTTTTTTATGATGAATGAGTGTTACAATATACCTTAAAAGTTTAAATATCGTTGTTCAATATTTTAACTTTTTAAAAAAATCCTAACAATACCTTAAATTTTCGAGCTCTAGACCACCGGCCTTTTCTTAAGTGCCTATGAACATTCATGTTTGAATTCGCAATTAAAATCTACACTTAAAACAATTGGCATATGTTGGATAGCTAATGCACAATCCTTTTAATACATTCTTGCAACGTTGCCAGAAATATGGGAAAAACCCCATTCGTGGTAATTTTTAATTGGTCTTGGTAATTTTGGTTTTTTAGGAATTTCCATCGTATTTTGTAATCCAGCGTGGTATTTTTTAATTGTTTTGGGAATTCAGAGTGGTATTTTTTAATTGCATGGAAATTCGGAAATTTTCTTCTTAAAAATTATTTTTCTCTTTTATTAAGCAAAAATTAAATAATGGTATTTCATGAACGACGTATATAAGCTTTAAGTTTACGCTGTACATTTTCTCAAACAAACCCTTAATAAAAACCATTAAATTGCATATTTTTTTAAGAACAAGTTGCCATCATGAAAACTAAGTAGACTTTTTTTGACATATGGCAATACTGTCCTGAATTTTTTATTTTTTTGCAAGCGTAAAGCTTACAAAAAGATTTGGAAAAAATGGTTTTACTAAATATTTTTTGTGATATTTGACCTGAAATATGAGCGAAATAAGAGAGGAAGATAATTTTAGACATTTTTAAAATTTACAAAAAACTTTGCAAACATTTTTCGCTATCTCTTAGGGATACCCTACGTCATTCAGCCTACTATTTATTTTTATTAGAAAAGTAAAAGTGATGAATTTGGAATGGAATATAAAAAAAACCAATTTCAAAACCACTACGAAGTAAAAAATAATTTAAAATTATAATTTATTTATAAATATCATTAAAATGGAAATCTTATTACTACACACTTAAAAATTTGTATAGAATTTTTACACCGATCGGTACTCCAGGGAGTCCTACACCGTTCGGTGTTAAAAAACACCGTGTCAAAGTGCTAGAATTTTATATCCGAAAGAGCATATTTTTTTCACACCGATCGGTGTAAAAAAGTAAACATCAGATAGGATGTTTGTTTTGAACCCTGTTAGGTGTTTATTTATAATACGCAAAATGATAATTTTATTTAACACCGAACGGTGTAACTCGAAATGTTTTTTATAATTTTTATTAAATTGTCATTAAATTTATTAACTGTCAAATGAAATAACTTATTTCATATTGGAATAATTACCAAACAAAAAAATGAAATATTTCCCAAAAATTATGAAATTGTCCCCAAAAATAGGGAGTTATTTCATATGAAGTAACACCCAAAAATGTATGGACTTTTTTTGGTGCTTATTTAATTTTTTTTGAGTCTATTTCGTGGTGTCAAAAATAAAGTTTTAATATTTATACAAGATTAACAAAATTAAAATGAACAAAATAAATAGGGAAATTTCAATTTTTAATTTATTTATCAATGAGAATGTGATTTCAATATTGCTCTACTTCTTTTCCTTTCAAATTTCACACCAATTGGATAAGTTCGTCATTTCACACCGATTAAGCGGTGTAAATTAACACCGTTCGGTGTTGAAAATGTAAATATCCGCTCACCGGTGTAAATTTATTTTTGAAATTTTTTAGTGTGTATAAATTTTTTCTATTTTGTATTATTATCATAAATACATTTATTTCTCCATGAATATAAAATCTTTAAAGCCGGAGCGTTTATTTTATAAAAGTCTGGTTATATAAGCGCTGACTTTAAAGGTTTTATATTCATGGAGAAATTAATATATTTATGATAATAATACAAAATAAAAAATTTATAGTAATAAGATTTCCATTTCAATAATATTTAAAAACTAGCTGAAACCCGGCGCGTTGCTGCCACTCTCCCTATTCAAACGCCCATAAAATGTTATCAGTTAAACAGCATGTCTAAATTGAGGTCAAATACTGAATTCCGAGACTGTGCGACCTATATCCACAAAGCTATTCGATATAACAATTTTGGGTTGTATAGGAAGTGCCACGCCCTCTTGATCACCCCTCATAGAATGTAATCAATTAACTGCATGTGTACATGGAGGTCGAATACCGAATACCAAAACTGTGCGACATATAACTCCAAATATATTCGATAACACAAATTTGGGTTGTATGGGAGGTGCCACTCCCCTTTTCCCCACGCCCATAAAATTTTACCAATGAAACTGCATGTGTAAATTGAGGTCGAATACTGAATTCCGAGGCTGAGTTACCTATAACTCCAAAGCTATTCGATATCGCAAATTTGGGTTATGTTGGAGGTGCCACGCCCCCCGACAAACTCTAAAAAATTTTATCAGTAAATCTGCATGCGTAAATTTTGGTCAAATACTGAATTCTGATGCTGTGCGACCTATAACTCCAAAGCTATTTGATAGCACAAAGTTGGGTTGTATGGGAAGTGTCACTCCCCTTTTCCCTACGCCCATAAAATGTAAGAAATGCAAGTGCATGTATAAATTTAGGTCGAATACCGATTTCTTACGCTGTCAACCTATAACTTCAAAGCAATTCGATATTGCAAATTTGGGATGTAAGGGAGATGTCAGGCCTCCCTGTCCAACGCCCATAAAAAAGAATCATTGAAACTGCATGTGTAAATTGAGGTCAAAAACTGAATTCCAAAGCTGAATTCCTATAAATTCAAAGCTATTCGATATCACCAATTTGGGTTGTATGAGAGGTGCCCCTCCCCCTTGTCCAACTCCCATACAATTTCATCACTGAAACGGTACGTCTAAATTGTGGTCGAATACCGAATTTCTAAGCTGTGCAACCCATAACGCTATTCGATAACACAAATTGTTTTTATATTAATGGGAGATAAAAGAAGGTGTGGCATTTCTTCTTAAACCATCTCGTACTCAAAGCAAAGCCACTTTCAAAATTTGAGCTCAATCGGACCAATAGTTTCGGAGTATTGTGATATTTCCAAAAGTAGGCGTAGATGAAGTGTGACAACGCCCGCTTTTATTAAAGTTAGTGACAGTCATCATAAGAACTTATTTAATTTTAATTTAATACGACCAAAACCTTCTTAAATATAGCATTTTTATTGATTTGTGGGCGATAAAAGGGGTGTGGCAATCCTTTTTTCCTAAACCTTTGCGTAGCAGTTACGAACAAACCAGTAGAAGGAAGTATCCTATTTGTTCTAGTCGTTTTCAAGTTTTAAGCATCCGAACAAATCACGATTCATTTTTATATGTACAGATATTGATTTGTGGGCGCTAAAAGTGGACGTGAAAACATTTATGTATCGTGACTGCCTCTTGGAGCACCTACACAGCAAGTTTCAGTATAAAAATGTGTAGAACTCCGGAATTGCCATGATTTCGAAAAAGTGAGCGTATATTGCGACGAAAAAGTTATTTTTGTACAGTTACTGACAGTTATCATCTGAACAAAATGATAATATCTTAGTTTTTACGATCGAAACCGTCTGATATACATATATCCCTTATTTGGTTTGTGGTCGATAGCGCAAATTTGGCTTGTATGGGAGGAACCACGCCCCCTCGTCCAAACGTTACCAAACCTCACAGGAACAATCTATCTCCTCGGCAAACGTTGTTCTGCCACAGACCGCCTTACTGCTATACACAAAAATGTTAAGAAATGTCAAATATATTCACCATTTTCAGTACAGCTGCCGAAAGTAGCCATGTGCACTAAATAACCACATTTTAGTCTAATACGATCAAAACCGTGCGAAATATAGCATTTTTGTTGTTTTGCAAGCGGTAAAAAGGGGTGCGGTAAAATGTTTCCCTTGAGCCATCTCGTAATCGAAACAAATCGACTGCCCAAATTTCAGCCCAATTTAGGTTAAGCCTGGCGCACTTTACTTCACTGGACGCTAACTCCCCGAAAAGTGAGTTTAACTAAAGTAGGGCAGGCCTATTTTTAGTGCACTTGCCGAGAGTAACCATATGTACTGAATTAAAAAATTTTTGTCTAATACGACCCAAACCGTTGAAATAAAACGTTTTCATTGGTTTGTGGGCGGTAAAAGGGGGGCGTGGAGACCAATTTTTAGTACAGTTGCTAACAGTAACCGTACAAACTAAGCCAACATTTTAGCTCAATCGACCCAGTAGTCAATTTTGATGGTTTCTTAAAAAGTGGGTGTGGCTATATAGCGCTGACGCCCTTTTTTAGTACAATTGCCGAAAGTAACCATACAAACTTAAGTATCATATGTTAGTCTCATACGGCCAAAACTGCATGAAATATAGCATTTTCACTGATTTGTGGGCGCAAAAGGGGGCGTGGAAACCAATTTTTCGTACAGTTACTGTCAGTAACTTCACAAACCAAAGTAACAAATTTAAGTCTTATACGTTCAAAACCGTCTGAAATAAACCATTTTCATTTATTTGTGGGCGGTAAAAGGGGGCGTGGAAACCCATTTTTAGGACAGTTGTCGACAGTAACCGTACATACTAAATTACAAAATTTTAGCCATATACGACCCAAACCGACTGAAATATAACATTTTTATTGATTTGGGGGCGGTAAAAGGGGGGTGTGGCAAATTTTTTTCCTCAACCATCTCGTACCTGAAACAAATCGACTGCTAAAATTTCAGGTCAATCGGTTCAGTAGTTTTGGAGTCTATAGACATCACACAGCCAGACACACATCGTCTTGCTTTTTATATATATAGATCAGAGATCTGCAACGGATAGCTTTTTTGCGACTCTGAGTGTATCCGCAAAAAATAAGTACAAAAACCTACTCACCCTAAGCGCACGCAACTCGACTCATATTCTCTTCTACGAAGCTAGAATGCGGCGGCTCAGATAAATATGAGTATCCTAAGTCATGAGTCGGATCGGGAAAGATCGGATTTTTTCCGTTCATAGATACTTATGGTTGTTGTCGTCTTGCTGATACTTATCCTACTTGCCGAAATACTTATAATCGACACAAGTAGCCGAATCACTCGGCTCATCTGCCACGAATATGAAAGAGAGCTCAGTAGAGCGCAGCAGTAAATAGTGAGCGAGTTTTTTGTATATGTTTTGTGCTATTTTTTCCTACGCATATCTAAATGCTGAATAACAGATGTGTTATTCTTGTGTTGCTTTTTGTTTTTATCTTACACAGTGAAAGCTGCGCATGAGGTAACGTTGTTTAGGCTTAAAAATAATACGCAGTTTCGATAGTATCGTAAGTGTCATTCATTTTCTGCAATCAGCAATTATTATTAAATTTGTAAAGTATTTTTTTTATTTTTCTGTAACCTTAAGTTACCAAATCACATGCGCATAATTTAAATTAAACTTCTTTTGCACGTGTTAACGCACAAGAAGCAAACAGACACGTGCGCCGCACAGTGGTTGAGCCACATACAAAAGTTGTCAATAAATAGAAGGACTCATCGTAAACCAATAAAATTTTGTGTATTATTTGGAATTTGCTTTATTAGAATACACACAAAAATATTTTTAAATGCGCCCTCAATCAAGCCTACCCCATACAACACAAATATTTAAAACGCCATATTTTTTTTGTCTTGAACCAATACAAGAACCATTCTGTCAGAAAACTTCAATATATGTCTATCATAAAAAGGTATTTTTTGCCACTCCCACCTCCCATACGATCTACTACGATTCCACTTTACGTGTTTTTCCGTATTCCAAGTGGTTTATAGTATTCCAAGATATAATTTGTTTGCTTTTTATAAAAACAGAAAAAAATCATTAAAAAAGCTTATCGTTTCGTTTTTATTCAAAAAAAAAAGGAGTGAACCTCATGCTTTTTGCCTCAAATTGGCGCTGGTTGTAAATTGATACTATCAACAGTTAAAAAAGATAATAGCATACTTTTTAGCAATGTGACAAAGTGAGCACAGGTCGTGTAGCAAAAAACATGGCTTGCATACACGGAGAAAACTGTTTGCTAAATTAGTATTGTGGTTAAACAAAACTTGGGCTTGATTCTCAGCCACTTCAAAATTATGCTAAATTTCAGCAAAAACTAATCAAAATGTGCTATTCCAATTTATAATAACTAAGCAAATATTTGCTTGAATTATGTAAAAATTTGCTATTCCCATTTATAATAACTTAGCAAATATTTGCTTGAATTAAGTAAAAATTTGATTTTCAGTTTATAATAACTTAGCAAAATTTTGCTTGTATTTATTCAAAATTTTTCTTTTTCCTAAATACAAATTGATTCAAACAAATTAATTTTCTCCGTGTACGTATTCTAATTCTGTTGTTTAGAATCAAAGAATATATATTTCACTTTCAGCTAATTGAAGATGTTTGAAGAACATTTCTTGACAAGGGAATTTAAATGTTTGAATAGTTTTGAAAGCATTTTATTGCGAAATTAATTAAAATGTTTCATAGTAAGCTATAAGATAATGTGAATTAATTTAACTTGATACATATCACATTACTGTTTTACTAATTCAATTTAATTGTAATTATTTAAAAAAATATTTAATATATATTAACATAGCAAATTACTAGACTGAGAAACACACTGTAGAATACTTAATTACTCTGTAAATATATTCTAGTATTTCAAAAGAAGAATTATAACATTTTAAACCATTTATCGTATTTAGTTGGTAAATGCTTTCACTATTTACATTAAAAATTTAACGATTTTAAATAAAAAAATATACCTATTTATTAATATGCCGCACTTTCGTAAGAAGTGATCGTTTAATAAAAAAATGCCTAAAAGTATACTAAAGAAAATGACTATAGTAATAAACCTTGAGACTAAACATATCTATATTTTCTTCGAAACGCATTTACCAAATGTTGTTTAAAGACGCAAAAAACTCTCTGTTTTTTTTTTAATCGCTAAACTTAAAGTCCAATAAAAGCATTTCTTTATTTAATATATCGTCGACATCCGACGATCATTATGTTTTTGAATTCTAAAAATATTTTCTGCAAAAAAAATTTACGTTTTTTCTGTCATATCAACTTTGCATAAGAAATTTATTGCAAAAAAAAAATATTTCAAGAATGCAAAAAACTTTTTCAATAATGCTTTTTGTACTTAAAAAAAACCAGAGTGCAATACGTTTTCTCAATTGTCTGTAATAACTCTTGAAAAATATCAATATTTTACGAAATTTTTTCAACATTTTTACATCAATCGTATTTTAAGGCGTCTACACAGAAAAACCTATATACATATATTTCTGATAAATATTTTCTGATGTATATTTCTGATAAAAAAATCACAAAAGTAGATCATCAGTTTTGGTATTTATTTCCAACTTCTAACCAATGTGCGCCGGCATTTTGATTTTGTTTTATTTTTGTTTATGTCTAACAAACCAAAATCACAAGCGTTGTTATTGTTTTTTCTTCCATAGAGTGCAACAATAAAATACCAAGAACGAGTTTTCGAAAAAAAACAAACAAAAAATGAGAGCTCACATGGCCTACAGACACGTACTTACGAAAAGTGCATACGCAAAAAAAAAACTAATTAGCGCTAAGAGACGTTCGCAGAGAAGGAGCAGTACTCAGAGTACACTCAAAATACATTCGGATCGAGCGCCTTTGTAATAAACTGACTCAACGCACTCATTGAAAACGGCTCGAAGTGGATCGGATCATGCCGTTCTCGGATATGAGAATGTACTTATACCCGAAAAAATGCTAATGAGCCGAATGCCTATGAGTATTTTACACATATTATTAAGTATGGATAGAGTTGAGAACAGCACGACACTCGGGTATGATTTGAGTATCCGAATTCTGTCGGATACTCGTTGCAGTTCTCTGATATAGATATTGATTTGTGGGCGTTAAAAGTGGGCGTGAAAACATTTATAAATTGTGTTCGTCTCTTGGAGCACCTAAAGAGCAAGTTTCACTGAAAAAATGTGCAGAACTCCGGAATTGCCATGATTTCGAAAAAGTGGGCGTATTTATATAACGACCACGCCCATTTTTTGTACAGTTACCGACAGTAACCATCTGAACAAAATCCGCAAATCTTAGTTTTTTACGATTGAAACCGTGAGATATTTTTCTTTTTTTTCGTTTGTGATCGATGGAGCAAATTTGGCTTGTATGGAAGGTACCACGCCCCCTTCTCCAATCGTTACGAAACCTCAAAGGAACACTCTCAAGATGTGGCTTTATTTTCCCTGAAAATTTCATAAAGATCGGTTCAGCGGTTTTGGAGTCTATACGTGATATAGCCACATACCCACCCACATACCCACCCACATACCCACACACCCACATACCCACATACCCACATACCCACATACATACATCCATTTTTATATATATAGATAAATTAAAAAATTTGGCCAAGAATTAATGTGAATTATTTTTTACTTTGTAGTGGTTTTGAAGTTGTTTTTGTTCCTGTTAAAAAGTTTTTATTTCTTAGTTAATTTCAAGTTTTTGTTCCAACCCTTGTACCAATTTCTAGTACCCTAGTGTCTATATTAACTGAGATCCAGTATTTTTCTTATATTGCCCGCCTTTTTGTCCAAAAACGCCCACTTTCTTCACAGTAAATTTTCATAATTATGCCTACCCATGTACCTAATTTAAGTACCCTAGTGTCAATATTGTTGGAGTTACAGCGTTTTTATTATATTAAATAATATATAAATAAATAAACTGGCCATTTCAGCCCTTGGAAGGACTTTGACCTAGCTTCTATTGATCAATTGTGTTGTGCGTGTTATTAAATGTTTGATCACAAATGACCGAGAACTGGACCTACGTGTTTTATGCCGACTCCGAACGGCTTATGTTCTCAAGAAGCTTTACATGGCAATTTTTACTCTCTGAGGTTTGCCATTGTCTGCAGAGAGGTGACGACCGAACAGAAAAACTAATTCAATTGAAAAACTTTCTGTCTGAGCTGGAATTGAACCCGGGCTACCGCGGTACTTTAGCTTAGGGGCCACGCACGCTACCCACTAGGCTACGGCCGCCACAATATTGCCACTCCCTTTATTATATTGCCACTCCCTTTATCGAACTACGCCCACTTTTTTGACCATAATTTGTAATCATTGTTCCTAACCTTTTACCAATTTCTAGTACCTTAGTGTCAATATTAACTGAGATACAGTATTTTTCTTATATTGTCACGCCCTTTTGTCCAACAAGGAACAGTTTCTTCACAGTAAATTTTTATAATTATACCTAAGCCTGTACCTAATTTCAGTACCCTAGTGTGAATATTTTTCGAGTTACAGCGTTTTTATTATATTGCCACGCCCTTTATCGACTAACGCCAAATTTTTTAAACATAACTTTTAATAACTGTGCCAACCCCTGTACTAAATTTCAGTACTCTAGTGTTAATGTTATTCGATGTACAAAGTGTTTCTTATATTGCCACGCCCCTGTGTCGGATACTGCCCACTTTTTTAGACGGGCACTTCCGCGTCTGATATTTCTATCTGTTGACAAAAAATTGTGGCAATCGGGCAAGTACTTTAGGAATTATCGATATACATAAAAAAAAGAAAAAAAAAGAAACCAACCAAATTGAGAACCTCCTCCTTTTGAAAGTCGGTTAAAAAAGGTTTAGTTTCGTCCACTGGCAAACTCTAGTAAGTATAAATATGCGATGCAGTGGCGTAGATATGGGGAAGGTCCGCGGGTCCGTACCCCTCCCAGAGCCATGGTTATGTATCCATATATATCACGTTATTGTGAATTGATTCTAATATTAAGATTAGAACGAATCCAAATGTATAAATAATGCCAAAAATTCTTCTTTTTCTTAAGAAAGTTAGCAAAATTTGATTCAGTTCAGTGTTTAATTTTTCTTAATCGATCGACAATTACTCGAGATATAGTGATATGTATAATTTCCAGAAATTCGGTGTTGTTTAGAGTCAATTCAACAACACCATCATTTTTTATCTACCTACACGGAGAAAACTGTTTGCTAAATTTGTATTGTGGTTAAACAAAACATGAGCTGGAGTCTCAGCCACTTTAAGATTATGCTAGATTTCAGCAAAAATTTGCTATTCCAGCTCATAATAACTAAACAAATTTTTGATTAAATTTAAGCAAAATTTTAGTATAGATTTTAATATAGTTAATATAAAATGTAAAAGCAAATTTCTACTTAATTCAAGAAAATATTTGCTAGTTTATTATAAATTGGCATAGCAAATTTTGATTAGTTTTTGCTGAAATCTAGCATAATTTTGAAGTGAAATTATTATTAACATTAAATTAAATTGAAAAATTACCACTATCTGGAGATTTGAACCTCGGCCGCGTTAGTGTAAGTGCTTATCCATTAGACCATCGCAGTTGTCAACTAATCGTCGCCTTATTTTCTACATTAAGATTAAACGTGTGCTCGTGTGTTAAGAAGAAATTTGCTTGAATTTTGTAAAAATTTTCTATTTGAGTTTATAATAACTTATTTGTAAAATAATATTTATAAGAATATTTGCATGAGTTAAGTAAAAATTTGCTATATGAGCTTATACTAACTTAGCAAACTTTTGCTTGAATTAAATCAAAATTTTGTTTTTTTCTAAATACATGAGTAATTACAATTTAGCAATCTTTTTCTAAAATCCCACCGTGATCGAGCAAAATTTTGCTGATTTGCTTGATTCAAGCAAAATAATTATCCCCATATACTGTTTTTTACGTTTCAGCAAAGTAAGGCTGTGAAACATGACATTCGGCTTCACAAAACAGTCATGCAAACAGGTATTCAAAAGGATACTTTTTACGGACCTCACCCACAACCAAAAGCTATCTACGCCACTGATACAATGTAATGACGGTCTTACGCAGGTTGCTTTTCAAAGTTTAATTTAAGTTCAATAAGCTTCTATAAACCAGTAAAAATTTAATCCTTTTACCCTTAAAGAAGGCAAAAAAAAATTATATTACAAGTAATGTAGTTTCAGCAATCTTTACAGGAGCTTATTTACAAGTTAATTAATTAAAAATTTTTAAATGCTTTTGTGGAATAAAATAACCCACTGTGTAAAGTTGTGAAATCATGCAGAGCTCTGTCGAAAATAAGGCTGATATTGTTCAAAAAGCGTTCTTAATTATAATTTATTACTACATATTTTAATGAAATATATACACATATGTACATATATTTAAAGTGTAACGATGTCGTTGCTGTATACATCCTCATTAGCGACCATTCACACGCTTCCAATGTCCTCAGACTGAAATGAAAAATCAACCAACTGATTGCAATCAATGCATGCTTAAATGAATGTGAGACTAAAGATGCCATCAATAAAACACATACTTGCACACACACTCACACAAACACTTGAAGCAATTGCAATTAAATTAAATTTTGAATGCCAAGGAGTTAAGATGTTATGTGGCAGCATTGGTAAGCATTTTGCGAATACCAACCACACTTGCTCGGTATGTATAACAAGCAGGAAGGCGGCAAACAAGAGCATGCATTAAACTCATTGAGCCTAAAATGCACACATTGAAGCCTTGTAAGAAGTAGCGCTTGTTCGAGAAATGTGGCAGGCAGTGGGAAGGTGGTTGTGTGGGTGGGTGTGATGTGACGTCTGGATGATTGTGACAAAACGCTATAAACGCCATGTTGTTTGAACTGAGTTGAAACAATTTCGACAAATTGCCTCGGCATGAAATTGAAATTCATCATCATCAATAGCAGCAGCAACGGCAACAACGGCAGCAACAGCAGCAGTAACACGAACAACACAACACAACACCAACGACAGCAACTAAAACAAGAACAAGAATTTCAACATCATCGACATGTTTAACAAAAAGAAGGAAGGCATGACAACGCCAACGGTTCAAACACGGGGCCATGATTGTAATTTTATGTAATGTATTTCAATATGTCACTCAGTTTATTTTATTGTCTTTGTATTGTATTGTGTCGATGTGTTTGTGCATTAAGCTAGCTGTAGGAGTGTACGTGTTAAACAAAATGATAGACACACAAACATTGAGCTGTGCGCTATAGTAGCACATTCAGGCAGACACTCAAGCCAGACAGTCAGTCAGTTAGTCAGTCAGTCAAAGCATAAAATTCATTTATTCGTTTTATGCTGCTTGTTACCCGGCCTTCGGTCCCCTATTTCCGTTCGAGTTCACTTAAATGTCATCCCCGACTCCACGTAAAACACCTACAAAGCTGCTGCTGTTGCTGCTTTTTTCACCGCCTACTCTAGTACATTGGTACAATTTGCAATTTATTTTTTCTTCCCTGCATTTATTTTATTATTTTTTTTTTTAACGGAAATCTAAAAGCAATCGGCTTCTCCCCACTTCATCTCGTGGGAATATCGAAATGACAGACTACAAATTAAGAATTTATTAGTTGATTGTGAGTAACAAATAAATAAATCTACTAATTGTGTCACAAGTTGTGGATAGCGGGTAACTAGTACTGGGGTTGGTAGGGGGGGGGGGGGGCTGAAAAATGTCACACACTTTGTTGCTTCCTTCAAACATTTATAATGCTTGAATAATTTATTTGATAAACATTTCTTTGATGATGAGCAAAGCAGTTTCTGCAGGAATGACACAAGTATTGTCATTTTATTGCAACTGAATTGCTAAATAAGTGCTTGAAGAACATTAAAATGTCTACTGGGTACGTTTATTTAATGTTTTACGCCAGTCAATATCAGCGTTGAGATGTGCTGAATTGCACAGAATGCCTAAATAAGTGCTTTAAAATGTATAAGTGTTTACTGGACGCGTTTATTATATGTATATTATGCAGTTGTTTAAATACGCTGAATATTGCTGAGTTGCGCTTAATTGAGTTTAAATGTCGAAACACTTTTAAGAAGTTTTGCAAAATTGCTTAGTTTCATTTATCATTTCTTCGAACTCCTGCTGAATTGTGCTGAATTGATTAAAACCAACAATAAAATTAACATGTTGTATCAGATTCAATTAAGTCTTGCAATTCAGTTTTATTAAAAGGTAAATACAATAATTAAATTGCCAAAAAAAATGTTTTTACTTAATTGAAATACTGTTAAACTGAGCAGAAAGAGTAAAGTGTAGAATTTAACTCTCCGATTTGTTAGCTCCAAATTTAAGTTACTTAAGTTACTTAGCTGATTATGCTTGAAAACCATGTGACTTAGAATTTTTCGGCTGAATTTCATTTAAGAGCACCATTTTTGTTAAAGATTGTGTAATGGCAGTGAATGAGGGCTCATTCTTGCAGACACTTTAGGGTTTTCAGAGATTGTCTCCTGACACTTACAAACAAACTCTTATATCATTGAATTATGCAAAAACTTGTCAATATTTACTGCTGAATTGCTTAAAAAGTACATAGACCGCAGTGATATATTTGTTTGGACTTATTTTGGTTATGTTATTTTAATATTACTGTGCTGAATTGCGCTGAATGGGACAAAGATTATTTTTCAAATTTAAAAATATATCCACAAATTTAATTGTGTGCTTTTTTACACTGTTCAATGAAAGTTTAAGTAATTACAATTATAGAACAGCTAAACTTGCATCAGATAAAAACATGTTTACTACATAGCTTTCTTTATTTTTGTAGGTACTTTTTTAAATTAATATTAATATTTTTTTTTATAAAATTCAAAAATTTTTTTTATTTCTTGTTGCCGAATAACATTGATTCTGAAATTTAGCATGATTCATATAAAGTGAACCTTATGTAATATAAGCTGATAATGGTTTCATGCTTTAAAACTTTAAAATTAAGAACTCTGCTGACTTGCGCTTAAAAGTTGTTGTGGAAATAAACGCTTAAACGTTGTTGTTGAAATTTGCTTTTAAGTCAAAACATTCAGCTTAAATGCTGCATAGTTTACGTCAAAAGATTTTTTTTAAATTTTATTTTTTTTTTCAAATGAAGAAAAAGTTTGTTAGAGCGTACGTTGTTAATATTCACATACTATGATCATTGGCGTCGGAAGCGGGGGAGCAAGGGGGCAGTTGCCCCCGCACTTTTTTAGCTAGATAAACAATTTAAAAGGAAAAGTTATTCAAAATATCAGTTTTTTTTACAACGATATTTTTGTATTATATATTTTCCTCTTCTTTCTCTCTTCTTCATGTTTCATGTGAAGAAATTTTGGTGAACTTTTTTTGCACCACCATTTGTACTGCCCCCCCAGATGAAATTCGCTTCCGACGCGCTTGACTATGATACTTAATTGGTTAGCTGAATTAATAAAAGTACAGTGTTAAATATGAGAGAAATTTTTTAATTGCTTGGTGAAGAGCTTTCCGCACAATCTGGTCGATCATTAAGTTTACTCTTATAAGCTGATTATGTTGAAATGTTTCAGAACCAACAATTTTCATGCTGAATTACGTCTGAGAGTACCTTTATTGCTTTGAGTACCGAACACATTCTATGTGAATGTCCGGCAATCCACAGCCTAAGACGCCTCCATTTTGGAGGGGAAGTAGTGCCCCCGTCAACAATTTGGAACACCAAGCCAGAGACAGTGCTAAAATATATAAAAAGCCTAAATCTGGAGTGTTTATTTAGGGCATCAGACCTGTAGCCAGACCAAGAAGACAGAGGGGGCAGGCATGAATCTTGGGGGGCAATTTTTTTTTTCATTTAAATAAAAAAAAAATCTTTAACGTGTGAAATGAATACATTACACATATTTATTAAAAAACAGTTCATTTTATAATATTAACTAGCTGAAACCCGGCGCGTTGCTGCCACTCTCCCTATTCAAACGCCCATAAAATGTTATCAGTTAAACAGCATGTCTAAATTGAGGTCAAATACTGAATTCTGAGACTGTGCGACCTAAATCCACAAAGCTATTCGATATAACAAATTTGGGTTGTATAGGAAGTGCCACTCTCTCTTCATCACCGCTAATAGAATGTAATCAATTAAACTGGATGTCTACATGGAGGTCGAATACCGAATTCCAAAACTGTGCGACATATAACTCCAAAACTATTCGATAGCACAAATTTTGATTGTATGGGAGATGCCACTCTCCTTTTCCCTACGCCCATAAAATTTTAGCAATGAAACTGCATGAGTACATTGAGGTCGAATACTGAATTTTGAGGCTGAGTTAGCTATAACTCCAAATCTATTCGATATCGCAAATTTGGGTTAAATTGGAGGTGTCACGCCCCCCCGACAAACTCTAAAAAATTTTATCAGTAAATCTGCAAGCGTAAATTTTGGTCGAATACTGAGTTCCGACGCTGTGCGACCTTGAACTACAAAGCTATTCGATATCACAAATTTTCGTTGTATGGGAGGTGCCACTCCCCCTTGATCAACGCTCATAAAATGTAATCAATGAAACTGCATGTGTACATTGAGGTCCAATACTGAATTCCAAAGCTGTGAGACCTATAACCCCAATGCTATTTGATATCTCTAATTTGGGTTAAATAGGAGGTTTCACGCCCCCTTGTCGTACGCCCATAAAATGTAATTAATGAAACTGCATGTATAAATTGGGGCCGAATACTGAATTCTGACGCTGATATTCAATATCGCAAATTTACGTTAAATGGGAGGTGCCACGCCCCTATTACCAATGAACATAGATTGAATCAATGAAACTGCATGTGTATATTGAGGTCGAATACTGAATTTCGGCGTTGTACGACTTATAACTCTAAAACTATTTGATAGCACAAAGTTGGGTTGTATGGGAAGTGCCACTCCCCTTTGCCCTACGACGACAAAATGTAAGTATTGAAAATGCATGTATAAATTTAGGTCGAATACCGAATTCTTACGCGGTCAACCTATAACTTCAAAGCAATACGATATCGCAAATTTGGGTTGTAAGGGAGATGTCACGCCTCCCTGTCCAACGCCCATAAAATAAAACCATTGAAACTGCATGTGTAAATTGAGGTCAAAAACTGAATTCCAAAGATGAATTCCTATAACTTCAAAGCTATTCGATATCACAAATTTGGGTTGTATCGGAGGTGCCCCTCCCCCTTGTCCACTCCCATAAAATTTCATCACAGAAACGGTACGTCTAAATTGTGGTCGAATACCGAATTTCTAAGCTGTGCGACCCATAACTCTAACTAAAGCTATTCGATAACAACAATTTTTTATTTATATGTGGGAGGTAAAAGGGGGTGTGGCATTGCCCCTTAAATCATCTCGTACTCAAAGCAAAGCGTACTTACAAAATTTGAGCTCAATCGGACCAATGGTTTCGAAGTATTTTGATATTTTCTTTAAAGTAGGCGTGGATGAATTGTGACCACGCCCATTTTTTCAAAGTTAATTATAGTTATCATACGAACTTATTTACCAAATTTTAATTTCATACGACCAAAACCGTCTTAAATACAGCATTTTTATTGATTTGTGGGCGACAAAAGGGGGTGTGGTACAAAACCTGCAAAGATACACACATGCAATTTCTTATGTGCACCCTCCACACAGACCCCAATCACCCCTGAAAATTTCATTGAAATCGGGCAAGCCGTCTAGGAGGAGTATGCGAACAGGAAGTTTTGCCACTTAATTTTATATATATAGATATCAAAACAGTGGGCGCAAAAGTGGGCGTGGTCAATTTTTCTTTCAGTAAACACTTAAATTGGATTACTACGAACATTTGAAAAAAAATTATCCAAATCGGTCCAGCCGTTTTCCGATTTTAGATAAATTGAAAAAAGTGGGCGCAAAAGTGGGCGTGGTCAATTTTTCTTTCCGAAAAAACTTAAATTGGATTACTATGAACATTAAAAAAAAAAAAATGGTCCAAATCGGTCCAGCCGTTTTCCGATTTTAGATAAATCAAAAAAAGTGGGCGCAAAGTGGGCGTGGTCAATTTTTCTTTCCGTAAAAACCTAAGTTGGACTATTACGAACATTTTAAAAAAAAATTATCCAAATCGGTTCAGCCGTTCTCAACTGATGCAATTACCAACGAACGACATTTGATTTTTATTTATATAGATTCAATTAAATTTCGTTCATTTGTCGTATGACCATTTTTTCCCTTTGTTATTGGTTGCGTGCTATTTTGATTGCTATTTCCAACAAAAATAGCGCGTATGTACACAATTTGAGCTGCATAAAATTCATACATTTACTTTTCATATCAATTAAAATCAAATTTGCAAAAAAAAAAATTTCCAATAGGTCCAAAACCCTTCACTCAAACACTTATAACTCGACCAAATCAAAACATTTTCAAACAATTTTTTTTTAAAACCATCTAGAGAACGTACCCTACAAAATGGTATCGGCAGATTTTTTTTTTACTCAGCCGAACTCTCAAACACTCGTCACAAACAGATTTGACAACATTTTTTTATATATATAGATATGGATATGTAGATCTTTTTATACGTAAGATTAATACATAAAAACTAATACAGGACTTTGTAATAATATGAAGGTAAAAATACAAGATTTATTTAAAGTGGCTAGAAATATAAGAAAGAGTAGCGAAATGGGCTAACATATGTATAATAGTGCATACTTTTCTGGAAAAAACTGCATTTTTTCTAACCTCTTCAAGAGTTCTGCATTATTTTCCGTTCTTTACTAAAAAAAATGTTGATCTCAAAATAAATCGTGTTTTTCTCTCGAAAATTCTGACCGCAAAAGTATAACATATGCAGAATTTTCTGACCTGTAAAATTTGGTGGTTCTGCATTCTGCTCTCTAGTAATACCAACATAAAAACAAAAAAAAATTTATTTTGACAGTAATATTATATGCTGTGACACTTGTGAGAAGCGAAATGTTCCAATTTTGAAAACTTTTTTAAATTTAGTCCAAAACAATTTTGATTAAAGTGGTTACTTTTATTTCTTAAAAATTCCATGCAGTCGGTAATATACATAACCTCAGTCGTAAATACATCGGAATTCAAAACAACAGTGCAGTCAATATCAAATGAAAAAAATGTTGCATTTTTTCCGTTCTTTTCTCAGCTCAAAAGAAGTCAACATTCTGTAAATTCAGGTCAGAATCTAAAAAATACTCCGTTCTGTGAGGTCAGACTTTTTTTCAGAAAAGAATGCGCTATAAGACATTTTTTAAGTAAAACATAATAAAATTGAATTAACCCGCATCCGTCATTTGCACCAAATTGATGCAAATTTTTTATTCAGATGTATATATTAAGAACAAATATGCATGTTTTGATTTAAATCTTTTGCTTCTTTAAATTTTTGCTAGAACTAAGATTTGCAGTTTTTCTTATTTTAAAATTCAACATTCATCATGCATAAAAAAATTTAAAAATTAAAAACATTTCAAAGAATTATATATTCTTTTTGTATCTGCATCAAATTGGTGCACAACGTGCTTTTCATTTCTAGAAAGTTCCTATGGATGCGTTTTAAAAAATTATTAAAATTCAAATCTTATTTTTTGGTAGCAAATGTTGGCGACCCAGTAGAAATTTGAATTTTGTTAAACAAATTTCATACATACATATTCAAGTCTTGAATAAGGTGAATGTGTATATTTTTTGTTATTTAAAACTAAAGTAATTTTAAAGCAATAAACAAATATATCAACAAAATGCATATTAATTATTCATTTAAAGTTTTTCATTGTCTGATTTGACCAGGGGGAAAACGGTTGTAGTAGGGGGGAATCGCCCCCTTTATCCCCTGGCTACAGGCCTGAAGGGCATGCACAATAGATCCTATGGGCCGCGGTCCACATGGGCCCACTATAAACTAACTAACTAACCTTTATTGTTAAAACTTGTCTTAACCCTTATGTGAGTGACAAAAAAACCTTCATTAGAGTGACGAGGTACCCGGGTACCTTCTCATAATTTATATAGAAAAAAACCGTGCAAATGCTTCAATATTCAGCTAGATCGATGTTTCGTGAATTTTACTCTTTAAAACACTTCAAAAATATATTTGAAAAAATATTTTTTATATTTTTTGGCATTAATTGTCTTAGGGCGCGTTTATAGTGCCGACTTACGACTGAACCGAGCCGAGTTGAAACTCAAAAATTGATTGGGGCAAAAGAGATGCATGACTTGCATTCTCTATTGCTCCCATGCGATTTTGAGTTTAAGCTCGGATCGGCAAAGCAACAAGTCGCCACTATAAATGCGCCCTTAGGCTGCCCGCAGAGTGAACGCCGAAGCAGACAGGCGCAGGAAAACTATGTGAACAAGAGAGAAAAAAATTTATTTCTATCTCGTTTCTCCGCAGGGCACTGCCTGCGCCTGCCTACCTGCTTCGGCGTTTACTCTGCGGGCAGCCTTAATGTTGCTATTTGCAGACATGCAGACACAGCTTCTGCGTATTTTTTCGCTTTTGTCGATGTTGGCGTTATTGTCCATACATCAGAATATGCTGCTCTAGTACGGAAAATGATCGTAAAAATGCATGTAGATTCTTGCACATGTAACAAGAACACATGTAACAGTTGAAATCAATTTCTAAAAATGTTGACATCGAAAACATTGTTTTTGTGTTATTTTTTGTATTATTTTGTGAAAATATTTTGTGAAGTGAGAATTAAAATACAACAACCAAAAAGTTAAAGAGCATGAACAATGTGAATACTTCAGCAAGAGCAAGATTTTCACGTTTCAAAAAGTGTCGAATAAGGATTAGCGGCTTCTGATACTGAAGTAGATTATATTCCACTAATAGACCAGACTGCTTCTGAAGTATCGGATATTGGACAAGATGGTGTAATCGAAACAGAGGAGGATCCAAAAGAATCGGATGACAGTGTTCCATTAAAGTCAGAAACTTTATACTCTTTCGAAAGATGGAACACAGTGGATACTTGATCCAATAACACAAAAAAAAAAACGATTGATCAAAATATTATGTATTATCGAGGCTATGCAGCAAACCACACCAAACTATATACAGCTAAAGAAATTTTCAAAAAGATTTTATCATCTGAAATGTGCGATATAATTTTGCGAGAAACAAAAAGAAAAGAAGGTGAAACTACAGCAATAAAACTACTGAAAACTACAGCAATAAAAGAAAATTATCCATTCACTGAAGGCCCAACAAAAAACGACGAAACGAGACGATAGCAACTTGACGAACGTCTGCACTCGTTACGGATGTTTACGGATTTAATCCAAAATGAAACGAGCTGCTCAACTTGTCTGAATCAGCTGATCAGTTGGCAATCGAGTGTTATTTATTTATTTAAGTTGTGCATGTTTTAATTTTTAATAAAGATTTATGAAAAATGGGTGAAATAATGGTGAAATTGAAACAAATTGATAAAAATAAAATAAAAACGCACTCTGCGCAGCTTTTATGGACGAGTTGCTACGCTAGCAGTTCGGTTCTTACGGAATAATACGTCAAACTGTATCGTTTAGTTTCGTTCAGTTACGTTTGCTCATTTCGGGTAACTACATTAAAATGTATTTAACCGAACACATACGTTTTTACTCGTTACGGAGCAAATCGTCTATTTTGGTTGGGCCTTTACTCTAAATGAAATGCATATTTTGGTATACTCATTTGCTGTGGTGTAAACAAATCTAATAGGGCACATCTGACTGAATTGTGGAAACCAATATCATTTGCCTTTCATTAGTGCTAAATTATCTCAGGAGAGATTCAATCGCTTGCTACGCTCCAAACGGTTTGACAACAATTCTACTCGGCCCATTCGTCTAGTCACAGAAAAAGCTGTTGTTATTTGAGACATTTGGTAAAAAATTCAGAAGAGTAGATAGTTTATCTTAGTAAACACAGAATTTCTTTTATTAATTTTTTATTGTAATATATTTAAACGATTTTTTTTAGTTTCAAACAAAATAATATTTTAATTTTTTAAAAAACAAAAAATAAGTTTCATACAAAACACAAAAAGTTATCCGGGTATCTCGTCACACCAATAAAGGTGTAAAAAAATTATTGGCAACCCCCACCACAACAGTTTGTTGATTTTGCTGTTATTGTAAAAAAGGTGAAGTTAATAGAAAATTAGGAGCTCTCAGGAAGATTCAGTACTTTATCTTGGTCATTAATGAAAAAAATTCTTTGTTTTAAAAGGCAAAAGGTACCCGGGTATCTGGTCACTCTCATAAGGGTTAAAAAAAATTTTAATTGCATAATGACAGGTGCTTAATTGAGAGTCTATTTTCTTCAGCAGAAATGCAGTATTTTGAAAATTTAAAATTTGTATTAGAATTCTGTCAGAGTAAAACGTGGTTTGAGGTAACAGTAGTGAATTTAAATGATTTATCGTAAATTTAAGGCTCACATAAATGTTTAAAAATACATAGTCAATACATTTTCTTTTTCATTCATTTCAAAGATTTTTTCCAAAAATTTTTTATTATTGAGCGCTGAATTGCTTAAACAGTATGGCAAAATGGGTGTTCTGAGACAAGTTTTTTTTGGACGATAAATTGTGCAAAAATAAAAATGTTTTTATATAAAATTGTGAGTTGTTGTCAGACACTACTATAAATGATAAATATGGCAGTTTTTGATACACAAACTGTATTGAAATGGGTCAGATGAGAAAAATTAATCGTATTAATTTGATTCGGCCAATTGATTCGATACGACTTGTTGATTTCTCTTGCTTTTAGTAAAATATTCTAGGTCAATGTTTATATTTAGTTGTTTTCATCGGCTTCTGGCCTCGCTTTGATTATTGGGAACTTTAGAGTACTAACCCCTTTTAATGTACTGCGATTCACCAGATATGCTCGGCATTGATTATGTTCTGGCAATTCCATAACCTGATGTTGTTATCTCTTTCTGTGCAGTGGTACTGAGCGGACCATCATCATCGTCATCAAAGCATTGGACTTCACCGCTTAGCTCAGACGCCATTAAATCTTCGGCCGTGAATCTATCTGGATCATATAGAAAAATGCCTGTGTCTTTGACACCTTTTTGATATTGCGTAGTATTGCATTCAAATCTAGGAATTTATCTAAAATTGGCCCAATATGATTCAACTCCAAAACACGACTGATGTGATGTGAAAATGTCGAAAACTGAGTGTCTCACAACATTCCGTATTTGACATTTTTAAATGGCAAATGCGTCACCACGACAAATATTTTTAGAAAATAACTTCGGTGTGCCTAAATGCAATCGAATATAGATAATTTAAATTGTATTTAACTCCACTTATCTTTGGAAATGTCTCTGAAAATTTACATTACATTACCTTTTTACATAACCAATATGGCAGATATTATCGTGTCTCACAAAACCCCTACAACACCCCACTCTCCCCTACAAAATAATATGTGAAATATATATTTTTAATTTAATTTCATTTTTTATGAAAACTTACTTGAGCTTATTGGAGCTGAACTGGAAAAGCAATACTGAAATAGATTTTAAAATGCAATGACCAAAAGATCGTGTTTTATGGCAGCTGAATTCTTAAAATTTTTCTTCATGTAACTTATAATGTCTACTGCAGAGAGGGAAATAAGAAATTTTGAGAAGGTCCCAGTTTTTTTTTCTAGAAGATCCGAAAATGAGTTGTACAAAAATTTTGATTAAGTAAGCGTAAATCTATAAGCAACATCGTTATTATTTTTTATGTTATATATTATTAACGAAAAATATCAATTAGCATTTCAATCCAATATAAAGCATTTATTAACATTAGTTTGCTGAAATCAAAAATATGTTTATTACTCCAAAATAATATATAATAGATTCCGCCTATATTTTTGATAAAGATTGGTTACGTTCACTGTTATTTTCTTAGTTTTTACTATGATCTGACATTCTGTTTTTGTGGTTGTTTTTCGTTCATGTGTATTCAAAGCAAAATATAAAATAACTTGTATCATTCCTAAAATGAACTGCAAACGTGATCCGACAATCGCCACCGCTCCAATTCTGGACGGGTTCTCAGCGTATTTCATCGAGGGAGGACCGCACATGGTTGTGTACATGGTTATGACGTTAGTTCCCGCTTGTAAAAGTTTGTCGGTGATGACGTAATGTAGAACTGTAAGCGGAGACAAAAGCTTGTTTGTGCTCACTTCTTAATTGTGCTCACATTATTTTTTTTTCATTGTTCAAACAACTGTTTGACTTTATTCGCCTGTGTAGCAACATCGCATTTTCTAAAACGAACTTTTGCCATGAAGTGTGCTTGTGAAAATTATAAATTTTTATGTTTACACAAGAACAAAGGTGTATGTATAAAATAATTAAGTGTTATTTAATATTAATTCTGATATGCTCTAGAAAGGTAATAAATTCGTTTATTAAACTGTAAAAATGATTGTCAAAATAATTTGTGGCGTCATTTGCTTTTGTTTGCTTCTTTGTGGTGTGTTCTCTTTCGTTTTTGTTGTATTTTTGGCGTAGAGAGCATTTTCGTTAAATTTTTTTTTGTTCTGTCCAATTTCGTGCGTCATTATTTTGTTCTCTCTTATCTTGTGCATACCTACTCTCATTGGCGCTTACTATTTAAGGTAGATGTCAGCAGTGCTTTAGCTAACACGTCCGAACAAATGTAATTCAGAATTTTATATAGGCGTTGAAGGCCTGGCAGCTACATTGTATTTAAGAAATTTTTGCTTACGTCATGTGTCTATTTACCACTGGGTTGTGAAAAAGAAGAGACAGCATTATCTTTAATCTGATTGCAAACATTTACAATTTTTTGATGCAGACTGGAAGAGCTCTTCTGGCCAATAATGTTTGATTGTTTATTTTTTTTACAACTATTACACAAGCAAGAGCGTCCGCAGGATTTTTCTAGGGGGGGGTCCAATAACTCTCGAGAGTCATTTCTTGTATTTAGATAAGCTTAAAGCTCACAATCTAGGGAATTGTAGAGTACAGGCAAAAATTATAGGGAGAAGAGAAAATTGGTACCAATCTTTTAGTTTTTCGTAAACTAATTATTCTATAAAAAATTTAAAAGACCATAGGATTCAAGAGAAAAACTTATTCGTGAACCATTTCTTGTAATCTAGAGAATAAACTAAAGTTTGCAATCTAGGGGTTTGTATAAGAAAGGTTTAAGGGTTGTAAGGTTGACCATAAAAGTTTTCTCTCGAGGGTCATTTCTTGTATTTAGATAGGCTTAAAGATCACAATCTAGGCAGTTGTAGAGTACAGGCAAAATTATAGGGAGAAGACATAAAGTAATCTGAAATGCACATAAAGAAAATGTAGCCTATATGATTTCTTTTCTGAGATTTTTGGTACTAATTTTGTTATTATGATACGCTGATTGACCCACGCTTGTATACATAAGAAAATGATATGCGTCCCAGCAAACCAAAGTTTCCTAATTCGTAACGAATTTGTTCCAAATTTTTTGCAAACTATTTCGAGTTCGGCATCCATTCGTAACGAAAATCGTATGGAGGAATTCGTTACGAATACGTCGACATGAATTCGTAACGAATTGTCCTAATGAATTCGGAAGAAATTTTAATAAAGAATTCGTAACACATTCGAAAAGAATTGGAGTATTGTATTCGTAACGAATTCATAACAAATCCGTAAAGAATTGACGTATCGATTTCGTAACAAATTCTTTAATAATTGAATTATCGTTTTCGTAACGAATTCGTTACAAATTCATAACAATTTCTTAACGAATTGTAGCACCGAATTCGTAACGAAATGACGCATATAATTTGCAACGATCTCTTAAAGACTTTTGTACCGTATGTAATACAAAATTAAATAAAAATTTCGAGTCAAAGTTTAGTTAGGGCTTAAGATGCCCCAGACTATATGTTTCGTACATATGACATGCCAAAAAACAGATCCTTTGCAACTACTATTATGGAACATATATCAATGTCAATCTGACATGTCATTTGTATTTGTATCTGTAAAAATTAAAATTAGAACCATTTGTTTTAAAGAAAAAGTTGTTTAAAACTAAATTATTTTACAAATGGGAAATTATTTAAAATGCCGCTACGCTCATGGCCTACCAATTTTTTTCAACTCGAAATATTTGAAACACCTCACAATTTAAAATTGAAAATTTGATTTCGGAACTCTTTCGAATTATTCGGAAATGTTCCGAAATTGCTGTTTCGAAATAGTTACGAATTCGTTAAGAATTCTCGAAATAGTTACGAATTAATCGGAATTCAGACTTATTCGGAATTTTTGGTTTGCTGGGATGATTTATCATAAAAGAGAACTGGGTTTGCTAACTACAAAGTGCTGGATGTGGAATTAAAAATCATGATATCAATTTTACCTTATTTGATGTAAGCTGATTGCATCAGTTTTTCGTCTCAACAATTCTCTGCTGAATTAAATGTTAGAGTTTTAAACAATCGATTTTTACTTTTTTAACATACGACTTTATACACTTGCTTAAATGGATATTTTAAGTTTTGTGTGTTGTAGAGTATTATAGTATTCGGATATTTTGTATTATATCATAAAACAAAATGCTTCTATGTTAAAATAAACTCTGTGTAAAAGATATAATACGTAAATATGTAAATACGTTGAATATCTTGATTAAAAGTTTTATAAATACTTTAATATCAAAGTTTAAGTGTTGCTCTTATCTGTACACAGTTCTAGCGTACATATAAACCTTATGTTTGCAAATATAGTCCCGAAATATGAATAGAGGTGGTTTATTAAGCAATTCGTGTTGAGCAAACTTTTAAAAATACCTTACTGATTGCTTTATTCATAAATATTTTGTATTCCTAATCCCAAAAAACCCAATGCTGAATTGACATTTGTGCACGCTGAATGTGCTGAATTATTTGCAAGTATCTTTATAAGAAGACCAATCATTACCAGTGTTTTTAAAAAAGTAAAATTTTTTTGCAATTATACAGTTGTTGTAACAAACTGTAACAATGTTATGCAATCAGCATCATTTGTACACAAATTAAGAAACATTGCTCTGAACTTTTTTTATTGCTTAGCATAAATCTTATTAAACAAACACACAAATACAATAATGTTAACATTCATTTTCCTTTATCTTACCGCATCGCCTTCAAACTTTCCTTAACATTACAATCAGGCGTTTACAATCAGCAAGATGGCAGCAATATAAAATACAGATGTATAAATAATATTTTCAATTGCTTGCCATAAACGTAAATCTTAATTTATTAACTTCATTGTCATTCCGTTCGCACTGCTACAGCATCAAAGCGCAAATATAAGGAAAATAAAATAAAACCAACTGAAATGGTACAATGCTGCAATGGATTAAATAAAAACTCATAAAATGCCAAATGTTTTTAAAGTGGCAAAATATCTTGCTGCGCACGTAAATGTAATAGAAGCATACCTGAGAGCATCAATTTTGAAATTAATTTAAATGTTGGAAAAGCTTTGAAAGAAGGATTTTGAAGTGCCTATAAATATGCCATGAATTTAATAATAATTTGTGAACGTGCTATTCTATTGGAGTAGAATAAATTATAAAAATAGGTAGAAAGCTGTATTATTTTTTTTTTTTTATAGAATTCTTGAAGTTTGCAAAAATTTGCTTTGTGTTTAGAAATTCTCAAGAGGCTGGGACAATGTTTAAAATAATAATAATATGCCATTCGTGTTTGCTGGGGTTTTTTTTAAGGAAAAACTTCTATCTCAATTATTTAACAGAATATCTTTGCTTAAAAAAAAGAGCTCATATTCGGCACTATATCTTCATTTAGTTGAATATTTATTTTTTTATTGAAGTAAAACGTTAACACTGTTGCGATTTGAAATTCGATGAAACGAAAAATTACATTTAAGCTTAGTGTGCTGTGGAAGCGAAAATAAATCTTCCATAAGAAATGAATTACGTTTTTGTCAGCGCAAATGTAGCGAAATTTTTTTTCGTTGGTTAGTACGATGTTGAACCGAAAAATTGTTCAATGCAGCCAAGTTTACAACCATGTTTGGAGAGTTAAAATGTCAAAATTTCGCTGTCTTTTATATGTTCGTACATTTAATTGGCATGGAAATTTGACATTCAACAATAATGTTCAACTAACACATTTAACAAACACGTTATAGTAAGTATGTGTTAGTGTTGAGTCTACACCAAAATTTCGCGTGTAGAATTAAATGCAAAAAAATTTTCGTTCCTACAGCATACTAAGCTTTCAAAAAAAAAAAAAAACATATACAAACAAACTATCGCTTAGTATGTATACAAACCACTAAACTGTAGGACAAATTAAGAGTCTACATTTATGAAAATTTGTACATCCAAACGAAAACATGGACGGCACTTAGCGCATCTCCTCTTTATGTGATGCTTCGTAGTCTCCCAACTCATGTCAATTGTTTTCGTAAATTGCATGTTAACAATAGTTAATTATTATCATTTTAATTTTGTTAATAAAGCATTTTTAAAGTATGCTAAAAACCAATACTGAAATATGTCGTAAATATCGGCAGAAAATAAATATGTGTGTGGCCGCCAGGCACTTTAAAATGTGGAACTTTCAGAAAACTAACTGCGGGAGAATTAGTTGTTTAATTAATTTGGTGTTGAGAAATTCAATTTTGAAGGGAGCGCTGTATGCAATGTAAAATTTACATTAAAATTTCCATTAAATATAATAAAAATGTTAGCGTAACCTTTTTAAGTGAAACTTCTTTAGAACCGTTGTGTTTTACAACTCTATGAAACGAAAAAGCGACATTAAAAAGATACAAACATGTTTATCTACAGGATTTAGCCTGCGAGTTAATGAGATAGAATAAAGATATACAGTGTTTCCGATTACTCTCGTCTGTAGTAGTCTTTCACTCTCGATCACTCTGGATCACTCTCGAAGTCTCCCCACTATTGTTTACCAAGCGTTGCATGTATGTGTGCCTGTGTGCACAAGTTGGTCGAACAACTGTGTAAAAAATCCACTTCGCTGATGACTCAGCTGCGAGGTGGATAGCGAAGGCATTAAATACGATTAATTTGGTCCGATATTACGAATGATATATAAAGGATTGCGTCCTCAGTGCGCGAAAAATTAAATCTACTGTGCAGCCTGTGTCGCATGTGAAAATCAAACACACACAAAAAAACACTTACACCTCAAACGAAACAAGCAAATGAATCTGATTGGCTTATTGAGAAACAAACGAAATACAAACAAAGAAACAGTCAAACTGCTGTCAAAACAACTTGAGAAACGTTTCAAAACCAGCGGCGATATTTGCAACGAAAGTCAAAACTTTGATTTTTATGTCGTTTATTCTCATTTTTATTAACCCTTTGAACACCACAAGGTTTCCAGAAATGATACAAAGCAATTAAGCATATTTAAAAACAATTATATAAAAGAATTCTTCAGTTTTTTTTTTGTAATTTCTTGGGATATGGGTGTCTCTATGGTCCTTAAAAGTAATATTTTACTGTTACTTATTGATAGAGCTTTGAATGTAACAACGATACGGATAAACAAATTAAAATTAAATAAATACGGTTTATATTTAACTATGATATGCAGCAAAGCAGGTTTTGTTTTCTGTAAAGCATAGGTGCACTTTGCATGTTTTACAAACACTTGGAGTGCGATTTTCAATACCCGATTTGGCACAATTTACACATTGTTTACAGAAGCTTTCTCTTTCAATTCCACGATTACACTAGGTTGAGTAGAGATATTATGTTGAATTCATTTTTTCGAAGCAACAGATGTAGATGGAGCTGGTCTTTTACGGAATGTAAAATTACTAATCAAATTTTGATACAAAATTTGCCAACATATGAACACCTCTGTTGTCCATGCACTTCATAAATACCGAGCCTTGAGAGTTGACTGAAAAAATGTCTCCCTTCTCATTTGTCTTATATTTTCTAATCAATTTGTCTTTTGAAAGATTCTATCTATTTACTCAGACTGCTCCACATGCTTTTACATTCCACTTGATAAGTTCAAGTTGCAATGAAGGCGAACTAAAAAAATTATTGAAATATTTTTCACATCGCTAGGAAGCAATTGATTCCTTGAACTCTAAGACAACTGACTCATCTCAGCCGCTTTCACTAGATTTCGTTTTTTACCTGTGTATATATAAAACTGAAACAAATATCTCGTATCTGAATCAGCTCTACACCACATTTTGGAACCCCATTTCACCAGCTTGTCTTATATGTATTGTTTTAATATATTATGGCCTTTAAATTTTATCTTGCTTGGTATTTGGTATAATTAATTGTTGCTTGAAAACATTGATTAAAATGGGTTATTATGGGTCAGACCTTATATGCCCTATCATGACTGGCAGAATTATTTCAGGTTGATTTTCATTGTTGCAAACATGTAAGTTTCCTCGAAACGAGTGCGAGATATAATATTTCCAATATAAGTTACAGCCATATCCGGTTCATTTGACCAATAATGCTTTATAGTTGGTTATATATGATAGTCCATTTGGTAGTTCATCCCTAAAAATGATTTCATTTCAGCCCTGTCAACAGCATACTGAATGAACTCCAAAACCAAAATATCAATTAATATTTCGAATTGAATGCACTCGTAAAAAATGTTTGCAGGTTTCACTTAAATTGAGCTTTCGCTTCCAAAAATATTTATTGTACCAAACATATAGTCGTTTGCTTCAAATCGACGATATACGAATGATGTTTCCATCTGAAATTTTCATTAGGAATTTTGGAAAGTTCTGAGAAATTTTCAGTGACACAGTTTCCTCTTTCAGTTTGCACAATTTCAACCCCAACATCAATATCTCCCTCGATACAAATTTTACCTACCTTTACCTTTTACTCCTCGCCATCGTCAGCCATAAGTAGTTCCAAAATCACATCCTCTCTTAAATGGAACTCCCTGTTGCCGTAATGCGTCTTTCCTATAATAATTTCAGCAAAGCAAACATTTAATTAGCATAAAATATAGTTTTATGGCCTTAGAGTTTGCAATTATAAAATATACTGAAAAGTTGCACTTGAGGACCATAGGGACACCTATTTTCCATGTGGTTTTTGCTTAAAAGTCTTAATTTTTTTCAAAATTATCGAGATAAAAACTATTCAAATAAAAAATAGGCTTAACGATTGAATAAAGAAATAGAAATTTATAATAATAAATAAGCAATAATTACGAGTTTTAATGACAAAGTGTTCAAGTCCAAAAAATTCGCACAACATGAGTTTAGGTACGCTCAATTTTGAACAGCTGATTTTCAAATACGGTTGTCTAATCAAAAATGTTTTATTCACTATTTTGAGAATCCTATCGCGAAATAAGAAACATTTTTGGGCTTTAGGATAAGTTCTGGTGAACAAAAATATTTTTAGGACACCGCACACTGGCCCAAAGTGGACTTTTGCGTCTCAAAAGTGTGTACATTTTGTGTCTCTTGGTATAATTAAGCCAAGCTTAAAAAAAATTTATCTATAATATTCAATAAATCGTTTGAACTTTTTTTTCAAAATCCATTTTGTTTTTTAGTACAAAAATTTTATTTAAAATTAAGAAATATATGACTATGGCTTGACTTGCGCGTTTCAAAATTCTCTAACTTTCGTGTCTCTTGCAAAAATTCAGACCAATTTAAAATATATTTTCTATGATATTCAGTTAATCATTTAAACTACTTTTTTCAAAATCCGTTTTAGTTTTTAGTACAAAAATTTTGTTTTAAATTTAACAAATACGATTTGGGCTTTAAAAAATCTGCAACTTTTTGTTTCTTGAAATATTTAAGCCCAATTTGGACTGTTTTTTTCTATGATATTCAATAAATCACTTGAACTTGTTTTTTTCAAAATTAATTTAAATTTTATTACTAATTTTTTTAAGTAAAAAAAATACGATTTTGCGTTTCAAAATTGTGTAACTTTTTTGTCTCTTGCAATAATGAAGCCAAATTTAAAACATATTTTTATGATATTCAATTAATCACTTAAACTACTTTCTTTTAAAATCCATTTTAGTTTTTAGAACCAAAATTTAGTTTTAAAATTTAAAAAAATACGATTTTGGCTTAGAAAAATCTGTAACTTTTTTGTTTCGTAAAATATTTAAGCCCAATTTAAAATGTATTTTCTATGATATTCAGTTAATCACTTGTTTTATTTTTTCCAAAAATAATTTAAGCTTTTAGTACTTTTTTTTTCAAGCTCAAAAAATACGATTTTGTGTTTCAAAATTGTGTAAATTTTTTTGTCTCCAGCAATAATGAAGCCAAATTTAAAATATATTTTCTACGATATTCAATGAATCATTTAAACTACTTTTTTTTCCAAAATCCATTTTAGTTCTTAGTACCCAAATTTTGTTTTAAATTTAAAAAAATACGATTTTGGTATTAAAAAATCAGTAGCTTTTTTGTTTCTTGAAATATATAAGCCCAATTTGGAATGTATTTCCTATGATATTCAATAAATTACTTGAACTACTCTTTTCCAAAATCCATTTTAATTTTTAGTACTAATTTTTTCAAGTTAAAAAAATACGATTCTGCGTATCAAAATTGTGTAACTTTTTTGTCTCTTGCAATATTGAAGCCAAATTGAAAATATATTTTCTATGATATTCAATAAATCATTCAAGCTACTTGTTTTCAAAATCAATTATTTTTATTATTATAAGCTTGTTAAGATTATTCTTACAAACTGATAGAAATTTTTATAATTTTTGAAATCTTAAAAATAAAGCCGTACATCTAAAATTTAAATTTAAAGTAAAGTAGTTTGAGTAAGATGTTTTGTTATATGTCGTAAAAGTGGGGCACCACATGCGTGAGATTATGGGGCAGACTCCATACTCCACATATATAACCATGATCACGGAAAACAACACATCAACACAAAAATCGTATTTGTTGAAGAATTCTGATGTAATCAAAAAACATATGTTATAGAATAATACGATGCAGGACAAAGGCATGGGATCCATACAAAAATTAAAGAAATAGTTAAATTGTGCAGTTACCATAAAAACCCCAAAAACACAAGTTCATAATATGTGATGAGTTGGAAGGGCAGCAAGGTCCCCTTTTGCATTCCTACGCCACTGGTTTCTTCTAGACAAACATGTATTTGAGAAACATGCAGATTTTAACGGAACTATCAATTGCGACTGCATCAACAGAGTTTAATAGCAGAAAAAAATATAAAGTTTATGGGATATTTTTTTGCCATGCACCTACGTCATGAAAATTTAAATTTCTCAGAAAAGGCAAATTTGGAGCAATTTTTTTTCTCTAATTACCAATACACTAAGGAATCAAATGCACTATAAAAGAAAACAGCGCAAGACTGCGCAACTATTTAAACCTTAATCAAAGATGAAAAAAAAAACCGGTTGATATATATATTAAATTTATTATATAAAACAAATTTTTGTTTTCTTTTTTATTATTTCAAAAAAACTAAACCTTAAGCTTTCTAACGGTATATAACACTTGTATGATCAATTTAAAAAGAGTTGAAAAAAATTCGATTAAAAACGTTCTTCGCTGCTTATATAGGACTGTGTCTTGAGAACACTTTAGCAAGCCATATAACTGAATCGTATCAATTTTTTTATAAAATTTTCAATGTAGTAAAAAAATTTACTTTTTCTTAGATTATTTTTATAAGGCTGCAAGAGTTATTTTGAAAAAATCATTTATGAGACGCAAACGTCCATTTAGGCCCACTGTGCACCGGTGAAAGAGTTAAGCCACGCTGAAACAAATGCATTGCTATTGTATCTTACCGTAATCGGACAAACGAAAGTTTATTGTGGCGATTGAAATTCGTGTAAGGTACTTGGGAACAGGCGCGGATCCATGGGGGGTTAAAAAGTGTCCTCACCGCAAGAACTATTGGTTATATTTTTATCAGATGGCATTAATTATACATCGTCGCTCACTTGTAGAATGACCCTCATTGACATTTTTTTAAACAAAGTTCAGATAGAACTTTATATAAAACAAGTATTATATATAGAGTTTAAATATAATAGAACTACAAAATTATGTTCTTGAAGATATTCTTAAAGACTTCAAATACATGTAGGTGCTCAAATTTTAATATTTTTTATTAGCGGTTTTATCATAGTTTTGGTGTCTCCTGAACAAAAAAAAAAAATGTCAACTACGGCCGTTGTACAAGTGAGCGACAGCCTAATACAATTTTAGTATAAATTTTTTTGTATTTCATTTTTCCCAATGCCTCTGCTAAAAGATTTCTATGAAAAAGCACTTTAGCACTACTGTGTTTTTACTCCTGCCGTTCTTCAGAGAACACTAAAGAACACCACATATTGTTCGTGTTAGAACCATGCTCTTTATTTATCATTTTCAAAAAGTTAAAATACTAACGCAATTAAAAATGCTGTGGCGATCATGAAAGAAGTAATTTTTTAACTCATCCTTAAAAGGGAATTACATAATAGAACACTTTTCCAATGACCAGAAGCATAAAAGCATTTATGAAACCAGGTTGTGAAAGGACACAATTTGTGTCACACCAATATGTATTAATATGTATTTAAAATTAACTTAAGTGAATTTATAAGTGCATTGTAGAATATCTTACAATGGAAGGAAAGAGAAGCTTCAAACAAAGCGTCATTGCTTTTAAATAGTCTGATGACACAAAACTGCATTGTGTTCTTATGGGTACTTTCAGATTTGTTGGGAGCATCTCAGGTTTTTAGTAGGATCTTGCAAAACGCAAACCTCTAGAAGGATACAGCATAAAGTTTCATTAAAACTCTCAAATCACTGCATAATAAAAAATGAGAAAACGCAGAACCACATTTTAAGATAAGATTTGGAGAAGTGCAGGAGTTATACGAGAAGTTATTTAAGATCATTTTCACAGAATTTTCTACCAGGACCAAACATTTAAATGTTAATAAACAAATTATTTTTTATATTATTATTAAAAATGCATACATTTTAATAATATGCTCTGCAGCTTTTCATTAACAGCTTTACAGTTAATCTCAGTTGATACTATGATAAAAATGGCCTGAAAACTGAAAATATGTCTTTCTTGCGCTTAGCTACTTTTAATGTTTTTTCTCTTTAAGCTTAGAAGGAAAATAAATCTTCCGTAAGAAATGCATTGCGTTTTTAACAGCGAAAAGGAAGCGAAATTTTTTTCGTTGCTTAGTACGCTGTTGAACCGAAAAATTTGTTCAATGCAGCAAAACTCACAACCATGATTGGCGAGTTAAAGTATCAAAATTTCGCAGTCTCTTATATGTTCGTACATTTTATTTGCGCGAAAATTTGACATTCAACAATAATGTTCAACTAATACATTCAACAAACACGTTACGGTAAGTATGTGTTAGTGTTGAGTCTACACCAAAATTTCGCGTGTAGAATTAAGTGCCTAAAAATTTTCGTTCCTACAGCGTACTATGCTTTAGTAATATTGTTTATACATTCATGTCATGAATGCAAACATCATATGAAATCTTACTATCAACAAGAAATAAATACAAAAAAAAAAAATTAAAAGAGATAAAAAAGCTAGATTAAAGGTGAATTTTTATTATACTTTTATTGCTATTCTAATGTAGCGTTCTTGTACCTGAAACATAATTTGTTATCAATACTTCGCTATCGTTATAAGCCAGTGTCTGAAAATTTGAACTAGCTTTAAATTTGGTGGACTCATCTTAAAAAAAAAATAACTGCGTAAAAAAATCGCTCTTAACATTTTATTTTTATTTTCAAACTATGTCTCGTTCGCTATCGAAAGTGCAACACTTTAAAAAACAAATTTTCTTATTATTTTAAAATGCATATACAGTGATGGACAAAAAAATATATACAGTGTAATTGCATTAGAATTTTTTTGTAAAATGAAGCAAATTATTTATCGGTTGCGAAACCCTTTTGAAAATTAATTTACTATATCCAAATTTTAATGTTATCAGATTTCTAATATAATAAATTATCAAATTCGACCAATATACTAAAAGAAAAAGTAATTTAAAATTATTTTTTACTTTGTAGTAGTTTTGGAGTCGTTTTTTTTTGTTAAATTGTTTTTATTAAGAAACAATTTACAAAGTCCGGCCTCTTCAACATCTTGACATTTTAATTAATACTAAAAGCTGATATTATATTCTCCCTTTCCGTTTTTTATTGTTCCTTTCAATATTTGCATGAGTTCAATGAAAAGTTTTAATATGCTCTACAGTCCTGTCCAGTCCTTTCCCATTTTGCTCTGCCTTAATAGTTTTATCTCACAGCCAGACACACAACAGCTGCTACTTACAGAAGCTTTTAACTACTTTTCTTTTGTACTTTATTAAACAAAGCTACGATTTATGAAGGAAACATACAAAAATAAAGAAAAGTCTTAAGTAAAAACAAAACCATTGCCTAACATAAGGCGCATTAAGTCAAGCATAAAGCATAATGAAGTTAGTGATAGAAATGAATAGGCAGTTAAGCTGAGAAAAAAAAAAGGAGAGAGGGAAGTATCAAAGAAAGATATCATCATTAGCGGACTCAACCTCACAGATCCTCACAGAACACTTTGGTAGCATGGATGGCTCAATCTATGCCAACGCTGTGACAAACTCATTCTCTATTTTTAATACTAAAGCTTATTGTAAATATTTATTATCTGAGTCTATACGTGTGTTCGTGTGTGTTCTTGGTAGCTTTAAATGTGCGTGAGCATTACGAAAAATTTGATAAATTAAAGAGATTTATTACTTGCTAAAATGCTATACGATTTCCTTGACAATAAGTCCGTATGTGTATGTATGTTTGTTTATATGGCTGAAGCCCCGTATATATACTTTCATATGTATATATAATTGCTTGTATTTATTTTGTTGCCTATGTTACTTTTGTGTCGCAAAATTACACGGATGTTGCTAAAATTATTGTGCCAGTGTTGCCACTTCTCTGTGCCCGAATTGGCCTTTATATTCAATATTACCCAGCCTTCTTGTTGCGGCTGCCTGATATTACACAGTGGTTGTTACGTTATTAACGTTAACATTAATCTTTTGATGTCGTATTACTCATAATCAGTCGAGGGTAAATTTTGTGACTTTACTTGTAGTGAAATAAATGGAACTTGGCTGGGGGTGGAGAAGGGGGGACCATGTTTTTCTGTCCCAATTTTTATGCTCCATGAATGTCTAATTAATTGCATTATGTAAATTTTAAGGGAATTTCATTGCTTATTCTCTGAACGTTCCCAAATATTTCTAAGTATAACGATTTTTATTTGGCGCGGAGTTTTTAAGTGACTTAAGGAACTTTTCTTCCTATTTTTAAGTGAAGAGCTGAATTGTGCTTAATTTGTACAAATTGTAAAACTTTCCTAAGCTTTTGCATAGAATTAAAACTTAAAATCAGTGCTAGCGCATTTTTATTACAGTATTTCATTATGCTAAAATAAATACCTTTTTGTGAAAATCTTGACTTTGATTTGGGTTCGTAGGTCAGTGGCCAAGTACGATTTTTGGGGTTCAAAACCCCTATATGGCCTAAACGTATAAAATAAATCAATAAAAAAATGCAATATATAATGAGAATATTTTGAAAAATTCTTTCTGGTGAACTGTAAATGCATTTTTTAGAACCAAAATTTTATCATTTTCAATTCAAAATTAAAAAAAATAATATTGCTTAAGCAACGAAAAATGTAATGTGTTCCCATAGTTTCGAATCTAAAAACATTTTTTTTTGGAAATGCACAAGCAAGAGTCCTGTAACAGAAGTAGATTACATTAATGCTTTAAGGGTGTAGTCTGGTGTTCGAGTTTTCAAAAATTCAAAAGATTTGAGAACAAAATTCAAAATATTAACGAAGTTATTGCACATGGCCGAGAGTACTTTAAAACTAATTTGTTAAAACTTTAAAAGCGTTTTTTTTTAAAACAACGTTTTTTTAATTCTATCAAGCCGATTGGGCTAAAATATTAATACGGTATTCTGTACGACAATGGCTCTCGCAGGTAGTAGAATTCCTTATTATAATAATTTTTTGCTATTTTCCCAACGGTTTTCCACCAAAAAAGACGTGATTTTTGGAATGCTATATTTAGAAGTCCGCCATTTTGTTATTTTTTAAAGAAAGTATTTAAATCGACAACCTGCCGGAATGACAAGTCTATAGAAAAAAAATCAATCTAAATTTTTTGTTGCCGATGACTTTAAGTGCCGTTATCGGCCGGTTCAGAAACACACTTTTTTACAAAATATATAATATATATTTACAAAATATATTTTGTACAAAATATAAAAAAATAGTATAATAAATCAAAACTTTTTATGCAGCTTGAGATGTTAGTAAATGATTATATTTAATTTTCTTATAAAAAAATAATTCCGAAATAAACCTTTAAAATTAGGCCCGGAGCACCGGACTACATTCCAAAGACACACAAATTGATTTTACTTGGGATGTAGTATACATTTTCAAGCTACATCTGACAAAAAGAACCGGCCTGATTTCTATAGACTAAAAAAATTGTCATTCGGTAGTGCTTCAAAAAAGAAAATAATTTCATAGGAGCGAAATTTAGATTCTCCAGAAGATTATTTTTGATAAAGATGTTTGCATATCAGGGGTGAGATAATGTTGCATGGAGATGCTTAGTAACGGAATTTTGATACCCAAGGACCCTAAATATAGTGAGGCTAGAAAAAATTTTGGGGGTAGGATAGGGTTAAGTTGTGCCGCATCGAGGTCAAAGTTAGGAAAAAAGGCGAAAATTTGAACAAAAACACTCATTACTACCCAAAAGTCGCCGCTAAAAGGTTAATATCTATGACCAACCAACATTCATTTTTCTTTCCCAAAAATTTTTCCCAACATACCTACCCCATATCTCGTACGGGGTCCAGCATACAAAATGTATGTTTTTAGAAAATTGACTCCAACCGCTCCCAGAGTACTTCTAGGGGGTTAAATGGGAAACCGGCCCCCATTATTTTTTCCTTCCCAACATATTTTTCAAATATACTTACGTATGTATGATGTTTATATCCCCACGTTTAAAAAACGTAATAGGGGTATATTAAATTTCCCGAGAAACAGTTTCATATTTTGTGTCAATAAAGTAGCTGATATATGTTCGGTGCCCGTGTCGGTACATGTCCGACCTTTGCACAGAAAGAAGTATTAGTTCTGGAACACCTTGCGCAGGTACAGTGTACAAACGAAGACCGAATCGGGCACTCGTCAGTTTACTGTGTCCGAATGTAGTCGCTAATTTTCGACCACTTTATTAACGTAATACAGACTTACACTTTCACGTGACTTTCGAGCTACTTGTTAGGTATGTTTCGACTACAATATAGTTAAGACACAGGCCAGTTTAGATACATATCAGCTACTTTATTGATACAATATGTTAATTCTTTTCTCGGGTCCTATTCGCAAAAGCTCGTTTAGATTCGGCTTAATATCAATCTGCAATTAATTTTTTTCATAAACTTTGCAGTTTTTCGATACTACTCGTAGCTTTTAATAATAAAATTGAGTCCGGTCCTCGCTACTTTTGTGCCTGAGTAGTTTGGTACGGACACAAATTGTTTCTCGGGTTTTTTACTCCGTTTGTAACGCCGATAAGAAGGCGTGGCCGATATAGAAAAGTATATATATTCTTGATCAGCATCACCTCCTGATTCGATTAAGTAATGTCCGTTTGTTTTTATTTAGCTGAATTAACAAATTTAATAATTTGTAATAATTGTTCGAAAATGTGAATTACATTAATTTATTTTTATCTTGCGATGGATATTTTTCATGATTTATGGCGACGATCTATAGCAAAAATATTTTGTCCTAGTCACTACGGCATAACAAATTGTTATAGTCCCCTATTCATTTAACGCCACTTTCGGCGGCGTCGTTGACAACATATAGCTTACGCAGTATTGCTAGTGTTTGCAGATAAACTGCGTCCTAGGTCCAGGTTTCTGGATCTGTAGCAATAAAGTCTGTAGAAAATCTGAAGCATGTGAAAAATATTGCTGTTTCAGGTGTGACGTAATTGCTATAATCTTTTTTCAATTCTTGATTCACTGTCTCCGATGTCAACTGAATCCTTTTTACACTTCTGTAGCCAACAACGTGTACTGGATGTACTTGGTTGCCGTTGCCACTGCTATCCTCGCTATCATCTCGCTTTCTTCTGTGTCAGACGATTCTTCCGTCTCATCGTCAGATAACTCATCATCGTATTCCTTTGTTTCTTCTTCAAATATACGAATCGCATTTTCCATTTTTCGCTTGATGTCGTAGGGGACCTCTAAATCAGATAGGGAAAGAGCCACAACTACAACATTGAGGTACCAGAGATGTCCACAGAATCTCTTCAATAATTATTGTGACACAATCCGGTCAATTGAAGCATAACTAGCAGCCGCCTTCAGAAATTTTAAACCTTGATTTGGTGCTTCGATTGCTCTGGAGTTGCTTAACCAAGCTCTTATGTAAAGTGTCACGATAAAATGAAAGCATAGCGAAGTCCACTCTGTTCAATTTCGTCTAAGACGAGATATATTCGAAACAAAAACATTTTTGTGCAGTATATGCCTTTTGCCATCCATCGATCATGACTGATGGGTCTTGGTAAGCGGAAATGATAATTGGAGAGACCCTCACCATGGAACAACAGAACGATTTTAAGGAATTCCTTGTAGTTGTCTCTGGTATGTTTTTCAGTCAACTTAGCCAAGCAAAACGATTTGATTTAAATATTGACTTGAAGTGATATTTTAGCAGCGACTTCATCGTCACTTATGCCAGGAGAGAAAGGTTTGTGTTTGTATTGTCCTATTGTTCTTTAAACGGGAAAACATAGGCACTCCTGGGCCAGTCGTTTTTCCGAATTTAACACTTCTTTTAATTACCACTTACAACACTTCTTTTAATTGCAGTTCGTAGATGTGATGTCTGCATGGCAAATATTTGCTGGTGCAGCTGAGAACTAAAACAAAACTTAAATATGATGACAAAAATTGCTTCGCGACGCAAGTCGTTTTGTTACGTTGACATACACTCAATAAAAACTATTATTTTTATATAAACATTGTGAGTGTTTTTTGAAACTCGAACAATTCCCTTTTCCTTTTTTGCAAAATATTACGATGAAGTTTCCCTCAAGAAGGGAAATTTCACTCGACCTGGCAACACTTTGCACATCTGTTGAGTTCGATGTATGTCAAATCGAATAAAAGTCATAAATAAATAAAATATATGAATAAAAATACATTAATTTTGTATGGGAGCCACCTTAGAGGTTGGAGATAGGGGGTAGGTATGTTCTGAAGAAATGTTAGGGAGCAAAAAAAAATGGGGGTTACTCATACATTTAGGGGGTTCCTTAGGGGGTAAAGGTAGGGGAAAGTATGTTATCAAGGGGCAACTCTTGGGAAATTATGAGTATTTTTCTTCAAATTTTCAACTTTTCCCCTAACCCTATCCCACCACTTAAGTTATTTTAACAAAACTATTTTTTTTCTAACCTCACTACATTTAGGTCTCTTGGGTATCAATATCGAAAACTCGTGCACTATCCCACCTCTAATGTTTACTGAGACGGACATAGCTTGCATATTTTGAAAATTTGAACAAATTGTCCCTGAAAAAGTGTGGTTAGACTATAAAATAAAAAGGCATGGGTGTAGTCAGGATTTTATTAAAGGGGGGCCTGGCCAGCTATAGCTTTATGTAGCTGATAAATGAAATATTTTTTCTATACATAAAATATTTTGTTTTTTAAATATTGGCTTTATTGAGAAAAATATAAAATTAAATTTAAAACGATATTGAATTGAACACGAATCAAAAAAGCGGAAATCAAAGTATTTTGCACCAAATTTCTGTGCACGCATTCAATGCATAAAAACTCTGTTGTAAGTATGATTTTAATCAGTCGATCAATACATGGTATGAACAGCGACACATTTCCATTTTCAAAAGGTAATGTTGCTGCATTGTTGAAAAGCTGATTTTAATATTTGCGCGAAGAAGTATTTAATGAACTGGACGATTGGAGAATTGATATTTTCCACGAACCGGCAAGTTGTGTGATCCACACAAAACTATAACCGAAATAATCGAAGACAAAACTTTTCGATTTGGTTCCAGTAATTTCTTGTGATCAGACATCAACAGCCAGGTCAGTCATGAATGTGTGAGCTGCTTCTGCTAAGCGTATGTGCCACTAACTCGAAGCGTGGCTTCCACAATACTCATGCACATTTTGTTATTTTGTGGAAGGCTTTATATCGAGTGATCTTAAATGGCTTGAAAGTTTTTCGGTGGAAAGAGGACACAGTACAAGCAAAGTGCACTGTATAATTTTTTTATGTATATTAACAATGGCGTATAAGTTCGTAGCCAAGTGTAACAAAATTTAAGTTTTGGTCCAATCGCGTCCTTCTTGAGGAGGCACGCAAGGGCATTTGAGCATTTGCAATTTCTGAATTGAGCCCAAAAAACGTTCTTATATATCCATTTATAAAAACAATTATAAATTAAAAAATATACAAATAAATACAATCAGAAATTTCAATTTGAATACATCAGATACATCAGAGTTACCAATCAACTTGAATCAAAGCCTTTTATGAACTTTTTTAATAAATAGTAAATATGTCAGCACTAAGTTTGTATTAAAAAATAAATTAAGATTTAATAAATATTAAAGACTTCAATAATTTTTTAATTATGCGAAAAACTGCTTTGAATTTTTTACTTAAATATTAAAAAATATTTTTCTTATATTTAGGGGGGAACGGCAAAAACCAATTTTTAGCTAAAATCTTATTCACAGAATATTTTCCATCTTTCTTTAAACAAAAACTGAATACAAATATTTGACATAATGTTATATTGTTTTTAATTGAACTATCCTTATCTGCATTGGTAAAGAAAATTTTTAACTAAAAATAACTATTATATGGGCGGCCTCGATAGTCTAGTGGTAGCGCGCTTGACTGTCGCACAGGGGTCATGGGTTCGAATCCTGGCCTGGTCATGGTCCTACGCTATAACCTTTCTTTCCTTATTTAATCAAGAAACTTTAAAACACGCCAATTTACGACGAATAGTTGTAGTTGGTGGTTGTAGGAAAAGTTTGAGGAGAGGAATACTTTGTAACTTGATTTGACTGAGGGCTAGGCATAACACTTGCTTCAGATTTAATATTACATGTTTCTGCAGCTTCTGCCACATTAAACACATTCTACATAAAAAGTTTCACTTGATTACTCCCTTCTTCCATTCTGTGGTATCACAACGGACCAATAATGGTCTAAGTGGGCTGGTCTTAAGACCTGCCGCCACCTTAACTTAACCCAACCTAATTCTTATCTGTATAAAGGGTCGAATAACAGGTGTGAATGTAAAGTAATTTTTCTCTCTCCATTCTCCATTCTCTCTTCATGAGGTCTCTGTGCATTCTTATTTTCTAAAACTGTTGGGTTTTTCTTACATATTTTCAATTCGTTACACAAAATTTATAGTTAAAATTATGTTTACTAGGGCCACCTATAAAAAATATAAAAAATATAAAAACATATAAAAAATATAAAAACAACATTTTGAAAAATTAATTTTCATCAAAAAAATCATAGAAGGCATCTCACGATTTTCTTTGATAAAAATTGTTTATTTAATTATGGGTTTAAAGTAAGTTATTTTGGAAAATAACTTTTATGTCATATGAAAGACAAAAAGAAAAAGAAGATTTTTAAAAAAAAAAATTACAACAAAAACAACTTTTGGCCTGTTTTTTTTTGACAAAAATTTAATATTTTAGAAATTTTTTGAAAACAATATAAAACATTGAATTGGTGAAGTAGAAGTTATTTAATTGAACTTTCAGACAAAAAAAATTGATGGAAATCAATTGGAAAATGGCTGAGATATTTGCTTGCAAAATTAGAACATGAAATTTCTATTGTTTTTTCTCATTCTAAGGCGATGGCCTTACTTTAAGGAAATGTGTTGCACTGAGAAAATCTACAGTTTTCAAGATATTGCAATTATTTTGTTGTTATTATAATTGGGCTTTTTTTAACATACTATCCGTGTAAAAGATTACCAAAAAAAAAACCGTTGTATACCGTTATTCTTTGCAACCAAGGACTTTTCATAAAAAAAACGCTATACTGAGAAAAGCTATAGTTTTCGAGATATCGCCAGAAATTGAATGCCAAAATAACGGGAATTTTAAAAAAAATTTTATTTGGAAGAAATTGCACCATTTAAATATATGTTTATTCTCACATATTACATAAAGTAGGGTATCCGTAAGAAATAGCGAAAAATGTCTGGAGTGCTTGTTGTACATCTTAGCAATGTCTAAAATGCCTTCTTACACCATCCCACTCAACCATAAGCGAAGGTTTTGCGTATGGTGAGAGTTTTGCGAACGTTTTTGGATATTTTTTTTTTATTTTGTCGCTTAAAAGTGCTTGCTATGAAAGATTAAATTCGTGAAAACTTTTACCATAAATAAAAACTGTACTTCTTTTGCAAAAGTCATAAAAAACATATTTGGATTCAAAAAGAATCATTTTAGAAGCTAAAAATTCCTCGTAAATGTAAAATTTTTGTGTATTTTTGTGTATTTTGTGTCGTTCATAAATGAGTTCAGAAATTATCCATAAATGTTTCTTTTTTAAATTAAAATTTTTTCTCCGGCCATTGATTCAAAAAGGGCTAATTTCCAAGTGCCGAAAAATAACTTTTTTGTAGTTCATTCTTTAATCCATTTCCGAAGTAAAAAATTTCGTTTCTGATAGGCATTTTCGTCCGGCGATTGATTCAAAAAGGGTTCTTTTCCGAGTGCCGAAAATAACATTTATATGGTTTTTTTTAATGCATTTCTGAACATAAAAAGTACAATTTATGTTTCTTTTTTAACTCATTTCCGAACAAAATAAGGTTTATTTTTGAGAAAGTCCGACGAATGATGCAAAAAAAGTTAATTTATGAGTGCCGAAAACGAACGTTTCTACCAGAAAAGGTTCATAAATGAATTCAAAAACGGTAGTTTTGGTTCACTGGGATGTTCTTCCATCTCTTTTAGTTTAGATTTTATGTAAGAAATTATCTTTTAGTGCTCTTATTTCAGGTCAAAGGTCACTACTCGCAAAAAAAAACCAAATTGTGCATGCCTCCACATCCAGCACTTTCATTCGATATCTTATTTACCATTCCAGACCCTGCCAATCCTGACGTCACATAATTCCTTACTGAAATAGATATATGTAAAAGCAGACTATTTTCATTTAAATATTTATAGTATTTATTAACAGTAGACTTTAAGCTTTAAATCTATTTTTAAAGACTTGTTACCAAAGTAAAATAAAAAAAGACAAATTAAAAAACGACCGATAAATGGCTTAAATATTCGCTTAAGGAGTCACGCTTTCTCATTCTTATTAAAGCGAGTTTGTGTCTTAAGTGTTAAGTCGTGTCAAATATAACAATTTTGTGCATACCTGTAGCTCAAGACCTTTCTTATGATATATCAAGTGTTTCTGTAGCTTTTGTAGATTTCCTGGAATAAGGGGACCCTTACAGGAATAAATATATAGATATTTTCACCCTCTTCCCTTTTGATTATTTCTTTGAAAATATTTTTATTAGTAAGCTAGAGTTTTTATTTTATAATTATACCAAACTATATTATTACATTTAAATTTAATATTGTTGATATAAAAATAAAGTAGAGGGAGCACTACGTTTTAGTAGATATCTTCACTCCAGCGCCACCTAGGACGGAATGACAAAAAAACGGCAGAATTCTGAGATCAGAAAACACATGCCTGCAGGGAGGTATCTGATACAACCATGAGTTGCAATGGCTTATGAATCAGTGCAACTCTAACATCATTTTCTTACAATAACTTTCCACAATAACTGTCACACACCTTGGTCACACATGAGTGCATATGGTCCCTTACAGTTTAATTGCATAATTTCTGTGCTCATTGATATCTCGAATTCTGACTCTGCTTCTATAAATTGGACAATCCATCGATAACAATAAATGCGTCGATGGCAATCCAGTGAAAGAGCAATTTCGGCAATGTAATGCATTTTTTCATTTAGCCTCATTATGTTCTTGGCCACATCGGTAGCAAACATTACTATTATTCTTGCAGTTCCTGATCATATAGTTAAAACCTAGGCATAAATAACATACTATAACAGGGCCTAACTCTTTCACTTCAAAAGAAAACCATTTGATGTAGTATCGATCTGCTTCAAGGAGTATATTATCAACAACTAATAGAATATCTAATTTCTGATTGACTTTGGATTTCCATCTGGTCGTTAAGAAGCAGCTCTTATTAAATGCCTAAGGACTAATATTTTTAGACTTAAGGTTCATCTCATACATATCACTCATGAATTCATCAGGAGTGAGCATGGAATGAAACTTAGCAACACGTATTTTCCTACCTTTTAGCTTATTTTCATAAAACTTCAGTCCTACCTCCACAAATTTTTTATTCTTTATAATCTTGTTTAGCTCAGCTATGAAAGGGGTACCAATAACCAAATCACCACCACGTATTGGCTTAACCTAATGTATCCTTACACCAAGAGTGGGGCAAACCTCCTTAATCACCGCGTCAACAACCTCCTTCGATTTTGCACCAGCTTTCTCCCGGCGCACAACCAAGGACCATGTCTCCACCGGGTTTGTCTGCTAAGCAGCTGGCAAGGACACAGATAGAACAGCCTGTGCCACCAGAAGAGTGGTCGCCAAAGCGTCACCAAACTCCTTTGATTTTGCACCAGCTTTCGTGCTGCGCACAACCAAGGACCATTTCTCCACCGGCTTTGTCTGCTAAGCAGCTGGCAAGGACACAGATAGAACAGCCTGTGCCACCAGAAGAGTGGTCTCCAAAGCTCTACTCTGCGCGCCTACAACAGGAGACGAACTACCTTTCATTGCCTGAAAAAGCTCCAGACGTTCATACAGACGATCATTTTCGAGAATGACCTCTAAGAATATTTCTTCATAGCGGCTAGCAACCCCAATAAATGCCTGGAAATGCTCACTCTCATTCCAAATCCAAGTGCTACTTAAAATAGGTCACCCGAAATTAAATTCTCTACCTTTCCGCCGATTCTTAAAGCTTTGACGAAGATTTTACATCGTCTTTTGCTTTTGGGGTCTTACCCTAAAATGAGGAATTAGGGACTTTAAATTTCGACGTTTTATCTCCATAGGTTTCTGACCATTACTAAGTTACCTTTTGAAGGCACCCTTTGCTGGCGAATTACCAGCACTGACATCCACACCAATACCTCCTAATTTTGGGCCCGTTCGAATGCCGGACTCTCTCACACCCGGATGAAGCCCGGAATTTACCATCAATTAACACTAAGTAAGGCTCTTTTACACACATACCAATACCAATTAAAGATTTTCCTGAAGTAGAAACAGCCTTACCTGGACAATTGCCGGGGTTGCCTTTAGGCGGCATATTGTACTCACTCTGTACAAAATCAAAAACGAGCACCAAAAATCACTACAATAAGAACCCTATACAATTCAGAAACCTAGGTGCGTCAGTTAGACCGTGACACCCTTCAAAAAGTGAAAAGGCCAACAGTTTAAGAGTCACTCAAACCAAGAGTTCAAAAGTCATTGAAGTAATAGTGTGAAAAGCACTGGAATAAATTTTATCCGAAAAGTTAAAGAAGAACTGGAGTAATTACACAACCTACGTTGTGGAATCACTGTTCTAATCAGTATCAAGCTTATTGACGAACGCTACTCACTGTCTGTATTGATGGCGAAAGCTACTCGCTGCAATGATAATGCAATCCAAATATTTACCCTCAACGCGCCTTAAGGAGTTACCAATTCAAAAATTTAAAATTTCTGGACGATCGAAAAGCATTTAGAACTCCCGACTTGAGCCAGTGAAAAAATTTCGATTATTAACAATTTCATGAGTTTTTTTCTATTTAAACGGGTTAAATTGAACTGAAACACTGATTCCGAAAATCAACACAGATTTTTTTTCACATAGTGCTCACGTGTTCGATATATCGTCAGTTGCAATTATTATTTGAATGAAAAAAGGATTAACCAATCGCAAACTTTTGTTCTGATAATACAGGGTCCGCCAAAAAACTTTTTTTTTTTGAAAATTCTATAAAAAAACTACCATATATTTTCTCAAATTTATTTTTTTATTTGAAAGTACAATCTTTCCGGTTATTAATAGAAAATAATTTCATTCAAATGGCTGCCTCGGCTGGCCATGCAGTAGCCTACACGATCGGTCCAATTTTTAAGCACATTATCGATTGTGTGCAGCTGTATTTCACCAATGGCTTCACGAATATTGTCCTTTAAAGCGTCAATTGTCTCTGGCTTGTCGGCGTAAGATTTATCTTTGAGGGCACCCCACAAATAATAGTTCAACGGTGTCAAATCGCAGCTCCGAGGTGGCCAAACGACATCAGCTCTGCGGCTGATAATGCGATCTTCAAAGGGCGCAAAACATCGAGTGTAGCTTCGGCTGTGAGGCACGTAGCGCCTTCCTGTTGAAACCAAATGTTGCCAATATCCTCCTTTTCAATTTTTGTGAACAAAAATTCGTTCAACATGGCCCAATAACGATAGCTATTGACTGTAACGGCCACTCCTTGCTCATTTTCGAAGAAAAATGGCCCAACTATGCCTCTGGACCAAAATCCGCACCAAACAGTGACTCGTTCTGAGATCAAAATGAGCTTCATCTGAAAAGATGATTTTTTTTGGCAAAATCGGCATCTTCTGTAAGTCGATCGCAGGCCCACTTAGCGAAGCGAAAACGCATTGGATGGTCAGTTGGCTTCAACTCCTGAACCAATTGGAATTTGTATGGCATCATACCAAGGTCTTTATGCAAAATTTGTCTCAATGATGTCTCCGAAATGTTCAATTGTTGAGAACGACGGTGAATTGATGTTGATGGTGCTTCACGCACACTTTCTGCCACAGCAGCAATATTCTCGGGTGTACGCACTACTTTTGGCTTTTCACGCTTTGGTTTATCGATGAGGATGCCAGTTTCTTTCACTTTTTTCATAAGATAACGAACATACGGAGCTGTCGGTGCTTCTCTTCTTCCAAAATCCGTACGCAATTTTCGCACACATTCTGCAAAATTACCATGATTTCCAAAGCAATGTCGCAATATTTCCCAGCATTGTTCAAGCATATACACAATTATATTCATTCAGCGGAAGGATAAAACTAATTACCTGTCAAATCAGATATGAGCTAAGTGTTACCATTCACGAAATAAGCTCTAGTTGAAAAAAAAAAGTTAGATGGCGGACCCTGTAGTACATATGACGATACATCTAATTGAAGGTGTTCAAATTTTCTATAACACATTTTTACAAACTATTTCAATCAAATAAAAATAATTTTTCTCAGTCGGAAAGAGTTTTGCAAAATTGTCGCTAAGCAGATGGTTTCAATAAAAAACTTGAGTGTACGAGTATGAAGTCGAAACAGCTGTACAATCTGCAGAGTGGCGCTATTCAGATGAGCTGAAACCCAAAAAAATACGGCAAGTTCGATGAAAAATTAAGATGATGTTGACTGTTTTGTTCGATTCTCAAAGTGACGTGCACTCAACACTTCTTACGCTAGGTCATTCGATCAACATTCAATATTATTTCACTGTTTTTGATAAACTGTTTTATAAGAATATTCGACGAAAAAGGCCAAAATTATGGAAAGGCAGTTAATGTTTTTTGAATCACGATAACGCACCAGATCACACATCACTTATTGTACGCATTTATTATACCGAAAACAATGCCAATATTTTTCAACAAGCACCATATTTGCCAGATTTGACCCCGTGTGATTTTTTTCTATTCCCCAAACTCAAATTGTCGCTTCGTGAAAAGAGACGATTGAAGTCATTCATACCTACCAAAAATACTTTCAGAAACGGAAAAAACGATGGCATATGTGTATCGCATCCGATGGTAATTATGGACTGTGTCGAAAAGAAACTGCACTCTTTGAATTAAATATTTCTCACAGTGTAGATGTTTGATTGCAATGCAGTAAGCGCTGTTAGAAAGTATAATTAATTCTACTTTTATGGATCCTTCTTTCTCCTCTATTCTTATCTTAGTGTTTGCGATGCCTCGAATCGAAGAGCACATGCGTAAGAAAATTGTGCTCAAATACTGAACCGAAAAATAAAGTTCTTACATAAAGCTAGGCAAAAGGTATTAAGCTAGTGTAAATAGTGTAAAATAATATAATTCGAAAAATAGTTCGAAGATACCTGTTCTCTCAAATATCTGACAAAAAGTGGAAGCAAAAAAAAAAAAAATGTCCAAGATATCCGAAACTTGATTTTAAGGTACTTACTTTAATAAATAAAATTAATTCAATGACTGTGTGAGATTTGGTAAAAAAAGCTAAGTCAGTGTTACCATGAGCCAAAAAGTGAAACAAAGACGTAACCTAAGAATGTGCAAAAACACAAATTTTTTAAAAAAAATGAAAGTGGGTTAAAAAAAAGAAAAAATGAAAGAATGATTCAGAAATTGTGCGATCATTTGCTTCAGGAACATCACCTGGGCTCTCATCACGTATAACGAGAATCGTTTGATGATAGCTTTTCAACGATACTTTAACATCACGTAACCTTCAATTGCATGTATCGTCTAAACGATATCGTTTTGCTAGCTTCATGTATGGCAAAATACTGTTAAATGATATTGTCGAAACGATTACTTGGCGCAATAGTAGTTGAATATGGGATAGTATCGTTCAAACGATAGCCGTTTTAAAAGTTATGTGATTAGAGCCCAGGTCTTAAATATAACACAAAATAAAAAGGTGGTTATACTAACTAATCAAGTTCAACAATTGAAATTGAAAAATTTGGCGCAAAAGTCCTCATCTGGCAGGCTATATGCACTTCCGGAATTAGGACCACCCCATTCTTCACAAACGACACTATATCAGCACAAATTTACAAAAAAAAAAAGTGTCTTATTTGTCTCTCTATAAAAAAAATAGATTGGCCATTTCAGCCCTAGAAAGGACTTTGACCGATCTTCTATTGATCAATTGTGTTATGCATGTTATTAAATGTTTGAACACAAATGATTGAGAACTGGACTTACGAGTTTAATGTCGACTCCAAACGGCTTATGTTCTCAAGACGCGTTACATGGCAGTATTTACTCTCTGAGGTTTGCCATTGTCTGCAGAGAGGTGACGACCGAACAGAAAAATTAATGCAATTGAAAAAACATTCTGGAATTAGAGCTGGAATTGAATCCGGGCAACAGCGATTCTTTAGCTTAGGGGCCACGCACTCTACCCACTAGGCTACGGCCGCCACAATTTGTCTCTCTTTAACATTCTATAAAAACAACAATATGTCAACAATATTTTGGACTGATTGAGCCGCTGCATATTAGTATAGTACTCCCGTTCTTTATTGAATTTGCTAAAATAAAACAAAATCAATTATGTCGCGAAAGAGGATAACCCACCTAACGCTCCAGAACATTGTTCAATAGAGAGGTATTGGGCTAGTGCCAAACGGAACTAAAAGAAGTATGGTTTAGTTTCTGGTGGCATAGAAGTATTTATAAAATTGGCTTAAAGCAAGCAGTTCCGTTGCAAAAGAAGTTTTGCAAAATTTAGTAAAGGGTTTGAATCAAAAAATTCAGTGTATATTAAGAAAATAAGTCTATTTTAAAAGTTTTAATGGAAATAAATTACATTTTAATAAAAAAAAGTTTGAGATGAAAAAAAAGAACCATTGCATTACAAGCACGTACAAGCTACAAAACGTAGCTGAATAAGTTCTCAACTGCACTGAATCGTGAATACCCCTATTGTGAGTTGGAATATTATGTGCTCCTATTATCTAAAAAACAAAAATTGCAAAGTTGGATAGCAAGGCGTGGCATTTTTTTAAAATAATTTATTCGGGAATTATAGTTAGCTGTTAGAAATGCTAAACTGATAATATTTTGATACGATTTAATAAGAGTTATGATTACATACGATTAAAAACTTAAAAAGGGTCTTTGTTTTATTAAAACTACGTTAGCAATTTCAAAATACAATTTATTTTTTTGGCAAAAAAGCTTTTTATTTCTCGACATGATCTCCATTTAGGTGGATACATTAGGTCCAACGATTTTCCAATTTTTTTATTTCTTCCAAATAATAGGCTTTATAAAGGTCTTCAAAATAGGCGTTCGTATCAGTGATTTCCTCTTCATTCGACCCAAATCTCTTATTGGGTCGAATTTTGTAATTTGGTAATTAATTACCAAATTTGGTAGAAAATGTTTGACTTGGTAATTTGGTAATTTTTTTATAGTTTTGGTAACTTTTTCCCTTTAGTGTAAAAACTAAAAAAAATAAAAAATTCAAAATAATCAGTTTGTTTGCAAGATTTATATAAAAAATTGTATTTAAAATCAACGCATCATCTGAAAATATTGCGAATCATGTCAAAAGAAAATGTCAAAATATTTCAATATTGAAATTTAACGTTAACAAAGAAGTCTCTTATAAAAACGAAGCTACGAAACTAGTTTGGTTTTAATACAGTAAATAGCATAATGATTTCAAACGAACTCTGCGAAATGAGAGACAAGCCTCATTGTGTGTGGTCACCAGAAAAAGATTTTTAGATTTAAAATTGAGATTTTTTTCGCCATCAGCTTTAGTTTATGAGTTATAGGCAAAAATGTAAGAACCTGTTATGTTCTAACAGAATAATATCTTTAAATTGCATCAGTTGATTTCGATCGTATTTGACAGCTTTGATTAGGAAATATTCAGCCTTACCATGTATAATTTTTCACGCGGAATCGGAAAAGGGAGTTTAATTTTTAAGATTAAGCTCTAAAACATTTTGGACATTTTTAAGTTATTTTTTCCTGAATGTTTTTTTCCTTGTTAAGTTTCCTGAATGTTCTTGAGGTTTATCTTAAAAATTAAAACTCTCATTTTCGATTCCACCGGAAAAGTTATTCATAATAGGACTGATTAGGTCTAAGCATTTTTGTAAGCAAATTCTTTTTTATCTTTTGTTTTGAAGATAATGGCCTTCAAAAATCATAATGTTTAAAACTTTTTCATAATATAAAAATTTGCTACCGTGAATTGTCTGAACCATAAAAATATCTTTTGTCTTTGAAATTTAAGCATACATCCTACCTTTGCAAATATTGCGGATAATTCCAGATATATTTTGAAATAACAAAAATTAATTACATAAAAAATTTATAGGAAAAATTTCTAAACTAACTTACTGAAAAATTAGGGTTTTCCAGCCGCTTAAAGTTGCTTTGAATAAGTTTCATAAAATTATCGTTTCTCTCAGAATATGTTTTTCTAAAACGTAAAAAGATATCAGCAAATACTATGCAATAGCTTGTGCTTAGGAGCAGTTATTGGAAAAAGAACTGTATATCATATTTGATTTAAATTTAAACTTGAAGAAACCGATAATTTTTTTAAAGTATTAAATGCCCTATCTTTGTATTTATTCATTTACTTTCTTAAAGTATTTTGTTAGTACCTACTTATTTCAAATAAAAAAGATAAGGATCTCATTTTTATAATACCATTAATTTATAATTTTTTGTTTTGTTATTGAATTTTACTTACTTTTTATTTACTTTTGTGATTTTTAGTTTTTGAAAATAAGAAATTTTAAACAAGAAAAATGTTATACTTAATAACATTAACTTAATTTATTTTACCACTATTTCTGTTTATTAATTTTAAGTATTTTAATGTTGAATAAATGTTTTTTTATTAACAAAAATTATAATTTTTTTGATTTTCTTACTTTAAAAAAATTTTTGTTTGTTTAATTAATTCTTATATAATTTTGGTAACTTTTTGATTAAATTTTGGTAACTAAATATTTTTACAAGTGGCAACCCTGTTCATAGCCTAATTTATGGATTTTTGCCATGACGATTACAGACGTGTTCGCCATTGCGTTGTCATGGTAGAAGAGCACTTTTTCTTCTCCAAATGCGGTCGTTTTTGCTTCAAATCAATGCAAAATCTGTCCAAAAGTAGTGAATAAAATTCATTTTACCTTTTCAGGGTAATCGATGTGAGTGACTTCACATACATCTCAAAAAACTGTCGCCATGATCTTGATGGCTGAGAGACCCACCTTGGTCTTCTTTGGTGCACGCTCACCCAGAGAAGCTCAATGTTTTGACTGCTCCTTGCTCTCTGCTGTGCTGCGATGTATTCATGTTTCGTCTACGGTTCTGAAACGGCATAAAACTCCTTCAGATTGCGGTTAAGCATTACTAAGCATTCCTTGAAAGTGGTGACACGACTGCGCTTATGATCAAGTGTGAGCAATTGCGGCACCTAACGCGCATATATTTTTTTCTTGTCCAAATAATCATGTAAAATATGATGTACTCGCGTAGTTGAGTTGCCTACAGCTTAAGCCACCCCACTCATTTTCATTCATCGATCTTCCTATACCATTACATTGATTTTATTGACGATTTGAGGCATGTCGACCTCTTTTGAGTGACCTGAAAGTTCAGCGCCACTTGTGCTGGTATGACCACAAAGGAATTCAGTAAACCACTTCTATGTCATTAAAATTCACTTATTTCCATTTTCGTCGAAATTCACGAGTCTGCTTTCAGTGGCTGTCAAGCACAAACTAAATAACGTAACTTCCTTAAAATTGTACAGAAGTCTTTCAACAAATGGAAGTTGACAGGACCAGTTTTGGATTACAATTTTATTAAGCGGGAAATTCAAAAGACACTGACTTCTTAAAACTGCGACGTTTATTCATGAATATAAAGTAACAATGACTTGAAACCAAATTTTTTGCATAAACTTCAATATATTGTTTCTATCAAACATTAAAGCATCAAAAATGTATGTGCCAAATACATTATTCCGCAAGAAAAACCGCAAACATGGTGCTGAATATCAATTGTATAGAATTTAATTGCTATCATAAAGGCTGAATTGCTAATTAGAAGTGCTTCATTGCTAATTAATGACTCTTAATTACTGATTTATTGTACTGAATAGGAAGCTGGCTCAAATATGTAAAAATAAATCGAGCTTATGCGTATAGGTACATAATAAATACCTAATAATGAAATTGAAGTCTTATAAATTGACATACAATCTGAATAAGATTTGGGCTATAAAGAACGCAGTTGTGCGAAAGAGAACTGAGGAAAAACAAATAAATAAATGTTTAATCAGCGCTCAAGGAAACTTTAAGATGATGTATCAAGCAATATCGGCTAATATAGACAAAGCACACACAAACACCAAAATACACAAATACACATTCACACAAGCACACAGCCCACGTAGTAAGACATTTATTCTTTCTGTTTAGGTAAATAAAAACATCGCATAACAACTCGCAGTTGTTGTAGCTCAGCAAACAATCTACAAACTTTGATGCTGTCAGGTGTTTCACGACCGTTTCTGATTTCAGCCGCTTTTCCACTCCAGCTGTTTTACTACTTAACATCGTCTTTATGATCTTCTCATTATGTAATCATCAGATGTAATTAAATCCCTCCAGAGTAAACATTAAAAAGTGCGAAGATTGCTACTAGCTGAATAATTAGAAGAGATAATTAAATGAAGGAAGTCAGTACGAAGAAGAAGTAGATGAACATAACCACAACAACACTTCTTTAGAAATCGCATCAAAAATACAATGCTGTAAGAAATAAATTCTTAAATGCAATTAAATGCTAAGGAATTAGGACCGTGGAATTAATATAAATAATTGTATTTAGTGTATTGCCTCCGCTCCCGGGAGATCAGAAATGAACTGAAGACCAAAGCGATATTAAACACACATTTAATTAGCGCTGAATGTGAGCGAAAGCATACATATGACTATAAAAAAATCATAAAACAAAAAACTTGTTTTAGTTTTACTGTATAAATGTCAGCTGAATAAACCCATTAATGCTCATCACCAGAAGTTTAAAAAAAAATTCAATGGATTTGGGTGTGGCTAGGCGTATGATCATAAACATATAAGGAGTCTGTTCGTAGAGAAATGAAAAAAAAAAACTTAGAAAAATGAGAAATTGGACAGTTGTCATTTCATAGCATTGGCGTTAAATTTAAACCTAATGCACTTTTTTAATTATATTTTCTCTTTTCTTAATGTTTTTAAAACAAAACAACTCACTTGAGTGGTATTTCTCACTTTTCTTTGAAATATTGCACGAACTGGCGTGAAAAAATAAACAAAAAGGCTTTATGTTACAACTTTAGAGCTTTTTTGAAAAAAGCATACTTTTAGCTTTCTCACACTGTTGGAAGGAAGAGCTTTACAGTGGCGGCGGATCTTTGAGGAATTTTTTAAAATTACTTTCAAAGCGTATGATATATCATACGTTGGCATTAATGGGTTAAGCTTAGTAGAGCGTATTATGCTGTTTTTTTTTTACTTTCAGTCAAAAATCGGCGATTTCTGCATTCAAAATATTCATTAAAACTACTGAAATCTCACCCCCCACCCCTTAAATACGGCCCTGGATTGGAGCAATCGTAATTTTGAAAAAGTCGAAATAACGATTACTGTTATCGCAATCTTAGCTCATTCGATGAAGGATTACTTTAATTGCAATCCTGTTTTTTATAATTTAAGGATTACTGCAATCGTAATCGTGAAGTAATCGTAATATGCACTTTGTTAAAATTAAAGATGTTTGATATGTTGCTATTGATGGTAGACTTAAGTTGTAAAATAATTCTTTCTTATTGCAATACCCTGCAAATAACAGTGGTTTTTACTAATGTTATATAAAAGCAATTTTTTATTCCTCGATTTCTTTTATCCTTATAAAAAAAATGAGATTAGACACGGAGATTATTATTTTGCTGGAATCAAGCAAATGTTTTACTTAAAAGCAAATCAGCTTTTCAATCACGGTGTGGTTTTAGAAAAAGAATGCAAAATTGCACTCTTCAAGTATTTAGGAAAAAGCTAAATTATATTAAATTCAAGCAAATATTTGCTGAGTTATGATAAACACCAATAACAACAAATTTTTACTAAACTCAAGCAAATATTTGCTAAGTTATTATAAGCGATAATAGCAAATTTTAACTAAACTCAAGCAAATATTTACTAAGTAATTATAAGCTCAAACAGCACATTTTTACTTAGCTCAAGCAAATATTTGCTAAGTTATTATAATTTCAAGTAGTAAATTTTTACTAAATGCAAGCAAATTTTTTCAAACACACGAGCACACGTTTATTCTTAATGAAGAATATTAGGCAAAGATTGGTTAACAACTGCGATAGTCGAATGCAGGGGCGTACTTAGGGGGCGTAAGGGGGTAAGGAGGTAGACTACCCTTCCAACTTTTTTAGAGCCGGCCTAATTGTTATTTTTTATTAAAATTTTTTAAAATATTGATTTTTATAAACAATAATTATGAACTATCTTCATAATGAACTATATATAAACTATCTTCAGTCCGCAGATTCACTTATAGTCGTACCTGAAGCAAACTTCACTCGGCTAACTCACTTTCAGTCGTACCTTAAACGAACTTCAGTCGGCCACCTCATTTTAAGTCGTATCAGCGTTGAATTGTTGCAAACGAATCCAGTGTTCCTTTGTGACAAAATGCAGAAAAAGTTCAGAAAAGAAGTATAAATTTTGTTAAAAAAGTACGAAAATAGTAATGCATAGTAATATAAAAGAGAGCAGCGGACCAAATGGAAAAAATGAACCGTTTTTAGTCCAATTGGGCAACCGTTTCCTTGACCAAAAATAAAATCCGAAAATGATATTTTTGTTTGACCAAAAAAATATTAACGATTTTTATTTAAGATTTAAAAGATAAAATAAGATTACTATTTTTATATCTGAGCAAAAACTTAAAAATCATAAAATAATGATGAATGCTTAAGTTTTTGGATAAAGGTTAATGATAACAGTCCCTGATACAAATACCTTGTCAAGAAATTGAAAAATAAGTGGAATAAAACAAGCCAAACGAACAAAGGTTTACTCAGTCGCCACACATATTCCCCTTTTTAAGACCTAATTAATACAATTTTTTTAGAACTTTCTGAGATTAAAATTTTTATCCAGAAATACCCAACATTTGTAATTAATAAATTTAATGATCAAAATCGACCAACATATTTTAAGAAATTTTCTTAGCTCAAGAACTCTGATATAAAGTCTTCAATTTCATGGACTTAACACTTTAATTTAAATACTATTATAATAAATAAATAAATAATGAATTTAAAGGAGTTAGCCAAACTATTAAAAAAAGGTCTGTTTTAACTTTAAATCTCGAGATGGCAAAAAGACCACCATTTTTAAATCTGCATTCAAAATTCATTTATTATAAAAACATCGCTTTATGTCATTGTTGATGTTCTACACGAAATTTCCCAAGCTCTAAGAAAATTGACAAGTGGACTCAAAATGCTGCATATTCGCTACCAAACCAACTCTTTTATGTGGACTTTATTATAAGTTTTTATGAAAAATGTGCAAGTAAATATTAAAGTCCTGACAGAATCTCTTGAAGCCGTTGAACTGAATATTTAAATTTATTTCTTGTACTCTTAAATCATTAGAAAAAAATGAATTCGGACTCTGAAGGTACGGAAATCATTAGAAAAAATAAATTCGGACTCTGAAGGTACGGATAACCTAATTAGTAGTGCTGTTGCGTTGTTAAAATCTTTTAATGTTGATGCTGAAAAGGATCTCAATTCGCCATCGCCGTCGTCTTGCGCCGAAATGTTTGGATGATAACAATGACAATGGAGCTTGTTTTTCGATGAACTGTTTTTATAGAAGAAAATTTAAACGTGTATTGGATAAAATAACCTCACCGATGCGAGATAAATTAAGCGCTTGATTGGGAATAATAAAGCCTCTGTATGAACTCTTTAATCCAACTCTTTTTTCTACTAACTTGACCCAAAAGCGAATTCTAGAATCAATAAAATTGTTACCAAAAAATTGTTTGTTGGACTCACTTCAATTGAAAACGAAATTTGAAGTATTCTATGATCTATGCGAAGGCGTAGAAACTCTATCGGGTACAGCTAATATTTCAGAATGCAATAAAAAATCCCTGCCTGCAGTTAACAAAATGTTGCGTTTGCTGTGCACAGCGCCTGTTGCTGCTGCACGACATGAGAGAATGTTCAGCATATTAAAATTAGTTAAAAATTATTTAAGAACCACGCAAAGTAACTCACGTCTTAATGACTTATTAATACTTTCATCGGAAAAGGACATAGTTGATCTCATTAACTTAGGTAATATTGCGCAGCAATGGACTACCTTAAAAAAAAGAATTAATATTTAAATGTTATACTTAAAAATTTAATATACTATTTTTTTTAATTAAATTAAAAAATTAAGAGAAAAAATGTTAAAGAAATTGAAAGCCCTGTTTATTTTTTAACACTACAAACTATGAGTTTTTAAAACAAAAACCAAAATAAATTTTTAAATGGTGATTCGATAATGTTGAAATACTATTATTTTATTTTCTTTGATAGAGGGAACGATATGAAAACTGCCTTTAAGGGATTTTCTTCACTTGAAAAAGATCGAAAGATTGAAAAGTGTTGGTTAAAAATTTCAGAATTTCTTAAAATGGTACCAAAGATTAACGAAAAAGGCCATTTGAGCCGAAACTGTTTTGCATTGTATTTATTATTGTAAAATCTCTAAGATTATTACATACAATCATCTATTAAAACCTAAATATCAAATTTTTAGAGTGTAATAAATGTAAAAAATAGGGTAATTTTTCATTTTTTTTTGAAAATGGCGACAGAAACAGGTATGAGGTTTAGTTGGCTGATTATACGTAATCTTATAGTTTCAAGTATTATCGTTTAGATGAACTAAAAAAAATTTTCAATTACCTGTTGCAAAAGCTGAGAAATCGTTGCCACCTTTTTGGATTCAAAAAATGATGTCCAAATTGCGAAAAGCTTAAGAGAGCAGATAAAAGGCCAAAAAAAAAAAAAACTCAAAACATCGTGTTTTGATGTACAAAAGTTTTTTTTCATCATTTAAAAAAGTTTTTAGTAAAAATAATTAAAAAGTGTTTTTCTTAGTCGTTGAAATGAAAAAGTCCCCTTAAGATTTATTTATATTGTTCGAACGGATGAGTAACTTTATATAACTCAACTATGTTGTATTTAAAAAAAGTCGGGACTTAAGGTTATCCAGTCGGCCGAAATATATTGATACCCCGAATCAAAATGACCTCGGTACGTCCCTGGTCGAAGGGATAAGCCCATGCAATTACACTCACGCGGCCGAGGTTCTAGTCTCCGGATAATAGTAATTTTTCAATTTAATTTAATGCTAATAATTATTTCACTTCAGAAAAATGCTAGATTTCAGTAAAAACGAATCAAAATTTGCTATTCCAATTTAAAGCAACTTAGCAAATATTTCCTTGAATAAAGCAGATATTTGCTTTTGCAGTTTATAATAACAGTAGAGCCCGTTATAATAACACTAGTATATAAAACATTCCTAGATTTTATTTTAAGCTATTGAATAGATTTTCAACTGATCAAAATTGAAATTAAATCAACTTTGGAATTTTTGCAATATACGCGGTAATGCACGCGCAACGACGATATAATGTTATCATATTTAATTTTATACCAAAATTTATTTAAAATATACAGGGGTAAGAATATTTCTTGATTTCCAGTTGAAAAATGCTTGAAAAAATGTTTCATTACCAGTTTCCAATTTCTTATTAAATTTTTGTGTAAATTTTTAAAAATTAAAAAATTTTCCGACCAACAGCTTAGAAGTCTTTTTCAACTGTAAGAAATCATTTCAGTATCACTTTGATTTTGAATATGGGCATTTCCATAGAAATGTCTACCGTGACCAAAATATTAAAACTTTTTAAAAACTTATTATTTGCATTTCAAGTTTATAAATTTAAGCAGTTTCTACATAAATTTATTAACCATGATGATCAAATCGTCTGCACTGTTTCAAATATTTAGTTTTTCATTTTCGTAAATGTTTAGTAAATATTTCGTAAACGTTTTTGTTTTAGTAAAAATGGAAGGCATTGGATAAAGATAATGAAAAAATGGTTGAGGCAAGGAAAGGGGAATATATAAAGTTAATTTTTTAATTACTAAATTACATAATTACTTAACTACCTAATTACTAAATTACCCAATTAAACTACAATGGAAATTTTAGTAACTCAACGCCAGTAATGTAACGTCATATAAAAACGCCTAATAAAGAAAAAACCATAGAAGATTTTTTAATTTTATCACTTGGAAAATAAACTTATGTTATTTTAAAACCTTCTTAAAAAAGTTGCATACAAAAAGTCTTACCCAATTCAGAGAGTTTTGGAAATTTTGTAATCCAAGTCAAAAATCACTTCCATTTTTTGTAACGTAACGCCAGCACATATTTTTGCTTCTATCTTAAAATCCTTATGGTCGATTGTTGTCATTGTTTTTACTTAATACAGTGCTACTGAATTACTACACAAATATAAAGAATACTTTCAAAAATTTGATATTTTCATTCTTTTTTTTAATACTTCTTCGTACAAATCGTCCATTACGCCAGATTGGAAATGCCCATATATCAATTCATAGATTTAGCTGTGAAATTATAAAAGATTATTTGTCAATATAACAGTTTTATAGCTATTAGCTGATAGGTGGCGCTAAATACCTCACATATTTCTAGGCATAGGCTGAAATTAAGAAGAAAAACAGCAGCATAACAACAACAATTATATGCAAACTTTAACTCGCTATAACTGAAAAACTATAGATTTTTAAGAAATAAAAAGTCCAGTTTGCACATCTCAGCTCTAAACCTACCAAACCGTACTAAATTTATTAAGATTGTATTTGTACTTAAAAAGCCTTACGCCGTACAAAATTTGCGTTTGCGTAATATATATAAGATTGTGTTAGTTTAATAATGAAAAAATGGTATACATATTAAAAAACTACTTTATTTAATTTGAATATTGACTGTATTCTGAAAACTATAGATTTTCTCAGTGCAACGTATTTATGTATCAAAAGGCGTTGATTAATAAAAATAATAGTAAACGAAAGATTTTTCGAAAATATTTTGTTCGTATATCTAGTACATTGAAAAGAATTCCCCTTATTATGACATCAAAATGGTTGCGATATCTTGAAAACTACAGATTTTCTTAGCCTTAAGATGAGAAGAAGCCAATTGAAATTTAAATTTTTGAATTTGCAATCAAACGTCTCCGTCATTTTTACATCGATGTTCATCAAATTTCCTTTGTCTGAAAGGTCAATTAAGAGAATTTGGAGAAATGAGAAAAGATTTACCTTTACTTTATCAATTCAATATTTCATATTGCACAAAACCTCTAAAATATTCAATTTGTGCTCAAAAAATAGGCCAAAAGCTTTGTTGTTGTATTTTTTTTCAATTATCATTTTCCCCACTCTTTTATATCATTTACCTGCAAAAATTTTCTTAATTTTGGCAAAAAATTCAATAAATAGTTTCTATCATTAAAAATCTTGGGCTACCCTAGTATTTTTTTGGATAATTTTATTTTTTCAAAATGTAAAAAATAATTTCTGTGAAAAAAATGTTCACATATTTCAAACCATTTCAAAGCTATGTACATACATAAATCTAAATTTTAAGTCATTTATTTATTTATTTATTTTGGTCTACGGATGATAATATCTTATAGATTATACAAAATTGTCTTAAATATCTTAACTTATAAATAAAACAAAATAAACTAATTAAATAAAACAAAAAGATTTAATTTGAATTGAAATCAAGGACGTTCTCATAATTATTACAAAGAAAAATACATTACTAATAGGCTCATTTGCTGCGTTATTTGTTATATGAGTTCTAGAGTCAAATAGTCTATTAGTCCTCAAAGTCCTAAATTTAATTATCTATTTAGCATTTTTATTGACTTAAGGTATTCTCCAACAGCCGCGGGAGCCACAGACCGCCTTACTGCCATATATGAATTTTTAGGCTATTCGAAAAATACATTTTATATATATTTTCACCATTTTTAGTATAGTAACCGAAAGTAAACATATAAACTGAATTACCTAATTTTAGTCTAATAAGACCAAAGCCGTCCAAAAAAGAACATTTTTGAAGATTTGTGGGCGATAATGGGGGTGTGCATTTTTACATGTCCGTTTGCATTTTTATATGTCCGTATATTTACCTGTATTCCACAATATCAGTCTGTCGGTATGTTTGCTTTTGACAGCCCGTCCGTCCACTATACATTTATTTAATTTTGCAATATAAATCAGAGTAAAAAAAAAAATCACCTAAAGTCTTATAAAGGTTCTGCAAAAAGCGGTTTACTGTGTAAGGTAGATGTCATCAGTGATTTAGCGGTCATGCCTGAACAAATGTAATTCAGATTTGTGTTCAGGTGTTTCGCTGCTACATTGTGTTTAAGAAATGCTTGGTAGCGTCATGTGTCCATTTACTACTGGGTTGTTTTCAGTATGCTCTTTAAAGCGCTCAATAAAACATACTCAATATGGGAGAGTATAAATGTGCAAAGCTACCCGACACCGCAATAAAAAAATGAGAAACTCTATAGCAGAGGAAAAGAGAGCTACATTTTTATGCCTCTTGTGTGTCTAACAATTTAATGAAGCAATTATTTTGATGTTTGGTTTTTTTGGCTACTTTATAAATTTAAATTTTAATAACTTGTAAGAGTGGTTTTAAAAAAATAAAGGATGCATGATTTTAAGTCAAACATATAGCTTTATATTTGTGGAAAAATTACTCAAATCGGTTTAGTAGTTTTTAAGTTTAGCGTCGTCGTAGATACGTGAGAAGCCTTTTATATAATAGTATATATAGCAAAATTTTGCTTGAATTAAATCAAAAATTTGCTTAGTTATTATAAACTGGAATAGCAAATTTTGATTAGTTTTTGCCGAAATCTAGCATAATTTTGAAGTGGCTGAGATTCAAGCAGAAGTTGTGCTTAACCACAATATACAAATTTGCAAACAGTTTTCTCCTCGCAATTAAATTAATCCTTCATCGAATGAGCTAAGATTGTGTAATCGTAATTGCGACATTTTCAAAAATATGATTGCTGCAAAAATTAATGTAATGACTTTTTTTTCGAACAAGTAAAAAATGAAGACAATTTTGAAAACATAGTTTTGTTATTAGTTTTATAGTCTATGAAATTATTACATGAATTAAATTGTGAGCTTTAGATCAAGTAAGTTTTTAAAGAAGGCAATAACAACAACAACAACTCTGTACAGAGTCAATCACTTAGCTGACTCGACAGTCTGTTTCAGAAATCGCTACATTTTCCTCTTCAGTAGTCTTTGAATGATTAAGCTGTGATCAACTACTCACTGTTTAAACTAGTATATGAGTGCGCAGATTTTGGAATTCATTCTTTTGAATTGTATGGCTGCTAATCATATGACATTTCAAAGCAGTAGGCTATTTAGTCTTAGTTTTTGTCTTCACATGATCATTTGGAAGCAAACACAAGATCGAAACTGAGTCACAGCGAATTGTTTAGATCGATCTTTGTTTGTGTAAGTGAAGCACAACCCAGTAAAAAAACATGCGATCGCTCCTATGAGGAGCAACAATAGAGCGCTGTTTTGCTGTTTTATTCGATCAAAAAGTGAGCACTTGTGCCCTTGTGCTCCTTTACTGTTTTATAAAATCAAAAGGCGAGCAATCAATGAAAAAAGGAACATAAAATGAGGCATGTGCTTTGTAAGAAACTCGATCATTATTTTCTGTGAAAAATCGACCATTGTAGTCCAGTGGAGAGTGCGCTAGACTAACAACCCAGAGGTCTCTGGTTCGACTCCGGGTACGGGCATGGTTCTTTTCACTTTCTTTGTTCTTTTCTACATTAAAGAATTATGGAGAAACTAACATCCACAGCTAAATTGTGGAAAATGTGGAAAATGTGGAATTAAAGGACAAGAACAACTAAGGGCTGAAAATGCTTGCCAAGGTTAAGGCTGTAACGTGACGTTACAATAATAATAATAATTACATATATAAACAGTTTCAACATTTATAAATATATGAGTTTTACTTTTGATTCTCACAACTGTACTTAGTATCTTACTACATACATAAACTAATATAATATTTATATAACTTTTTTTAATTACATATATCAACAGTTTCAACATTTATATATATATGAGTCTTACTTTTGATTCTCACAACTGTACTTATTATCTACTACATACATAAACTATTATAATATTTATATAACTTCTTTTCACAACTGTAATATCTATTATAAGTATTATCTACTACAACAATATTATACACAAACTGTATTAGAATATTTATATTACTGTTAATACGATTTTGTCAACTATACTATAAGTTATACATGTTACACATTTACTTGATCACCACTGTAAGACAGCTGCAAGAAAACAGAAAGACAAACAACTAATAAGTACCTATATACGCAACAACCAAACATATTAATGACACGCAAACAACGGCGACCCATTCAACTAGCCCCCCAATAAGAAAATAAAAGATGAATCATATAATTCCCAACTAGTTTCTACACCGAAGTATATATAAGGGTAACGTTGAGTCAGTACTAATCAGCCTTCCGTCTAGGTAACAGTGCACCCTAAACAAGTGCGCGTTGCGCTGCGTACCCAAGCGCCACGCAAATTTATTTTACGCTTAACCTAAACAAGTGCGCTGCGGAAAGAACTGCTGCTCTCGGACCAGCTCAGTCTGATGGTTTAAAAATCTTAAAAAACTTTAAGTATTGTGTAAAAATCTATTAATATTGCAAATACTTTCATTTGCAATTGAGATTAATTAATTAATAGCAGCTGATTGCTCTTTGTTCTAATACTTTGGTTTTATGCAGCCAACTTCACATCCGAACGCATTGTCAAATTGGAAATTCGATTCATGTTGCGGTAGTCCGGTGCGTGTTTCGGTAGGCTTCATACAAAATGTATGTGCATGAGCCGATTTTGACAGTTAAACCACGCACGCGATTTATTTAGGGTGGACTGTAAGTGCTCAGTGTGTGTGCATTGCACCAGGCACGAGGTACGGACCAGTCTATGGTCATTGAGCCTCAGCCTTAGCACACACAACAGCATTGCTGTATAACATTTTGGTTGCGCTGACAACTAGTCAGTGCAGATACATACTGGCTGTGGTACGGATCAGATTCTGATAATTGAGCCGCAGTCTTTTGCTTAGGGTTTTCTTGCTGACTGCGGTACGGATCAGATTCTGATCATTGAGCCGCAGTCTTTTGCTTAGGGCTTTCTTGCTGGCTGCGGCACGGATCAGATTCTGATCATTGAGCCGCAGTCTTTTACTTAGGTTTTGTCTGGCTGGCTGCGGTACGGATCAGATCCTGATCATTGGGCCGCAGCACTGTGCTTAAACAAGATCTACCGGATTGTCGCACGGATCAGATTCTGATCATTGGGCCACAATCTTTATACCCATCATATTATTTATATATGTATTTTTACTAATCAGCCTTCCGTCTAGCCTTCCGTCTAGAACTCGCAGCATCAGAGAAACCAGTTTATCGAATACCGATTACCAAAAACCGATTACCCGAAACCGACAACCTGATACCGAATACTGGAAATATTTGTACCGAAGCGAGAATAAAATATTAAAAACAACCGACCGCCGACTAGCACCAGCTGACACTCTTAACCCTTTTACGGATACCCAGATCCAACTGCAACTGACTGCACCACCACCTTACGCTGTCGAAACATTATAATAAGCGATTGATAATTGTAAATAAAATTAAGCTTTAAATTGAAAACTGCGTCTTTTTATTTAATCAAAGGTTTGTGGATCCTTTGAGCGATCCTGGAGCGGCTGAGCTAACCTCAGCCTTCGATAAAACCACTGTTACAAGGCATAACACACACTAGCAATTGAAGGCATTGTCTTTTAGTCTGTTTCGTTTAATCAATAATTCACATATGGTTCCAATCAATTCCTCTAGCTAATCTATCCCTTTCCTTTCACGTCAAAGACCAAAACTTGTTTGTATAAGGCGCATGTTGGTTCTTTGATCTTAAAAAAAAATATTTTAAATTTTCCTTTGCTGATCCATTTGGATCAGTTATTGATCGCTCCTTTTGAGCTCCTCTGGGATGTTAAAGGGAGCGCTACCCTTCCTAAGACATGCAATGTTAAAAGAGAACACAAAATACACCTAGCTTGGATCAATAAGGAGCACTCCACTGCTCCTCAGGGAGCACTCCCAGATCGCTCATAGGATGATCCAATTTTTTACTGGGAAGCAAATATTGAAACGAAGAATGCATGAAGAATGGTCGACAGTACGCTAACTCTGTTACACACAAAAATGAAATGAAAATAAAATTGTGTGTTTTGCGTTTCAAGCAAATGATTGTGAGTGAAGGTGAGTGAATATTCAGAATCCTGGATTAAAGAAATCCTAATCCTTTCCGCCGTAATCCTAATGTGGTGGCCTCAACCTAGGGGGTAGAGTGCGTGGCACCTAAGCTAAGAAATCGTGATAGCCCGGGTTAAATGCCTAACTCAGCCAGAATGTTTTTCAATTGAATTAATTTTTGTGTTCGGTCGTCACCTCTCTGCAGAAAATTGCAAACCTCAGAGAGTAAAAACTGCCATGTAACGCTTCTTGAGAACAGAAGCCGTTCTGAGTCGGCATTAAACTCGTAGGTCCAGTTCTCAATCATTTGTGTTCAAACATTTAATAACATGCATAACACAATTGATCAATAGAAGATCAGTCAAAGTCCTGAAATGGGCTGAAATGGTAAATTTTTTATAATCCTTTTCGCAATAAATTATACATGTAATAATTTTCGCCCAGAAGATGTTTTCTAAAAAATTTATTTAATATACAAAAAATTTAATTTGCATGTTCATTAGACATCATCAGTTTAAGTAAAAAAAAGAAGATTTTTTCTCATATGGAAACACTTCGACCAATTAAAAGCTAAACCACTTATTACACTCCAATTCACGATCCTGTTCAAATCACACTGCAAATCAGGAACGTCTGCTGAAGAAGGTATTTTTTTAACAAATTTGAGTTTTTCAGCATAAACGTTTAAAAATATCATTTATAAAGAGAATCATAACAATTGGCCAACAAAATAAAACAAAAGATCAACAAAATAAAACATTGGCCACAGAATACTCCCTTGAAGAAGCAACCATGGAGAAGCAATTCATGGGAGTTTACGTTGTTAATGCAAACGAAACACACTCCAACAGTTTTTGATAAAAAGATTAAAATCATTCTTTTCAGAAACGCACGTCTATTTTTTTTGATAATGATAATTTAAAGTAAGGAAACATAATTATTAGTAGTTAAAAATAAAAATTATTAATTAGTAAAATAAAAAATTAGAAATTAAAAATTAGATACAACTACATAATTTAATACCAGCAATTACAAACCAAAAATTACAAATGAATAGAAAATTAAAAGGAATTGTATTCAAAATGCATCCACTAGATTAAAAATTTTTTGGCTAAAACGAGTGACTTTTCCGAATTAATGTTGCCAACAAGTAGCAAAAAATTTTCGCAAGCCAAAAGAAAGATTTAGCAAGAAGCCCAAATCCTTGCGTGATTTTTGTGTTTTACATTTTGGCCAAAGAACGTGTTAATGCTTCTTTTTCCTCCTTGTTACTAGCATTCTTTGTTTGTATGTATAACTAACGCTTCGTGTTTAAAATAAATCGATTTTATGTTTGGGCAAGTGTCAAGAACTTGCCCATGAAGAGCCATTATGTGGCCACGGCTAATCATAGGCAGCAAGTGCGAAAAGGACGACAAGCGATGCTGGGTGAAATTCATAGAAAAAGGATTGAACGTCAACCACAAGAGACGAAGAAATATCCTTTTCGGATTATTCCCTATTTTATTCGTTTTATATTGTTTTTATTTCTCAAACTTTTTTTTTATTTCAGCAGAGTCAGGGTTGAACGCTCGAACAATTTATAAAAATCACTCAAACACACGCTCACAGCAACGCACGCACGTGATCAAGGCTGCATTAAAAATCCTTGTGAGCTTAACGGGTGCGAGAAGAAAAATTATGGCAAAGAATTTGAAATTTTATGATGACATGTTGTCGTCACCGTTGTTCTCGTTGTTGTCCTTTCTTTGATGAAGGATGACAGCATGACAAGCAACAGTAGTAGCAGCAGATTGTAGCTGTGCGCTAGTGATTTTTAGTGTATGTTTGTGTGTGTGTGTGTGTCTGCATGGTATGCGTGTGTTTGTGCAAGTCATGAAATCGATTATGAAAATGGTTTTGAAAAATTATACCAAAGCTGTTGAGTGTCGATAGGAGTGGATTTTGCATAAATATTTAATAGTATCTTGAACGGCAACTGCTCCACAAGCTGGTTATGTGTTGTTGTTGCTGTTATTTTTGTGCTGTTGACTTCTTTTGCTATTCTTTTTTCCATTGCCAGTGCATGCCTGCTCTGCTACGTAAGACAAGGGTTAATAAAACCAGTTAAGTTGATTAAATTCGAATTCACTCTACAGCTGTTATCCTTTAGAGTTAAACTTTTTGGGTTGTATGCAAATATAGTATTTTCAATTGAAATAATTTACACAGCATATGCAGGACTTTTTCAACAACACAAAATAACCTAAAAGTTTTTTAAGTCACATAAATTGTGAAATTGCGAAACTGAATAGCGTCAGGAATCTGCCGCATCAGTTTTATGTATGTAAGGATTTTCAGTAACTTTTTTTAACTCTCGAGTACATAATGTCGTATAACTGCTGAATAACAGCCTTCAATAAAGTTTTTAATAACAAGATTGAGTTTGGGAAAAGTTTACTTTGAAGCTGCAGAGACAAATGGAGAGGTGCTAAATTGATCAAGTTAGTCAAAAAAGTTAAAAAAGAAGAATCTAAGCTGAAACTGAATACAAAAAAATAATGAGCTGAATGAAGATTTAGCAGATAAGAGGACTTTATTATTAACAACAAATGGTTTATGAAGAACAATATAAGAGCAATAAAGCTATAAAATTAACCCATCAATACTCAACACTGGAACCCGTTGTGTCCAGTTTTTGAAATTTTCAGCATTAATTTGTATTAAATATTAGACGGGAAAAGCTGAAGTTTAAAAAAAATTTCAAAGGATGTTGGCATGGCAAAGTGTGTGATATACCATATGATACATAAACGTTTTAAGGGTCTTTTAGCAGAGAAATAAAACAAGAAAATTAATTTAAATTGTTGTGTCTGTTGCGTTGCTTTTATTCAATACTAAACAATTTTATTGGTACGATATGGTACGATACGATATGGTCTGGTATAGGTTGGTATACTATCCTATATGGTTGGTATAGGATCAGTTATCTGTAAGCAATCCACCATTACTTTAAATAAAAATAAATGTTGTGCATTTACCACTAGTTTTGCATCGGCGCATTGTGCGCTTTTTTTAGTTTTAGGATGACATTTGGGTTTTTTTTTTGTTAAATTTTGATAAAATATTTTTATTCGTCAGATTATAAAACATGCATTAAGAATGTGGTATTAAAAACTTGATGAATTGTACGGTTTTTTTTATAAAATTTGTCAAAGTTGAAACTTTTTTTAAAAAAAGAAGCTCAATAAAACCCAAAAAGTAAAGTCACGTTTAAACAATAATAACTTCGAGCACAAAGTATATTTCAAGGTTTGATTTTTTGGATTTTTTTATGTCTTAATCTCCATTCAATTTAATATAAAATACAATAAAAAATGTTAATAAATAAAAATAGAAAAATCGTTGAAATATGACTGTAAATTTGTCAAGGAATGAAAATTTAAGTAAAATTTAGTGGAAAATATCTAGCTAATTAAGCATTATTAAAGTCGAAGGCTATAACTATCTGTAATCTTAAAAATCGAATATTGCCCTAAATTGCACTGATTTCCAAGACAATTTGTAGGTACTCTTAAATTTAAAGAAAAATAAAATAGAATTCATAATTTAAAACAAGTTGTGACCTTATTTTGTATTAGCATCAATTTTTTAGAATTTTTTTTTTGATTTCGGTAATTTGGTAATATTGTTTTATAGAAGATATGTATATCTAAAAGTTATCCGATTTGAAATATTTTTAGCATGACGTTTAAGTGAAGTTAAATAAACTCAATTTACTCTTTAAAAACATAAATAAGCAATTTTAAACAGGTTTTTTCTTAAAAAAATATGGTTTGTATGAGAGGTAGGCGATGCAGTTGACCTAGAATTCTAATATTTTGTGCTGTTACATGTACTAACATTTGTATAAAACTCATTCAAACTAAACTCATTTGTACAAAATTTCATGGTCCTATCTTTGCCACACAGTGCGCTTTTTTCGATTTTAGGATGACATTTGCATTATTTCAGAAACCATAAAAGCTAGGACCATGAAATTTTGTACAAATGAGTTAAGTTTGAATGAGTTTTGTAAAAATGTTAGTACAAGTAACAGCACAAAAAATTAGAATTCTAGGTCAACTGAGGTCAGCTGAGTTTCGGAGTTCTAACATAATGTTTGACACAATCGCATCTAATTTAATTTTCTTCTTTTGCGCTGAGACTGGATTAATTTCAATCAGGTTTGAAAGAATACTTCTGGTTTAACTTTAGATGAAATTGAGAAGAGTTACTTTTGGATAAGCTTTTTTGTTAATGACCATAAACTTGGGTTGGTACCACTTCTTTGACCATATCCGAGTACGGTAATATGCATGCTGTTGGTCAAGTAGATCGATGCCACTCAATCCACAGTTATACTCTTTGATGATCATTAGTTGTTTCACTTCTTGTCTGCGTTTTTTTTTTGTCAATCATACCTTTTAAAGAATAAGTGCTGTGCTACAAAAAAATGCAAGGGCTCAATACTTCGAATCAAACTTTTTCTGTTATACAAATCGTAATTCAACAAATATCATTCAGAAGTTGTTAAGCACCAAATTTTATAGCCAAAGCGAATAGGATATCCTAGTGAAACTATTTGAACTGTCTGAAGGAATTCTTACCAAAATAAGGCTCCATAGAATCAATAGAAAATGAAGTTCCGAAGGGTTTTCTCAGCTCTATTAGTTTCACATTGAAATGATCCAGAATTGGCTGAAACTTGAATGCTTTATTATTCGTTTTAATTAAGCCCGTATAATAATTCATTGTTTTGTCCAATTTTTATTCATTGACAATGAAACTAGAGCAGTTGAAATAGTGCCAAAGCTAAAATGCAAAAAAGTTGAGTGTATACGCATATAGTACGAATTGGACAGCATTTCCAATGCATTGTTCTTGACGTTTCTCTCAATTCGTCAACCGTTAAGTTTCGATCAAATAGTAAGTGTCAAGAACAAGCTTGACCTCTTTCTAACGTAGCCAATAAGAAAAGAAAGATAAGATTGTAACGTTACGGAGAGGTAAAAAATAGACACGATATATATTTTCATCCATTTCTACAATATATATCTGTCTAGCCCACGCGCCACTTGTTTTCAGATTTTGAAATTGGACAAAACTATGAAGTATCATACGGGCTTTAGAAAATTATCATTGAGATACATTGATCTTTTCAAATTTATTTATATCTAGGCATTGAACCTGCCACTTAATGATTATACACATCGCTCTCCGGCTCACAGTAAAGCTGCTTAGCAGGAACTAAAAAATTAAAAAAATCAAACAAAAGTATTTCAGCAGAAAAAGGAATTAAAGTTATCGTTGAGAGCAGTTACATTTTTGTACCAACTCAGTAGAATAATACCTAGATATGTGAACAGATCTTGAAAATTTGGAGAGAGTGCCTTGTCCTCTTTGCTTATAGCACATTTTGTGGTCAGTGTTTCGTATTTATTTCATAAATTTTTCATCAAATATCAATTTAAAAATCTGTAATGTACTTAAATCATTATCCAATATACCTGATACAATCTCTGAAACGTGAGGGCATATTGCTGTGCATGTAGTTTCAGTTGTTTTTAGCGCTACTTTGGTCCAGTTTCGCCGAAATGTGTATTGTTTCTTATTGGCTTTTTGTCTGATAAAAGTATGTGGCTGTTGATCGTCAGCTGTATTGATCACATTATTAAAGAAGTGTGATTCGTCAACTTTCAAACTCGCAATTTTTACTTTGTATGCCTGCTTTAGGACTCCATGTCCAAAATTGCTTAGTAGTCTCTGCAGTTTTGATCTGCATCATCACAATCAGACAACTCCTGGCCATCACGGGTAACAATGAGACATGTATTTATTTTATATTACTGGGCTCGAAATTCCACCAACTGCACTGAACCAAAAAGGTACATTATATTAACGAAAAGGTGCATTAATTTCAATGAATTATTCGTTGATTTTGGTCCAATGAACTGTGGTCATTGATTTCAATGAATTTTCTTCATACTTTAATGAACAGTTCATTAAACTTAGTGATTTTCAATGAATGGTTCCTTGAATATCAATGTACACTTCATTGATTTCAATGAACACGTTCATTAAAAAATGCCAAAATTAATGATTTTTTCATTGAATTTAATGAAAAGTTCATTGAATTCAATGTAAAGTTCATTGAATTCAATGTAAAGTTCATTGAACTCAATGCAAGGTTCATTGAATGTAAAGTTCATTGAATTCAATGTATAGTTCATTGAATTTAATGTATAGTTCAATGAACCTTACATTGAATTCAATGTATAGTTCATTGAGTTCAATGTATAGTTCATTGAATTCAATATATTAAAGTTCATTGAATTCAATGTATTAAAGTTCATTGAATTCAATGTATAGTTCATTGAATTCAATGTTTTATAGTTTATTGAATTCAATGTTCATTTCATTGAATTTAATGTATTATGTTCATTGAATTCAATGTATTTAGTTTATTGGATTCAATGTACAGTTCATTAAATTTGATGTATTCAGTTCATTCAATTCCATGTATATTTCATTAAATTTAATGTATTCAGTTCATTGGAATGAATGATCTATACATTAAATTCAACGAATTATTTGTTAATCCCTCTCTAAACATTTTTAAAATAAGGAAACAATTACAATTTCAACAATATTTTTTTATTTTAACGAGTTAATATACAAATTTTCGAAGATTTTGAATAGTTTTTAAATTTATAAAAATACAAGGCAATAAACTCCCACAGGAGAGTGCATGCCGCAGGATATTTTAATTGAAATAATTGAAAAATTTTTAAGCACACATCTACGGCTCTAATAAAACTAGCAAATTGAAATTTTACACCATCCATGAATGAGGAATGAGGAGAAGTTCTTCTCTCCAACAGCAAGGATTAATGGTTGAATATTTTCGCCTTTATTTTTGGTTGAATATTTTCGCCTGGTTGAATATTTTCGAATTTCTGGATGCGGCTTCCAACAAAAACGAATGACTCTTGGGAACTGGTAATTGTATGCTTTAGGAAAGTTTTTCTTCCAAAGTTGTGCTTACTGCATACTTTTTGAGTGGGCACCAAATACCCATGAAGACTCCAAAGAAGTTTCATAGCAGTACTGTCTGGAAAGATATTAATTGAAAAAAATAACTATTTATTTATTTAGCCTCGAGAAAAATTAAGCTTACCACTGCAAATAGTGAAATCTTCAATTTCTGCCAGTTTTGCCCGCACATCTGTATCTTTTATGTAGTTTTCAGAAATGTAAACATTTTTTGAAAATGATGGCAGCAGTCACTTAAAATGCCAGGTATATTTCCTATTACTTACTAATACAAATAGTAATTCAACAGATTTAAATTTTCTTTTACATTCAAAGCACAACATTTTCTTCACTTTTAATTTAATTTATTATCACCTTTTATCTAAAATTTACATACACAATTGCCACACGTCTTCACAACTTCGCGTTTCACTTCAAACAAAATTGGGAAGGGAATAAATTAGTATACATTGAATTTAATGAACTGAATTCATTAAATTTAATGAACTATGCATTGAATTTAATGAACTATACATTGAATTCAATGAACTATACATTGAATTTAATGAATTATACATTGAATTTAATGAGCTATGCATTGAATTTAATGAACTATACATTGAAATCAATGAACAATAAATTGAATTCAATGAACTATACATTAAATTCAATGAACCATTTATTATATTCAATGAACTATACATTGAATTCAATGACAACTGGAATCAATGTACTTTTCATTGATCTCAATGAAAAGCCCATTAAAATAATGAAATCAAATCATTGATATTTATGAAGACATTTTTATTGAATATAACTTCATTGATTTCAATGAACAGTACGTTAAAAACTATGAGCAATTCACTAAAATTCAATGATTTTTTCATTAAAATCAATGAATTAATTTTAACGTATGCTGTTCATTAAATTTGTTTTTTCTGTGTGTCTGTAAAGAAGTGAACAAAAATTAATACTAACGTAGCGTATGTTATGGAACGCTAGCGTAGTTTTTCGTTTAGTTAGTTTATTGATAAAAAATATTAGCATATAAGATTGATTCTTTTAAATGCAACAATACAATAATTTACAACTGAAACTCAAAGTAACAATTTAAATAAATAACAACAGATGAGATATGAGAATATAGAACATTAAAGATGCATAGCGAAGATGACAGCACTCGTTTGTCATTTTTGTAGCATTGAAGGTTGTGTACCTTACATAACATAAACCCTTTACTATAATCGCATAAAAATTAACACAATCTTTGTCATTCCGTTTTTCTAAGAACCGCTTAGAAAATTTTTTTTCAAGAGAGCTTACATATCTACCGAATTAGTCTCTAAACTTCTCTAAAGGATCCACCCCCTTTCAGTCAGCTTTTTGGGAGCCCCCACAAAAACTCAATAAACAAAGAAAATGTCCAAAAAAGTTAATAGCTGTTATTATCCCTGAGGTGATTCTTAGATGAGACAAATGCATTACATGGTCCTATTATGTTTTCAATTTCAACATTTCTTTTAAACATGGTTTTTCTCATGATTAAGTATTTTTCGGAAAGTAGAATTTATTGTTCTTTCTGCGTTCATGAGATATGGTAATTTTATCATCTTTAAAACAAAAATAACAAAATTATAAAAAGATAACAAAAATATTTTTGAATCTTTAAATCTTTAGTTGCGTTTTTCTCGAAACGTGGTTTTTCGAATCGGTTTCTAAGATATCTGGAGTTCTACTTGCTCGATTTTTACGAATCTTGATTCATTGTGATACTTATGTTAAGCACTAGAGCTATAAACTGCGAAAGAAATTTTTATTTTTTTTTTGTATAGCTGAAAGTTTCGGCAAAAAGGCAGAATTTTTGTACATTTTTTTCAACGCATGCCATTTTTTTATTTTTTTAATTTTTTTTTGTTTGCGTAGGTTGAGTACTCAACTACAATCTTTAACTCAAGAATGCACTTTGATTTTTTACTTTAAAAAAAAAGCTGGAGACGAGAAGCCAATTGCAACAATTTTTTTAAACACGCTAACTTCAACGCCCTGTAGAAAATTAACAACTATAAAGACAAATTTTTTTTTTATTTCCTCATGAATAGTTCTTTATTAATGAAGATTCATTAATAAATAATGAAGATTAATGAAGACCTTAAGGTACTATTACAGTGTGTAGCTATAAAAAAACATATTTTTTATTATTTTTTTTTGGCCAAGTATTATTAATTTTTATGATTAAAATTTTTTAAATTATGAATAATTATTCATGAGGATATAAAAAAAATTTAGTTTTTTGTCTTGATAGTTGTTGTTAATTTTTACAAGGCGTTGAAGTTAGCATGTTTATAAAATTGTTGCAATTGGCCTCTCATCTCCAGCAATTTACAAAGCGTCTGAAAGTAAAAAATCAAAGTGCATTCTTGAGTTAAGGGTTGTAGTTGAGCACTCAACCTACGCAAATAAAAAAAATAAAAAATAAAAAAATGGTATCCGTTGAAAGAAAAATGCACAAAATCCCCCTTTTTCCGAAACTTTCAGCCATACAAAAAATATATAAAAGCTTTTTGGCTTTTTATGATCTAGTGCTTAACAGAGTCTATAGGGTACACAATGAATCAAGATTCATCGATATTGATCAAGTAGAACTCCAGATAACTTAGTAGCCGATTCGAAAAACCTTGTTTCGAGAAAAACGTGATTAAGATTTAAAGGTTCTTGAATATCACGCGACATACGAATATAATATATGTTATAACTTTTTCTATTTGATATCTTTTTTTTTTTTAAATTTTGTATACGTGTTTTAAGACCTTAAACAACCATATTCTGACGAAAAAATATTGATTTTTAATTTTTTACACACTGTAAAAATGTGTAAAGTGCTATTTAAGCAAAAAAATAATTTAAAATTTTAAAATGGTATTCTTCGAATCCCTACTTTGAAATCAAATTACCTTACCACAAGAGATAGAATCTCCAACAACCAAAATTTCCAAAAATTATTTTTAGAAGAAAGTCTGTTTAATAACCTTTCCAACGATAGTTCAGACTTAACATTCGGTTTCAAAATGTTTGAGATATGAATTTTCGTAAAACTCAATTTTCGACGTTTTTGTCAATTTTGTGCACCCTGTAACTCCGCCAAAAATCACGTAAAACTTTTTTCTCCAAATTTAGTTTTTAATTTCCGTCAGTGAAGCTATATGTGAAATAATATAACCCAAATCGGACATGGTCATTCGCTAATTTGTTTTTTTTAAGGTTCGTTTAAAATGGAATTGCTGTATACCGCTACTTTTCTTATTCATCAAAGTTTCATACAAAAATACTTTGTACTGAGTTTTATTAAAGTAATAATAGTTTTCGAGATTTTGAAATAATTTATTAAATCTTAATAAGTAACGGGGATCTTTCATAATTTACTATTTGTAAAAAATTTCACAATTACCATTTATATTCACACATGTTACATGCTAAATAAGATCTATATATTACGCAAATATAAAAATTATGGTACCATTTTACCTGTGTTAACGTCAGTATATTCACATAAATCTTACATCGTTGGAAAGGTATTTTTGAGTAAATTTGCAGAATAAAATTTTTATTAGAATAAGTTGTCATTAATACAGGTAAAACTACGCAAATGTAAAAACCTTTTTCCCAATGGGACAGTGCAAACCAATAGCAACACAGCTCTTTTAAACATCGTTGCTGTAGCATACACGAGAGAGAAGAGAGTGACTCAGAACACTTCAACAGAGCTGTGTGGCATTGTTGTTGTTGCTTTTTCTTAATTACTCTCTCGAACTGATAAACTGAACAGAATGAAGTAATTTCATTCAATGAACCCAGTGGTAAATAGACACATGACGTAACCAAATATTTCTTTTATACCTGTAGAATAAATAATTGAGTTTTTGAAGTGAAAACTTCTTCAGGTGCGTTTAATAATTTTGTGTAAAGGAAAATCTTTACTTTAACGAAATCTTTACTCATGACACGACAACCAGAAATTAAGAGAAATGCCATATTTCAGACAGTTTTAGTCGTATTAGCCTAAATTGTATAAAATGTAATAAATTTGGTATGTTAGTGCTATTTATAAAAGTTGCCATGACTATTTTCAACGGCTGTCAACGACAACACTGTTCATTCGTTTGTTTGTTCGTCCTTTATCCCCTTGAGACCTGACGCTAAGCCACTAAGATTTTTTTATAATTTTTAGAGTAAATGGACTTTATATGATCTGAAAATATATTCAAAGCCAAAACTATGATGTTTTTCATGCCCTTCAAGGATTTTCAAGAACCAAAATTTGTACTGAAATAATTTTTTTGCACCAAATGACCACAAATCAATTAAGGTTTTAAAATATATTATTTTATTTATTAAAATATGTCCACTTCACTAAAATTGTGCTATTAGTATTTAAGTTAATGAAAAAAAACAACGTCCGCTGCTCATATAAAAAAAAAATAACTGTGACGCGAGAATTCCGTGAAAATTTAAGAAACGGAAAAATGAATCGATACATGAAAATTTGTTTTACATTCTGATTCTGATAACAGCGAGTACAGGGTACGTAAAATGAGTTGTGGATATGTATTAGCCAAAAGTATTTATCAATGTAAGGTTTTTTTACTTTGATAAACTTTTCAAATAAAAATTTAAAAAAAAACAAAAGACAAATCGATTTTGATATGATCGAACTTCGACCACAGGCGATACTTGTAAATTTTTATTATAGGGTATCCGTAAGAGATGGCAAAAAATGTATTCCCTCTTACACCATATTCTTCAATCTCTTTTAATTGAGGCCATCTCTTTAATTTAATCAAAGGCACCAATCTAAAATCCAATTATATAGTGCAACCTTCCTCATCTAGACTGAGATTCCTTATTAAAATTAATATATACTTTCAATGCTCATATTTCGGGTCACGTTTCTGCACGTCTAGTATGGCGCAGTACCTTTCGAATGATATACGTTTCATTATCCTTTTTCTGAAATAAATATTTAAAGAACGTAAAGCAATTTTTGATGTTTACGTATTTATATATAAGATTAAAGCTTTTGTCTTATCACATCTTATGGTAAAACGATATAGTATTTTTACCGTCAAAGTTCAAATAATGAGATTTAACTTTTTTGGAAAACCTTAAAAAATATTGAAAAATTTTTAATAAAATATTAAGCTTAAAATATTTTTTGTCACGTAACGTATCAAAAGGGGGTCTCCCCCCACCCCGAATATTAAGTCGAAACATGTCTTCTTTACAATAATATAAAAATATCAACACAGGTGTTTGGTCATTGCATTTTATATAAAAACAATATAACTAAAAAAGAAAAATAATTGAATTTGTAAACTTAAAAAAATGAATTATCCCAAATTAATGCAATCACTAGCCAACACTGAATTCTAATAATTTCTCACCATTCATTATGTACTTAACTATTTCTCTCTCTAATGAACTAAATTTTTATTCTTCAGTACTGAACTTAAGTTAGATGAACTTGATGAGCTAAATTCTAATTAAAGCGTATTATTATAATTTTTAGCACCGAAAACGACACATGTTTCATTCTTCTCTTTTGTGGGTTACAAAAACTATTGCAGAACAACAGGCTCATAAAATGTGCGTTCTACTTTACATTTAAAGCATGTATTTTTATTGAGAATCCCTTTTATTTTTATTTTAACCAACAACCACACAGCTCTGTTTTTTTCACTCTCACGACTCTCAATAAAGCGAGTGTGTGAGTAAAATGTGAAGCTTGATTTCGTGTTGTTGTTTTTATATGGAAAAAACCTGATTTTAATTTCAAATTTTTACTTACCCTACGTAGAAAAGAACCAGTCCTGAACTAATCATGTGATAGCTCCCCAAGGGATAGGGACCTCACCCATTTCTGACACCAACACATGAAACCGACAGGTCACTTTTACATGGCTTTGTCATTGACAGGGGTCAATTCCCACCTGCTGCATCACCTTGGACCAGTTCAGTGACCAGTTCAGAAGAGTAGATTGGTGACCTGTTTTGATGAAAAAGTCAACAGTTCAGAACCTAAAACATGATAGGTTTACAAAGGATAGGTTTTCATTAACAGGGGTCAATTGCAACCTGATGTATCACCTAAGACCTGTGCAGTTACCGGTCTCGAAAAACAGAAAATGAAATCTCTCCTGCAACGGGCACAAAAACCTGTTCCGTGACGAGTTGTATCAAACCTGTCTGTGATAGCTGTCCATTTGAGCTGTCACGGGACCAGTCATTTAAGGGCAATTGACTCTGCTTTCTCTGTAGGGTATCTTAATAGCAAAACATTTGAATAAAAGTGATATTGTGCACTTGCTATGAACCAGAGTTTTCAAATGATATAAGTTTCATGCAGATGTGTGTTCTAAAGGTCGGTAAAATAGGGGCTAAAAATATGTATTTACGTATTAATATATAGATAAGGGCCATAAAAAGAAAACATTCGCCAAACTCGCGAAACCCAGATAGGGTCTTACTCACCTGTGGTCATAGTATCAAACCTATATCATAGGATCTTATTATTTTGGCAAAATATTTTTTTTTAAGTCACTGCAATATCTAAAATTTTTTGTTATAAATTAGGGAGTTCCAAAGAGAATCATATAGCCAGGTCTTCTTTGTCATCTTAAAACTGGCAGCTTACATTTCTCTAATAAAATTTTGTGTTGCTTATTTTTTCAATCAATATAGACTTATGCATATCTGAATGAACGTCTTCTGCGTTCTCGTCAGCACTGTAAACTTCGGTGGATTTCATCGCTAAAAATAAGCACTTGCTTTACTAGTAACACTACTGAACAAGGTTTTCTACAACGAAAGATGATAACATTTTCTGTAGTAAAGTTTTCCGTAGAATCCGAGTATTACACTGATTTTTTTCGATTGACCACAATTCTCCATATAAATGGCAACATTAAATAAAAAAATCGCTTTTGAGAGCCATACCATCAATTTATGTAAAATAACTGCTAGTATAAACTTTAATTTTCTACCAATGAATTGTCACAGCCATTCATAAATCGAAAATAAAAATTTTAGTATTCGGATTCTACGGAAAATTTTATTATAGAAAATGTTATTGCCATTCGTTGTGGTGAAGTTTTTCCTAAGTTTGTAGAGTAGTGTAATTGTAACAATCAATTTAATGATACGTCATAGACGCATCACAACAAAAAATCCATATAGCAAAGAGAAGTGAGCTTTAGGCTACATCTCAATGCACTTTAGTTCTTTGTGCTGAGCTCAATCCTAGATCCCTTTTGCATTGTTCAATTAAACAAGAGTATACTCTTGATCTTTGGTAGTTGAGCTTAAGCTCAAACGACTCAACTTAGAGATTAATTACATTTTTTAAGTGTACGACCTAATAAATAATATATGCCAATATTTTAATTGTTACATTTATTTCAATGCCGTTTCTTTTTCAACTTCAGCTCTTCAGTGTATTTGTTTTTTGCTGCTTAAAACAGATTTTTAATTACCTATACTAAGAGATCCATGGATTTTTTGTCATTTTTTTTCAATTTCCTTTTGCGACCCTACTAAGAATTAAAATTATTTTGTTACGCATGAAATATAAATTACGAGACATTAATTCTATTTTTTTTATTCTTTTTATTATCGAAAATTTGTCTTCAATCTCTATGAAAGGTGGGAATAGAAATTCAAATTTGGCAAAAGTGATTTCATGTTTACGCACGATGAAACCGCAATCGGAAGGCACAAAAACAGAACCAGAAACAGTCGGAACGCGCTAAAACTTTTAAATGGATTTTCATGTTGCTAAAATTATAAATCGCCTTACAACGGATATACAAAAAAAAAAAAAAAAATTAAGGAAAACCCAGAGAAAATAAACAAAAGAATTTGAAAAGTTTTGCAACCAGCACAGCTAAACCCATCCTACCTCCACTCCCTCCCTCTTATATTTGTTCATGGCAGTAAAGCCTATTGGAGATCCTATGCTTTTACGCACTCTAAATTTGAGACAGCCAGCCACCCACAAGTGCCCTTACCCACGTCTTGTCATGCTGACTAAGCACCTTAAATTGTTCAAGCAAATGATCCATCACGGTTACAGTAAATCTATCAGCATTTGTCACCACAACACAGCAGCACACCGGAAATAAGACCTAAAAAAAAAGAAAAGCACACCGTAAAAGTACTGTCGAGAGGGTGTTCCGGGAATAGAAGGAAACTAAGTAGGCTATTGCATAAATAATAAAAATGGTGAAAATGAGCTTATAAAAAATGTCATTCTTCGAAGATTCGCCATTATTAAAGGTTGCATCCATTTAATTTTATTTTATGTTCAAATAGTGATTATTGCCAAAGGTTGTCAGAGGGATAATTTTGACCTTATAGTGGGTGTAAGTGCAGGTGGTTGCTTTTATTGTATTTTTTCTTTTCTTTTATTTTTAATTGAAAAATTTAAATCCTTCAGGATTACGTTAGCACGTGCAGCGAAACAACCTGAGCTAACAGTTGGTTTTCTTAACTAAATATTAAGTTAGCGCCATTCTAGCAATATTTGGTGACTATTAACATATGTTGGTAAATTTTACTCGTCAAAGATTTACTCGTTAGATTGAAGCTACAAAAAAGACCTGCACAAAAAATGGATGTCGCTGGTGGAAAAAACCGAGGCCTCTGGGATTAAATGTTCAAAAACCGCCTAAATATAATACATGGCTTAATTAATCTATAGCACTTAAAATAACACCTTTATTACCCTCTTAAGTTGCATAAGCATAAAATATTAATTAAAACTATTTGCGAAAAAATAGTGAAGAAAATTAGTTATTTGCTTTGAAAAATACTTTGAAAGGAGCTTCGAAATGCTCTTATGTCCCTAAAAATTATATATTTGGAAAAAAAACTTTGAATTAAAATTAATTTAATGCTGTTCGACACGATGTAAATTGTGCATAAAATTTTGTTATGAATTATTTTATGAAAATGCGCGGGGAATGTAGAAAATCAGGAAAGGGCATATTCCATATGTTTCGTGGGTGCTTTATTAAACATTTATATGTTTAGTCAAAGCAGATATTTTATTGAATAATTTTAGTTGACGTTACTTAATATTACTTTGACATACATTAAAATCCACTATTTTTTTCTTAAGTAATATTTTTAATAAAGATTTAGAAAAAGCTACTAAATCGTATCTTAAGATACTATTACAGTGTGTAAAAAATTTAAAACCTATCTTTTTCATTAGAGTATGGTTTTTTTAAGGTTTAAGGTTCTTTTTTAAGGTTTTTTAGGTTTAAGGTTTAAGGGAAAAAAGTTATAACATATATTATAATCGTATGTCGCGTGATATTCAAGAACCTTTAAATCTTTAATCGGGTTTTTTTCGAAACAAGGTTTTTCGCATCGGCTTCTAAGATATCTGGAGTTCTACTTGATCGATATCGACTAATTTTGATGCATTGTGATATAGACTAGACCATAAAAAACCAAAAACTTTTATTTATTTTTTGTATGGCTGAAAATTTTGGCAAAAAATTGAAAAGAGGGGGTTTTTCGTAATTTTTTTTTCAAAGCAGGCCATTTTTTTAATTTTGTATTTTTTTATTTGCGTAGGTTGAGTGCTTAACTACAACCCTTAACTCAAGAATACACTTTGATTTTTTACTTTCAGACCCTTTGTAAATGCTGGAGACGAAAAGCCAAATGCAACAATTTTTAAACACGCTTACTTCAACGCTCCATAGAAAATTAGCAACAACTATAGAGACAAAAAATTTTTTTTATATCCTCATGAATAATTCTTCATTATGTAAAAAATTGGAATCATTAAAATTAATAATACTAGGTAAAAAAAGTTAACAAATAATGTGTTTTTTTATAGCTACACACTGTAATAGTACTTCAAGGGCCATTTTGTTCACAGAGAGATAAATTTATCCCCGAGTTAATTCCATGATTTTTTAAGTTTTTCATTTGTTCACAGTGAGTTAAGCATTTAACTCTTCAAGCTGGAGATAAAAATGGTGGCGAGATAGCTTAAACCCAGAAATATTTAACTCGTGAAAATTGGTGAGTTAAGATTTTTAACTCGCTCTCATCACTCTCATTTTTATATTTTTTATTTACTTGCTGTCCAAATATTGAAAATACAGATTTTTAAACATAGGGAAACATTATTGGGGGTTACTGATTTCGAATCTGGTGTCAGAATTTTAAAATTTGGAGAAGGTTGCCACCTTAATTTTTTATTTTTACGAATTCGGGGCTGGCGCGAACTAAAGGGTAAAAATGGGTCGCTGAATCCGAGTCCGTTGTCAGAATTTTAAAATTCGAAAATTTTTCTACTCATAGGGTTGCCACCTAAAAATGTTTTATTTTAAGAATTTTAAACATGAGGGAACAGTATTGGGGGGTTACTGATTTCGAATCTGAACTCAAAATTTTTAAATTCTAGATGTCGGATAGGGCTGCCCCATTAATTTTTTAAATTTTTACGAATTCGGGGCTTTCAAAAAAAAAAAATGGTATGCCAAAAAATGGGTCGCTGAATCCGAATCCATGGCCAGAATTTCAAAATGATGAAATTTTGAAATAATAGGGTTGCCACCTATTAATATGTATTTTTAAGAATTTTAAACATTTTTTAACAGTGTTAGGGAGTCACTGATTTCAAATCTGAAGTCAGAATTTTAAAATTCAAAATGGTGAATAGGGTTGCAACCTAATTTTTTTATTTTTATGAATTCGGGGCTGGTGCGATTTAAAAGGTAAAAATGAGTCGCTGAATACGAATTCGTGTTCAGAATTTTAAAATGATGAAATTTTATAATAATAGGGCTGCCACCTAATAATATGTATTTTCAAAAGTAAAAAGAACCCTATTATTTCAAAACTTTATAATTTTGAAATTCTGACCATGGATTCGTATTCAGCGACTCATTTTTGGTGTACTATTTGTTTGCCAGCCCCGAATTCATAAAGATACAAAAAATTAAGGTGGCAACCCTATCCACCATTTTGAATTTGAAAATTCTGACATCAGATTCGAAATCAGTGACTCTCTAACACTATTAAATAATGTTTAAAATTCTTAAAAATACATATTTTTTGGTGGCAACCCTATTATTTCAAAACTTTATAATTTTGAAATTCTGATCATGGATTCGTATTCAGCGACTCATTTTTGGTGCAGCATTTTTTTTGCCAGCCACGAATTCATAGAAATACAAAAAATTAAGGTGGCAACCCTATCCACCATCTGTAATTTTAAAATTCTGACTTCAGATTCAAAATCAGCGACCCCCAATACTCTTTCCTCATGTTTAAAATTCTTAAAATAAAACATTTTTAGGTGGCAGCCCTATGTGTAGAAAAATTTTCGAGTTTTGAAATTCTGACAACGGATTCGGAATCAGCGACCCAATTTTACCTAGTGTTTCTCCCAGAGTTAAATTCGCATAAATAAACATGAAATTAGGTGGCAACTCTATCCGCCATCTTGAATTTTAAAATTCTGACACCAGATTCGAAAGAAGTAACCTCCAATTCTGTTTCTTCATGTTTAAAATTCTTATAAAAATGTTTAGTTGGCAGCCCTGTGTAGAAAAAGTTTAGAATTTTGAAATTCTGACATCAGATGCAAAATCAGCGGTCCATTTTTACCTAGTGTTCACTCCAACCCCCAAATTCGCAAAAATAAACCAAAAATCCCCAAACATTTTTTAATTAATGGAAATCGATTCCAATGGAAATCGATATAAACTGAGAGCGAATTTATGCTCTTAGCATAAAGCCGGGATAAAATGTGAACAAAACCACTTTTTTTATTTCCCGATTTATACACTTGGTATAAAATTAACCTACTAAAATAGAGATAGTTATCCCCGATTTAAATCATATTTATGCCCTTTGTGAACAAAATGGCCCTAAGACAGCTAATAATTTAATTGCATACAATTCGAATTTATACAATTAAGACTTTATATTTCAGAATAAATTTTTCGTTAGTATATTAAAAATAAATATACATATTTTTGAATGTATGACTTTATAATGACCTGCATGAGTGATACATCTGACCTTAGAAAATTTGTAAAATTCAATATAATTAAAATAAAACCTTAAAGAAAATAAAAATTAATTTTTATTTGAACTCGCATTTTTTATTAAAATTTTGGGATTTTTTTTATTTTTTTTTATTTAAGAAAACTTTTAAAGTTTTGTTATTAGAGGTAGGTATCTGTAACCACATAAACACTTGTCTCAACCAGAATGCACGAATATAACACTTATTTTCAATAACCAACTTTTTTATTTCTTTTTACAAATGTTTTCCTTATGTTAACTGAAACCAAATCTTGGCTAATAGGAAATAATTCTTTTCTTAGTGTCCTTAGGATTATTTTTCTCAAACTGTCTCAAATATTTGTAGTCGATATGTTATTTTGTATATGCATATTCAATTCTATGCAAAGGTCTTACGTATACAATAGTGGTTAACCTTGGAATACTTAACTATAAGTGTGTAGATTTACTATTTAACATTAAACATTTAACACAAAAGATTTAACACTTAACATGAGAAATTAATGATGGTATATTTTAAATACTATTTATTTTTACAAATATAAGAAATATAATTTTTTAGAATATATTTGAGCTTACTGCCAAATATGTCCATGAAGCAGTAGGTCGCAACAACAAGTTCTTTGAACACACAGAAAACTCGCCACATAAAAACCTAATAATGCAGAAGAAATTTAAAAAGATGCCTTTATGGTTTTTACCCAAAAAGATTTTCTTCTTAAAGATATTGGCTTTGTCTTCTTAAATAAATTTGAAAAGGAAGCCTAATGAAGTTACTAGGTTTTATTCTTAATTTTGTTTAAGACGAAATCTCATGCAACAACTAGATTTTATTTTTGATTTTATTTAAGAAGAAATCTTATAAAACTATTAAGAGTACTTCTTGATTTTTTTTAAGAAGAAATCTAACACAGCTACTGGGTTTTCTTCTTGATTTTTTAAAGAAGAAATCTTATACAGCTACTAGGATTTCATCTTTATTTGCTTTTGTCCCAATAGGAAATACGGCAGATTGTTTGTTTTATTTTTATTTATATCTAACTAAATTTATACAATTAAATTGTAGTTAAAGTTAACTCATCTTTAATACCTATATTTTTTTCCTCTGATAACTTTAAATACTTTGAGCGTACAGTTTGTGCAATTGGTGCTAACCTTCAAATCTAAAGGTCCATAGAAACTTAAGCGGTCCTAATATTTTTATGATAGTTGGTTGCCTAGTGAACAAGATTATGGTGCTTAGGTTTTAAAGTGTCTTTAAATAATTTTTTTTTGAAAGGTTTTTTGTTTAGGTTTTTTGAAAAAAGTTGTTATTGTATGTGTAAACATATTAACAAAATTGTTTTCTTAGGTTGGGGTCGCACCACTGTTTACATAAAAAATTAATAGGTCTTTTTCAATTAACTTGAATCGAGTACGGAAACAGATCCATTGATGACATATGCAACAACATTAAAAATAAATTTTAACAATTAACATGAAACATGTAATATTTAACATGTAATATTTAACATTTAACATTGTCAAACGCACGCAATCACCTCACTTGGGGTTTTTTGTCTGACAATTTCATTTCCATATGAATAAGAACAAATCCTCTGTCTCTCACTGAAGTTTTCCTTTTAAATATATTGCCAGATAAATAAATCAAACATACGTGACTTTATTCGTTTTACAAAATAAGGCATTTAACATTTACCACCATTCAACACTTAACATTTAATATTCCACAAGAATAAATCGGGTTTCTTAAATTCTTTAAAGCTATTCAACACTCAGTTATTTGCTTTAAAATATTGCACTACAAACACTTAATAATACTTCTAAGTAAATTTGTTTGCATCCATTTCTATTCTGAAGCCATATATTTCGATTTTATTCATGGCTAAACCAACATTCCAACGCTGTAACTCTTATGAGTTTTTCGTTGAATTTCAATTTACTCAGCTTCAAAACAACATTTTTACGGACTATTATTTTAGAATTTATTTTTAACTCGTTTTTGAACCAGTATCTACAATGTTTCTAGTATTTTGGTGGCGTTTTTGTTTTGATTGTAATTTTATTACACTAAAATAAAAAAAAATAGCTCATGATAAAAGTGCACAAAAGCTACAACAATAACAACAAAATGCCAAATGAAAAACAGTCGTGCCAACTGTCACTCGTTTACAATAAGCGTCCCTAAAGTCAGTTTGAATCTCGTTGCAGTTTTCAAAATCCAGGATTTCTTTTTGCTTTTTTAATTTAATGTTTATTTAGCTTTTAGTTTAGTGTTTTTGGGACTCATCGAGTGCTAGCTAACACTACCACTTCGAACAGCTGTGGTCCTGCTAGTATCCTTGTAATGCGGCTTAATAACCATTCGTTGTTTTGTTGTGTTGTTGGCTAGATTCGGTTGTTGGACCCACAGCAGCATCTATGTTGACGCTGACGTTAGCTGCAGCAGCCAAACACGCGTCGCTACGTGGGCTATAATCCTTTTCGAATCCCTAGAGAAGTTTCAGTTATGGTTTAAGTATCGCTGCTGCAAACTACATACAGTGTTGCAACTACAATGTGAAAAAATCAGTTGAATTTAATTTAAATCTTTTTAATAGGATTTTGCTATTTTTGCGAGAGGATATATTAATTTTATCAACTAAGGTTTTACAACTTTCATGTTGCTGCAATCACTTTTGAAGTGATATGAAAGTATTTAAAATTATTTGTGAGTTTGTTCATCAAGAATTTATATTTGAAGCTAATTTCATGTGCGGATATCGTAGTCTAGTGGTTGGTGTCACGAACAACGATTCTCGGCGACAAATAATCATTTTAAAATGGCTCATTGGGTAAAACTAACCCTTTTTCTGGCTAAAACCACAAATTTAAAATTTTTTAAAAGGTATTCCTCCCACTCATTTTCATATATAGACACTTTAGATAGAAAAAGTCGCATTTGTATTTATTTTAAAACAGAGCACTGTTGGCAAGTTGAAAAAATTGATATTTGTTAATCAAACGAAATTTTTTTCACTGAGTAAACAAATGTTAGCAAAAGTTTTTATTCGAAACATTGATTTTCTATTTGATAAAGAGAAAAATATGAATGTAAACAAAAGTGTTGCTTTTTACTGAATAAATTTGTGTATAAGCTGGCTACTGAATAAAAAACCAATTAATAGCATTCAGAAAAGTGAATTATGTAGCTATTTAAATTAACGTCGAAATGGTCGAGCTCTTGAAAGAGTTCTAAAAGGGCATTAAATTGCACGAAACTTTATAGATTTTATAATTTAACTATTGGGGGTTGGAATTAGTTTTAAAGGTTTTCTAAGAGATGGCGTAACTATCAATAGATCGCATCGGGCACACCTGTGACTATATTCATTTCAAAGCACATTTTCTAAGCTTCATTTTTCAGTATGTGTCATTCCACTGAAGTGTAAACAACATATATTTTTTTCTCTGTGAACATGTCGACTTTCGTTCCAACAAAACGCAATTTGCGGGAAGGTTTACTTTTGTGCTTCCATTTGAAGAAAAAAGCGGTTGAAGCACAACGCACGCTTACTGAGGCTTACGGGGACTATGCTCCATCAATTTCTACTTGTGAGTACTGGTTCCGTCGGTTTAAAAGTGGTGATTTTGATACGGAAGACAAGGAGCGTCCGGGCCAGCCGAAAAAGTTTGAAGATGAGGAATTGGAGGCTTTGCTCGATGAAGACCCGTGTCAAACCCTTTAAGAATTGTCAGAATCATTGGGAGTCTACTTATCAACGGTCGGCAAACGCTTGAAGGCCATGGGAATGATTCAAAAGCAAGGAAATTGGGTGCCGTACCAGTTGAAGCCGAGAGACGTTGAACGGCGATTTTGCATGTGCGAACAACTGCTTCAACGGCATAAAAGGAAGAGTTTTTTGCATCGTATTGTCACTGGCGATGAAAAGTGGATCCATTACGATAATCATAAGCGAAAAAAATCATGGGGACCACCCGGCCATGCATCAACATCGAGGGCCAAGCCGAATATTCATGGCGCCAAGCTTATGCTGTGTATTTGGTGGGATCAGAAGGGTGTCGTGTACTATGAGCTGCTAAAACCTAACGAAACCATCACTGGGGAACGCTACCAACAACAATTGATGCAATTGAGCCGAACATTAAAGGTTAAACGGCCGGAATATGCCAAAAGACACGACAAAGTGGTTTTTCAACATGACAACGCACGGCCACATGTTGCAATAACCGTCAAGGAAACGTTGGAGGCGCTGAATTGGGATGTGCTACTCCACCCGCCTTATAGCCCAAACATAGCCCCTTCCGACTACCACCTATTCAGATCGATGACGCATGGCTTGGCTGAGCAGCGCTTCACTTCTTACGAGGATACCAAAAAATGGGTCGATTCGTGGATTGCCTCAAAAGGCGAATCGTTCTTCCGGCGTGGAATCCATTGGCTGCCAGAAAGATGGGAAAATGTTGCAGCTAACGATGGACAATAATTTGAATAATATACATTGTACCGTTGTTTCTAAATAAATGCTCAAAAACCGAAAAAAAACCTTTAAAATTAATTCCAACCCCCAATAGTATATAAGCCTGTCCTACGAGAGGTCCTCCGCACACTTTCTTTTTTAAGCCTTTTGCTGAATGCACTTTGTTCTCTTTTTAAAGCTTGATTTTTTATACACTTGATTTTTGCAAAATACACTTAAATAACACTTTGCGTATTGAAGCAGTGTTGAAAAATTAGTTACATACAACTTTACAAACTGGCCTTGCAAGCTTTATATACGTAGCAACTCAGGTGTCGTTTCTCGGCTGATACTTTTTCTGAAAAAAAGAGGTAGTTAGATCAAAAACATACTATTGTAAAAACCCAATATTGTCACTGATAAGTATAAAATATATATTCAGTGCATACTTTCAGGCTGAACATTGTTGAGAACAGTGTGTCTTGTAAAATTACTTAATTGTCAAAAAATAATTACAATTTTAGAAATACTGTGTGTGGAGCAGCATACTTGCGTTTTATGTATTGAGATGTGCATACGTTCAGACTGAACAGTTTGAGAGATATTGGATACGGAGCAGCGTGCTTGCCTTTTATATATTAAGATAATTAATTGTGATCTATTCTTTTAATTTTTACGTGCATTTAATTGTAAGCTTTTCAGATCCAGTAAGCTTGAAGAAGGCAACAACAAAAACAAAAACAACAACATCTCTGCATAGAGTCAATCACACAGCAGACTATACAGCCTGTCTCGGATATCGCTACATTTCTCTTCAGTAGTCTTGAGTGATTCAGCTGTGAACAACCCACGATTAAAGTCTTATATGATTTGACCTTTGTTCGAAAAAATTCGGATGAACTTTAACAATATCATCGGTCATTTAACCATATGCCAACAGTTAAACACCAGCTTCTAGAGAAGCAAAATTTGTTCCAATTCTATGGTGCATTTCAGCAGACTTGTCGAACTCCAATGAATAGCAATGAATAGCAATGAATAGCAACCCTGGTAGAGTTAAAGCAAAGATTATATAGTATAAAGATGTGCCACGTAGAACATTGAAAAGTAACAAATATTTTTCAGAACAATACGTAAGCTTTTGTGAGCGCGATAAAAAAGCTTTCTTGAGAGAAAAGTTTCCAATCCTTGCATGCACACTCTCTCTGCAATGCTCTTTCACTTTTCACTCCACAATGTTCACAGCATAGATCACCACTGCATGGTTTCTCATAGCTAGCGAGAGTCGTGAAATTAAATGTTGTAATTGTTTTTTCCGTTGTTTTTCCGTTGATCTCTTCTTGACAGCAACAAATTTTTTTGTATGTTTGCATTATTTTCATGATGATTTCCTTATTTTGTGCGAAGCCGATTTTTCTTATTCACTGCTTGCTATAAATATTGACTATTTTTAATTGACTCAGCCAGAGCAGCAAAATCTGCATATATGTATATTCAGAATATTAAGGAACACTGAATAACGACATACAAATCCATCCAATCAATTCAAAATTGTTTATAAATAAAATTTTTAATTCACATTGAATTTTAAAAAATTGATTAGTAATTAATTTCAATTATTGTTTTTCGTTATTCAGAATAATTAATTATTGTTTTATTCATATGAATGCTATTTACAAAGAATGCAAATCAAAAAGAATTTAAAATTTTTCAATAATTAATTTTTTGTACATTATTATTTCTTGAATCATTCATTGCCTATTCATGTGCTATTCATTATTAATTTTATAGTCATTATTAATTTTATTTTTAATTTATTACTAATTTGGTTCATTATTCAAAAGTGAAAAATAAGATTTTTTCATTTTATTTATTTTTCAAAAGTGAATGAAAAATTAGAAATGAATACGAAATGTATAATTAATAAAAAATTAATAATGAATAAAAAATTAATAATGAATAAAAAATTCATAAAAAAATCAATAGCGAACATTTTATTCATAAAATAGTAGTGAATAACAAAATTTTTTATTCATTGTATTTATTATTTAAAAGTGAATAACAAATTAATAACAGTGGGAAGCAATTTGAAAAAAAAAAATAAATTTGCGTGACGAAAACGACATTTCTAGTTCGATTGAGTATTTTTTCTAGATATTAAAAATTGCTAAGACTCTTGCAGGTTGGTTCAAATTTTTTTTTTAGAAGAATTTTTTGACTTTTTTGAGTTTTGAAAAATATTTCCCCAGTTATGATCCTATAACTCCAAAAGTATTCATTTATTTTACAAGTTTTATAAATATTTACAAATGAGACATATATAGCTTTCATTAAAGCTTTTATTTATACGATTATTTGTACGATTTTTGTAGACATTTTCTGAATACTACATTTGTGAAAGATTTTAACCGTTTCGGGACGAGAACTTTTGTGGCCATCAATCTTAAAAAAGAGTTTAGATATAGTCTCCTAATGTTGTTTTTAGAAAAGTAATTTCATAATATATTTTTAGGACGATCCGAAAAGGAGATATCGTCCTGGGACAAAAACATCCCAAACACACCTGAAAAGCAAAATTTGAATAATAAAATCAGAATATATTTTACTTTATTTCAATTTATTTTATTCTTTTATAATATTTATTGTAGCATAAAATTATTTTAATTAGTTTTTATGGCAAGGTGTTAAACATTTTTTACAAAACGCCAAGTTGCAGGCAATGCAAAGCTGATTTGTGCGACTTTCTTTTCCGTTTTTAGTACAATTTACGCACCGTTGGCGCTTGTTTGTTCGTGTTGGTAAATGGTCCCCCAGATTTTGTTTCATACGTTTTTTCATAGTGCTGAGGGGTCCTGTTCGAACTTTGCGTCGTATTTTCGCTTGCTTGCTTCCTTCGTCAATGAGAGATTCGGAAAGCTCCACTAAAAATCCCAAAAATGGTTCTCTTTTTTGCCATGGATGATTTGTTTCCGCATGGATTATCCACGCATTGACAGCGCATGTCATCATAAGCCGAAAGAAAACTTTTCGCCACCATTTCGTTGACTTCCGGTCAAGTTCATACAACGTACTCATTTTGTCCGCCAAATCTACGCCACCCATTAGATTTCTGTACATTTTTACAATATCCGGACATGTTATATCTATTTTTTTGCCATCCTTCTGTTTTCTTGTAACAGTGTCCACTGAAGCTTTATGGCAGTTGCTAAGCAGCATAATCTGTTTTGTGTCTTGCCAAACCACTGCCAAAGTACCAGACGAATTGCTCTTGAAGACATATTCTCCTCTGCTTAGTTTCTCAGTAAAAGTTGGTAAATTTTTTCTGTTAGATATACAAGTACCTAAGGCTGGAAACGGTATATTATTAATTAATTTTGCTGACGTGAAAAAGCGATCAAAGCACAACGTTGTGTCAGGGTGTCTGATAGTCGCTGACAATTTCATGACAACGCGTTCGCCTAATGTGGATGATTGATAGGAATGGTCTTCTTTTCCGGAATATATATTAAAATCGTACGTATAGCCTGTCAAACTGTCGCATCGCATCCATAGTTTTATGCCTCTCTTTACAGGTTTTAGTGGCATATACTGCTTCAACGTAGAGCGGCCTAGAAATTTTGTCATAGATTCATCAATGCTTTGGAACGGAGAGTCTGATCTATATTTTTGAAAGTTTTTTTTTAGACAATCTACCAAATCATCAACGAAATAAGTTTTTGGTTTTGGATCAGGTTGGAATGATAAGGAAGAAAAATAAAGTTTTGACATAACGTGTAAAAACCGGTCTCTGGACATTGCTTTTTTTATGTATGCATTACCCAATGACGTGCTATTCGACCAATAGTCCTTCAAAGATGGCACTCGATTATATGACATAACAAAGGTTCATCCAAGCAATATAAGTATTTCGCCGAAATCGGTTTTTGCACGTTTGTTTTTAGGATGGCTGCTATTGAAAATATCAATCCTTTCATTAGTAGAATGAACAATGTGATGAACAAAACTTCTAGGCAGCAGCTTGAAAAATATTTCCACAGGCTTCAATCCTCGAGGTATTCCTCCATGGCTAACGGTGCGATCTTCACTAACTGTAAATCGTGGTGTGAATGTTGGTAGGGGGTTTGACCAAATTATAACATTGTTTGGCCAATCAGAAACAATTTCTTCATCCAGACGTTCCACTTCAAATATTTCTTCGTCAGAGTCATCGGAAATATCATTTGCAGTTCATTCGCATCAACAATTTCCATTCCTTCATTACTATGATCCGTGTCTTCTTCCTCTTCTAAAGCACTACTGCCTTCCTGACTGGGACTATAAGAAGAATCACTAGCAGCAAATGGATCATCCTCATCATTGCTTGAATTATTAAGAAAATCCTCAATTTCTGGAGTCGCCAGTTTACGTTTTCCGTCCATATCTTTCTAAGAAAAATAATGTGAATGAGTACGGTTGGGATGTTAACGTCCCACAAATAAACAGTTTTGGGGTGATTTTATCCCACGAAACTTACATTAGCCGCAAATTCAGAAAAATATCTTTTTATTGGTTTTCGATTATATTTTCTATGAAATAACAACTGTTTGAGTAAAACTTTACTAAATGACACTTCTTTCCACAATTAAAACACTTGTTTTTTGAGCTTTTGTCGATAGTCTTATTAGCAACTCAAACCGCGCGAACTGATTTATGACTTTTGACATAAGCTTGATGTGTTATATTGACAGCTATATTAAATTTTTTGTAGAGAAGAATATAAATAATGATTTGGGATGGTTTTCAACCAAATCGTGTGAGAATTTTCAGAGATATGATTTTTAAAATTTTTCTGGGATAAAAACATCCCTGTCGTCCCGAAACGGTTAAAATATACCGCTTATTTAACATTTCTCCCATATTAAAGTGCAAAAAATTTGATTTTGATATATAATTTGGTCTTATTTTTACTTTGTCGTTAAAAAAAATATTTCAACGAAAACATTAAGGGTAAAAATATGATTGTAGCAGGTTGAATATTTACGTATTTCGGTTTTAGTAAAAATACTCAAAATTGCCTGCATCAAAGTCGACATGGTGAGTTCGTACTAAACAAATTCTTCAGACTTTAAGAACCCAATTATCATATATTTAACTAACTATGTTCTTAGCGTTTTTAGCTAAATTTAAAAATCCCTAAACCGCAATTTTATGTTATAATAGGTTTTGCAACACTGTAAGCTCTTTGAAATGAGTAAAATAACAGAAATAACGTAAACAGAGATACGTCAAAAATAAATTAAAACAAAACAACGACATCTTCGCGCTGGTACAAATTACTATCTGAAACACTGTGTGTTGCTGCCATGCCCACGTTGCCAAACGCCCATAACATGCTATCAGTGAAAAGACACGAGTAAATTGTGGTCGAGTACCGAATTCCGAGGCTGTGCGGCCACCTACCTATAACTCTAAAGCTATTCAATATCAAAATTTCAGTTGTGTGGGAGGGGTAACTATTATCAGTGAAACGTGTAAATTGTAGTGGAATACCAAATTCCGAGGCTATGTGGCCTATAACTCCAAAGCAATTCGATATCGCAAATTTTGGTGGTGTAGGAGGTGCCACACCCCCTTGCTCAACGCCCCTCATATGTTAACAGGGAAACGCTACTTGTAAATTGTGGTCGAATGCCGAATTCTGAGGCTTTTCGAAATATAATTATAAAGCTATCCGATAACGCCTATTTGGCCTGTATAGGAGGTAATTTTGAGTATTAACCATATTTTTTAAACTCTTTCACAAATGTAGTATTTAGAAAATTTATACAAAAATAATTAGATCAATACAAATGAAAGCTTAACTGAAAGATATAAACGTCTTGTTTGCAAACATGTATAAATTTTGTAATATGAAAAAATACTTTTGAAGTTATAGGATCATAACTGGGGCCATATTTTTCAAAACTTAAAAAAATCGAAAAAATCTTTGAAAATTCTTCAATTCTTTTCGAATTGCATTCGTTATATAATACTCATACAATTTAACACAAAATCTATATTAATAAAACTTATTTTCTAGTTTGTTTGCTTAATTGACATTTATACAAATCTAAATGGCTTAACGGACTTCGCTCAATTTCAGTACACATTTTGTGTGCATCTTAGATTATTTATAGATTACGTTTTCACTAACGTAAATTTTGATACTAAAAATCTTTCTTAAAAAAAAAGTTTTTCGCAAATTAAATTTAAAAAATTTCAATAATTTTAATACCAAAAACATTCACATATCTTTAGAATTTGAGAAATTTTTGGTACAACGACTTTTTCATAAAACATCGTTCCCCAAGAATGAGAAAAGACGACATGAAAATAAAAACTTTGACTTTTGATGCAAATATATCCGCTATTTTTAAATATATGTAATTCAAATTTTTTTGATAAAAGTTTTAATAAAAACACTTTACAAAAATAGTTTCAACTGTAGCGTTAGGTCAGTGAATATATTCTTTAATTTTTTTTTCCAAAAACGGTCCAAAATATTGAATTTTTACTCAAAAAATGATTGAAAAAATGTTTTTGTTGTATAAATAAGAACAATTAAAAATTGCATTTCTGAGTACTTTTTATATAGTAAAGCATGTATTTGCAATAATATAATAAAAACATATAAAAGTAGTTAAATAAAAATTTTTCTGCAAAAAAACAACTTAAAAAATATTGTTTACAACATTATTAGCGGCTAAGCTTCAACTGATGGAATCGCCCTTACAATAATATAACACTAAAAATATCATGTGGCAAACGGTAAGAGAAACCAAGTCAACACACAAAATATACCTAGATTATGTCATCTTTATGATATTATATACTTGAAATTATGTAACAAAAAGATAAGAGATAATGCAAAAAATATAATTACTTTAAATTATATAATGCTCGTAGGGTAGTTTAATAAAAAAATTGCCTAAATTTTTTAAGTAAAATCTAATGAAACTCTGCTACATTTTGTTGGCAGCTACATCGTTTATTCAGATGATTCGTGCATCAAGTCGTTACATATAATTTCTATTGCTTTTCAATATTATGCTCACATTTGCTCACATTGTCGCTTACTTATTCTCTCGCCTTCAAAAGCTTTAAATCGTTCGCTCGCTGACTCTCATAAAGCTTTTATGTGGATTTATGATAAATCCACATTCAAATTTTACTGTGCCACTTGCTTATATGGCTTTGGCACATCTTTCTATTATATTATTTGTGGTTAAAGGCTTGATCTAAAAATAGCTACTACTTAAATGTCATATGATTAAATGGCCGATGAGAACGTTAAAGTTCATACGAATTTGTTCGAACTAGTGTTAAATCATATAAGACTTTCACAGTGGGTTGGTCACGGCTGAATCACTCAAGACTACTGAAGAGGAAGTGTAGCGATTTCCTAAACAGGCTTCTCGTCTGCTGTGTGATTGACTTTATGCAGAGTTGTTTTTGTTGCTTTTTTTCAAACTTACTTTATCTAAAAAGCTCACAATTACAGTCATTTAAATATTTTAGTTTTATATCCAATCGAATATTTTTATCCTATGCCATCAACAAAAAAAAATTTTTTTTCATAAAAAAATTAAATTTTTGTTAACGAGGGCCACCTTATTGTTGATGCTGGAAGCCTACAGCTAACTTTATGCAAATGTGTTTTATTTGGTAATTCAATATATAAAAATATTCTTTCTTACTACTCAATAACTAAAAATTATGCTACACAAACGGCAGCTCTGTTTATGAACTATCTGTACAAAAATCATTTGACAAATTTATACGAAATTTTTTGGAAGCATACTTTTTAGACAAATACTTTGTGCCAACAGCATAAATAAAAAAGTCCACAAAAATTGTATATGAATTTTGGTATTGATATCCAGTTTTCAAACACAGATAATTGCTCTACCTTTCGTATGTATGTCTTTAATCACCTACTTCCTATTTTCCTATAAAATATCTTTGCTTAAAAAAAAACTAGCAGTCATGTTTGTCACGAAGTTGCTTAATCGAATAGAATTGATAGTCATGCTTCTATTTACTGACTATGAATATTAAGTTACGACAAAAAATATTAAAGATTTATAGCTTTTTTGCTGAATTATATTACCCATAAATTTAAGAACCACTAATAAAATTTTGCTAAGAAAAAAAGCCAACGTCAAAGATAAAAAAAGCAGCTTTAATCCTTTATCAAAATAAACACCGACACGTGATAATACAAAAACGCAATAAGTCTCATGAATCCTTAAATCTTACACGAAGAAAAAATAAGTAGCATTCTATGCAATGCTTAAGGTGATGAGAAAGTAATGAAGCATACTTTGCTTTAACCAAGCAAGTAGGCTAATGCTTCGCACTCATGCATTAAAAACGTAATTTTTCTTGTATCGATAAATTATCATATAAAAGTGTGTTGGTAGTAAAAAGCTACTTAGATCAAACACATTTTCTTAAGACTTAAGTTAATGTCTTGTTGATACTTGTCTTGAAATAATATTAATTAAAATTGTCCAGATATTTTAAAAATTTGCATGACCCAAGGCGATGAAAGACTTTGCGAAAAAGAACACTGAAACTTTATAACAGAAAATAATTTTCGTAAATGATAGCAATTTGATTGATCTAAAAAAATCATATTCTCAAATAAGAGATTTTCATTTTGCTAACATTTTCATACAACAATTTTGATATTTTGATACAAAAAAAATTATCTAGAAAAAAAAACAATTTACTTAAAAGAAGTAAATGATTTTCTGCAAATAAGCACATTTGGCTTGAAGGAAAGAAAGGCAAATAATTTTGTAAGCAAGCGAATTACATGTATTATTCATTTAATTAAATATGTATTAAATTGTTTATTTATTTACTTTTTAATTTAAAAAAGGACTTAAAACAATTTTTAACAAATAATAAATGCAAATAAAAAATGTTAAAAACAAAAATCTATAATTTTAAAAAACTAATAAGCAAATAATAAAAATATTTATCTAATTTGAGAAGCAAAAGTTCACCATTCAGTTGCGCACTGTAAAGTTTTTCCGATGAACTAGAATCTTATTTTAGCAAATAACACTGTGAGCTTTTTTGTACCTTTTTTTCTGTGTATTTGATAATTTAAACGTGTTTTACTTGATTTTGGTATGAGGAATCTCGTGGTGACATTTGTTTTACCACTTTACCGAACATTTTAAAACAATAAAATTTTTTTTTAGATATATCAAAAATAACTCAAGATATGCACTCATTTTCATGTTGATAACTCTTGAACCATTAAGACTTTAATTTTGGTTTCTTAGGTAAAGTTCTTTCTATAATTATGGCTAACAACTTTGCTGAACAAATAAATATGTAAAAATCGCTTCCAGTGGGTCTTATCGAGTGATTCTTACAAAAAGACAAACGAAAAAATTCGAACAGCATTGCGTATGAGTAACATTTTTTTGCTTTGAAGCGCTGAAAGCGGGCAAGACATATGTCGCTTATTAAAGGTTTAAAAACAATTTCAAATGATTTTTCGTTATATATTTGTTCAACAAAGTTGTTTGCGAGAATAATAGAAATAACTTTGCTGAAAAAACCAAAATAAAAATCCTAATGGTTCAAGAGTTTTTATCATGCAAATAAGTGCATATCTGGACTAATTAAAAAAAATTTTTGCACTAGTCTTCGGTTAAGTGGAAAACGGATCTTACCACGAAATTTTTCATATTAAAATTAAGTGAAAAGCGTTGAAATTATTAATTACAGAATTTCGTGTAACACAGTGTAGTTATAGCATAACCTAATTTGATTTTATTTTATTTATGTGAAACTTTTTGAACTTACTGTTAGAAAAAAAAAAGAAATCCATTTATTTAAAGAACAACAATTTCGTAGGAAGTTTTAATGTGTTTTGTTTAAACAATTGTAAACTGCAAAACAATACACAAGAATATACATTGTGTACATTAATTATTAATATTAAATACATCAATGTTTTGTGTTCAATACTTGAATTGTTTTAGGAGTGAATTCTCGTTCATTAATTTTTTTTTTGTTTTTCAACAGATTAATACAATTGTTTCCAGGTCGTTATAAAATTTTGCTTTTATAAAAATAGCACTTATGTTTTTATTTTATTGAAATTTTTGGGCTGCTAGAAGGTTTGTAAATATAATGTATAAGACTCTATTATAGATTAAATTTTACAAAACATACATGTGCATTATTTTGTGCATTTTTTTCTTTACACCATTGACTTCCATGAAAACACATTTTTAGATCCTTCTTTTAAACTTTATACCTGAACGGATGCATCAAAAATCGTTCAACCAAAACAATGTGTTTTAAAAACAGTGGCAGATCTAAGGTTAAACTAAAAATTTGTTTACTAAGAAGCATAAGCAAATACTTTTTCCAACCTTAAATCGTGTTATTCTTCACTTAATTGCGAAAGCGAATATTTTATCCGTTGCGTTTTTTTTATGAATAAAATTTAGATAAGCTTTAATAAATCCTTATAAGATTGTATTTACATTTTTTTTTTTAGAAATGGATTCATAAACTTTTCGAAATTAAAATGTTTATATCACCTTTTTATTTTTTGAGTAATGTCTTGCAGTTAATCGGCTTTCTTTAGTTGAAGGGTCGCCGCCAATGATGTTGTAAGCGGAAAAATTACAAGTTTTCCGAAATTGAAAAACACGCGTTTCAATTTCCTCTTTATTAGTGTAATTGTTGTAAAAAATTCGCCTTAAAAAAATATCATATATAAAAAAAAATATCCAGATCCAAGAAACATTTTAGATTCGTTTGTCGCTTACAACGTTATTCGCGGCAACGCACAGTGGCGCAAAATGGACCTTTGCGTCTCAAAAATCTGTAACTTTTTTGTCTCTTGGTGTAATTAAGCTAAACTTGCAATATATTATCAATGATATTCATTAGCGCTTGAACTATTTCAAAATCCGTGTTGTTTTTTAGTACTAAAATTTTTTTAAAGTTAAGAAATATACTATTATGGCTTGACTTGCGCGTTTAAAATTTCTCTAACTTTCGTGTCTCTTGCACACGGTGTGCAGGAAGCAACTTTTATTCAACCTGAAATGTCGACGCAATCTGAGTATGCAGATGTTTGAAGTACAATCTAAAAACGCAGAATTTATTGTTTTTAAAATCCTATGAGTTCGTTTAAAGGGGAGAATCAATTTTTTGTAGTAAAAAATCTATGTTTTTTATATCATAGTAAAACTATTAAAAAATATGTCCTCAAAGTTTAAAAAACGGTTTAATTTCAAATATTTGCATTTTAAGAAATCAAAAAATTCCATTTAGTAATAGATCCGGTAAGCGATTGTCTGTTGTTATGAATCCAAAAGAGCAAAAAAGAATAATTTTTTTAAAAAATATATTTAGATAATATTATGAGAAATTCAGGCGCAAGCGTCAGACAAACGAGAAATGTTGCTAATTTTATTCGAAGGATAAAAAGTTGAAATTCGATTTCACAAAATTACGCCTCACATGTTACTAAAAAAGTTAACACTCTGAAAAATGTTTGCAAAACTTATAATTTACGGTTTGACGTAGTTTCAAACAAATCAAAAGAAATTCAATCCATGGTATCAATCAGCCCATGCATCTGAGTTATAATAAGCGAAACTATGATGAAAGAAATGGCTGACGAAGGACAGGGCTTCTTTAAAATTAGTTTAACAATGCTTCCAGAAAATTATTCTTCAGCGTACCGAGATGAAGATGAAAACGATGAACAAACATTTTAATTAAAAGCTATACAATAAATAAGGCAATGCAAACAAAGAAACAAAGTTGACAAGTGTAAAACGGTTAAAAATGCTGTGTATTGTCCCAAAAATACAGAAGCATAAAGTAATATTTCTACTTTGTTCGATTTAACAAAAATCAATAAAACACCCAGAGACTTACTGCCGACTTTAAATTAATTTTAATTGTCAATGGTCTAATGCTTCATGTCCATGCTCATATTGCTTTGATAGCTTACAAAATTTAAAAGAACTGAATCGAAAAGAACAATCTTTCATACTTTAATAAATTTTCTTCTCTTGATTTGGATATTCCACCACTATAAGTCCACCATTGCTAAAAAAAAGTGATGATGTTTGCTATATCCAAAAGTGTATTATTCCGGAATTACATATAATGCAGGGATTCGTCAATTGTTTTGAGGTGGATTAGTTCCAATCCTCAGTAGACAAAAGGCACTGATTTGGCCAATAAAACTTAATTTAACACAGTTAAACTATCATTGCGAAACATTTTAAAGCAATGCCTGCCGTACCCTTTTGAAAAACGCAGATAAGTTAAGTGATCCTGACATGTATCAAAATATTGGAAATTTACGATTAGTACCGTTTGTTAACGCTCTAAAAGCTATGAACAACATTATTAACTGCGGCTTTTCTACTCAAAAGTGTGATAACTTTTAAGGGTACATTGAAAAATTTATAAAAATGTTTGAAGCTTCAGAACTTTCCAATACATTGTAAGCTAATGTAACACCTTACTCATTGTCTGGAGTACCTAAATAGAGATGGACTCGATATACGGTCTACACAAGCAGGGAAATCCATTCACAAGGAATTTTTAAAATATTGGAATCGAAGAAAAGTTAATTCAATGAATAATGCAGCATATTTACCGAAGTTGCAGGAAGCAGTTGTTGCTTTTTCATCTCTAAATATGAGTATATTAAAGTCATTACACAATGAAAAACATAGTATTACAGGTAATAAAGACAAACATTATCTAACTAGTTTTCTTCAAAATTTATAGTTTTTTGCTATTTTGGATTTATAATAACACACGTTTTCTTATCGGTCCATTAATAAATGGAATTTTTTGATTTCTTAAAATGCAAATATTTGAAATTAAACCGTTTTTTAAACTTTGAGGACATATTTTTTAATAGTTTTACTATGATATAAAAAGTATCGATTTTTTACTACAAAAAATTTGATTCACCTCCTTAAACGAACTCATAGAATTTTAAAAACTATGAATTCTGCATCTGTAGATGGTTCTTCAAACATCTGCATACTCAGATTGCGTCGACATTTCAGGTTGAATAAAAGTTGCTTCCTGCACACCGTGTGCAACAATTAAGCTAAATTTAAAATATATTTTCTACGATGTTAAAATAATTATTTAAACTACTACTTTTTTGAAATCCATTTTAGTTTTAAGTACCAAAATTTTTCTTAAATTTAAAAAAATACGATTTTGGCTTACAAAAATCGGTTACTTTTTTGTTTCTTGAAATATTTAAGCCCAAATTGGAATGTATTTTATATGATATTCAATAAATCACTTGAAGTATTTTTTTTTCAAAATCCATTTTAGTGTTTAGTACTAATTTTTTTTCAAGTTCAAAAAACACGATTTTGCTTTTCAAAATTGTGTAACTTTTTTGTCCCTTGCAATAATGAAGCCAAATTTAAAACATATTTTTTATTAATATTCAATAAATAATTTAAACTACTTTGTTCAAAATCCATTTTAGTTTTTAGTACCAAAATTTTGTTTTAAATTTAAAAAAATTTGATTTTGGCTTTAAAAAGTCTATAGCTTTTTTGTTTTTTGAAATATTTAAGCCCAATCTGGAATGCATTTTCTTTAGTTTTCAATAAATGACTTGAACTCCTTTTTTCCAAAATCCATTTTAGTTTTTAGTTTTAATTTTTTTCAAGTTCAAAAAATACGATTTTGCGTTTCAAAATTGCGTAACTTTTTTTCCCTTGCAATAATGCAGCCGAATTTAAAATGTATTTTCTATGATATTCAATAAATCATTTAAATTTATTTTTTCAAAGTACATTTCAGTTTTTACCACCAAAAAATTTTTTTTAAATCTGTAGCTTTGTTTCTTGAAATATTTAAGCCCAATTTGGAATATATTTTCTTTGATATTCAACAAATCACTTGAACTACTTTTTCCAAAATCCATTTTAGTTTTCAGCACTAATTTTTTTCAAGTTGAAAAAATACGATTTTGCGTTTCAAAATTGTGTAATTTTTTTGTCTCTTGCCAAATTTAAATTATATTTTCTATGATATTTAATAAATCATTTAAACTAATTTTTTTTAATATCCCATGATGACGGGAAGCAACACATTAACAAAAAATCGTATATGTTGAATAATTCTGATATAAACCAGAAAACATATGTTATCGAATATTACGACGCAGTACAAAGGCATGTGATCCATACAAAATTAAAGAAATAGTTGAATTGTGCAAAATTACCTTAAAAACTCCAAAAACACAAGTTCAAAATATGTGATAATTAGAAAGGGCAGCAAGATCCCCTTTTACATTCCTACGCCACTGGTTTCTTTAAGACAAACATGTATTTGAGAAATATACAGATTTTAACGGATTTATCGATTGCTACTTCGTAAACACAGTTGAATAGAAAAGAAAAAATATATAAAGTTTATGGGATATTTTTTTGCCATGTTATGAACATTTAAATTTTTCAAAAAGGGCAAAATTGAAGCAACTCATTTTTTTTGTCTAGTTACCAATACACTAAGGAACCAAATGCACTAGGAAAGAAAACAGCGCAAGACAGCGCAACTCTTTAAACCTTAATCATAGATAAAAAAAAAAAATAAAAAAAATCAGGTTGATAAAAAATATTAAATTTATTAAATACAATTTTTTATATTTTTTCAGAAAGCTTTAACATTAGGCTTTCTAATGGTATATGATGCTTTTATGATCAATTTAAAAAGAGTTGAAAAAATATCGATTACAAACGTTCTCCATTTCGCTGCTTATATAGGCCTGTGTCTTGAGAACACTTTAGCAAGCCATATAACTGAATCGTGTCAATTTTTTTTATAAAATTTTCATTGTAGTACAAAATTTGACCGTTTCTTAGATTATTTTCATAATGATACAGGCTGCAAGAGTAATTTTGAAAAAATCATTTATAAGACGCAAGCGTCCACTTGGGCCCACTGTGCGACGCTTCAGTTGTTAATAAATTGTTATTTTTTATGGCCAAAGCTAAATATAAACAATTTTTTTTTAGTGAGAGAAATTTAACTTTTACCTCTTAAATCGAAATAGTAAGATACATTATTTTCGTTTGGAATATTTTCAGGTACCAATTCTGCAATGAAACTTAAGAAAGATCTTGAAATGGAATCTCGTTAATTGGTAAAACATATATAAAAACTTGCTTTCAATTAATTTTTTACAATTACGCTTTTCAAAAGACAATGAAAGAATTCTAAATTTAGAATGCTTGATTGAAAGTTTTAGGGAAAAATATTAGCCCTTTCTAAAAATATGCTCGATAGAATAAATAACCCTTTCTAACTAATAACAATTTTTTATGATTTTTGTGGTATATGGTCTTTATATGATATGAAAACATATTCAATGTCTAATTTTTGATATTTTTAAAACATTCAAGAATTTTCAAGAGCCGAAAGTTAGTAATAAAACACTTTTTTTTGCACGAAATGACCTCAAATCATTTAAGATCATACATTTTGTTATTATGTTAGTTAACATGTGTCCATTTTAGTTAATAAAAAAAATATCTTCCGCAGCACATTTTTAAAAAAAATAATGATATATAATTATAAAATAGAAAATATAAGGAATGGCAAAACGAACAGTGAAACAATATGAGTGGATAACATGAGAAACAATCACACAACCGATGCATGTAAATTTGTTTAACATTTGTGAAATAGCAGTAAAGGTATTTTTGAAGAGAAAAGAAAACCATCGTAACGGCATTTATTTTCATATTTAAAAAATAAGTTAAAACCACATATAAGACTAAAAATAATGTAATCAATTTTGCATGAAGAAGTGAAATATCCTTCTTTTAGATATAATTTCGGCACCAACACATTTAAGTAATCAAAGCCTCCCCCTTCTTTAAAAAAGTAAGGCTAAGAGCCTGATTTGATAAATATTTTTTCAATATAAAATTAATTATATATCAATCTTATTATATTGATAGAATTTAAGAGTTTGTTCATTTTCAATGATTTAACATACATAACTCACATCACAACATAATATTTAGATTTTTTATTTTGCTATTTAAATTTGCAATTTAAATTTTTAAAGCTGAGCTTGTGCATTTTTAAAGCTGTGCATAAAGTATCACGTAGAAGCACTCAAACGATGAGAAAGACACGACAAGCTATGCAATTTTGTTTGGAAGAAAGTATTGCTTCTCGTGTCTTTTTTATCGTTGGTGTGTTTCTTCGTGATATAGAATAAAGCGGTAAGAAATTATTTATCTTCGTGTATGAGATAAAGGAGATACGTAAAATTCGTATTATTTAAGGGTTTTGCTAGTAGCTATATATTTAATCTCTGGATAATATTTTTGCATGAATAGCTTTGCAAAAATGTGCTTATCTTGTGTTAGAAAGTATGTTCTGCCTTTATTCAATTTGAAATTAATTCATTTTATTCCTATTCAGACAAACAGAAATAAAAAAATCAAGTAAACTTTTAGGGACACGGTAAAAAATTGAAATCTTTTTATATTAAAAAATTGCTAGTCATGATTGTCACGCAGTTTCTTTATCAAGTTTTTCACAATTGCACCGAATATGAAAAGAAGTAGTTTTTTTTTGTGAACTAAGAAGAATGACTGTCACGTTCATTTTGCCATTGTTCGGCTATGATTAAAAATTTCTGACCAAAAGTATGCAAGAAATTTTTTCATTTCTCGTTTTTATTTTACTTTATTTTTTTTCTTCTGCTTGCCTTCATTATATTTTTATATAATTCTGTACTAACAAAAGAATTCAGAAAGGATATAAAAATATATAGAACAAAAAAAAAACAATATTTATACATATATAAAATACGATGTCATTTGAAGTGAAGAGCGTGATGTAAGTAAGAATGAAAGTAGAACGAATTGGCAAAAAATAGAGTTGAGGAAAAAAGTAGAGGATATAATGCGAAGAATATGAAACGCGTCCTGTTTGCATATTTTGTTCGTTTGTCTAAGACCACAAAACAAATTAGGGACAGTCGAGTCCATCAAAAAGGCATGACTTGGTGGGCGGTCGGTTTGTCGCTAGAGCGGATGTACTACAGCTTATGGGTGGCCATAAAGAGGCATTATTGCAAAAAGCAACAACAACAAAAACAACGTTTACATATAATAAAATTGTTGCTACTGTCGTGAAAGTAAAAGTTTGCGCATAATTTAGCGAACAAACATGCCAGAGCTGGACGGACACGAGTGCTTTATTGGGACCGTTTTATTTTTTTCAAGTAGTTTAACGACTTATTCTCACTCTTTCTCTCTTTCTCTCCCTTTCGTTTAGGTGGCAACTCCATGGACATTTCAAAGGACCATTGCAATAAAACTGTCGATATATTTGATGATGTTACCTCACCAGAGGTCAGCAACCAAAATGTGGGACGTCCTCTGACCTGCTGGTATCGCTTTCGCAGTTTAAAGGGTTCGCCGCGTGACTTTGTGCTGCGCCTGCGTTTTAAGAAATTCAAGGTGGGCACGCTGCTGAATGCTACGTACTGTGATGGCGGATTTTTACAGGTAATAAATTTAAAATTCCTAGCATAGCCGTCAAGCTTCATATAGTCAGCATTTATATGAAATTCTCTGGCATTAATTTAAAAATTCCTTTGCGGCAGGACAATGTACTATGGTAAAGCTGTTTAAGCGCTTAAAAATATGCAATGCTCTATTTCTTTGTCGTTGTCCTTTGACTGGTTGTCATATGCTGCATGCTATGGAGCTCTATTCAACAACCACCCCTCCTCTCACCCCCCTTTCCACGCCCACATGTATTCACAGAGGAATCTGATTTATGGCTTCACAGAAATCAAATAAAATTTATTGCTCTTTATTCCGGGAACATTCTTCAGACGTACTACAACAACAAAAATAACACGATAAACTGTAACCAGTAAGGAAATAAAAAACAACAACAATAGCTAAACATATTGCCACACACACTGTCCTGGGAGTGTACTTTGCGTGTATGTCCCTTTTCACAGTTATGCAGATGGCAAATATTTTGTTCCACACTTTCTCTTCCTCTCTCTCCTTCTTTCTCTTTTGTTGCCTTTATTGTTTTTGTGGGTGATACACTAACGCATCTGTATGTGTAAGTTGTGTGTGGAGCTCGTCCTGAAGTTGTCCTTCTCGTCTGCAATGCCTTAGATTAGCCTAATGTTATTTGTGTCACCTCAAGGATTAAGTTGAATAATGTTTGGGGAATAAGATGACATCTTTAAAGAAAGCGTTGAATAGCATAAAGTTTAGATTAAAAAGCAACATAAACATTTAACGTAATGTTTATTTGTAAAGCTTAAACTAAAGCACTTTTTTAGAATTTAAATTTAAATTTATTATCTTCGCATCGTTTTTTGCTGATTTTGTTTGTTTTACAGATTGTCGATGGCAATGCGAAAACTGATGTTTCCAATCGCCGTGAACCAGGCATGTTCTGTGGTGAAGCGGAGCAACCACAAACGTTCATTAGTGAGACGAGCTATGTCAAGGTGCTTTTCCACACAGACAATTTTACGGACCAGGTGAGTTGAGCTTTCAAAATACTTAAATATGACATACCATGCCTTAATGATGACGCCTCCTGTTTTATATTTATTACATAATTTTCAATTATTTAAAGTTTATTTTATAAGACTATCAGAACGTTTTTAAGGAATACTTTTTATTTGCTACTAGCTGATGTACAGTGGAGAAAAAAACAATAGAAACGCTCATAGTCTTCAACAATTTGCTCAAGAAAAATTTTATTGTTGAAATTTTATTGGAAATGTATGTACATTTTCAATGTATTTGATGAATTTTATCAGATTTATATGCGAAATGTGAAATTAAAGTCCAATCTAAATCTTTTTGCTAATTCTCACTGAAAAAAAATTATAGAAATAAATCACAATGCTTGCAATACTTTTGTATATTTTCTTTAAATTTAACTTTTATACAGCCCAAAAGTTACAAAATTTGTTTTTTGTTGTTGCTCCTTTATTTTCAAGGACAGCTCCTCCCCATAGACTTAACCAAATTGGCACAAGTATCCACTGGCATGGAATACCATGCATCCTCTATTTTATTCCACAACTCCTCTTTACTTTTATCCATATACATTCCAATTTGACGCTGGAGAACTCCACACAGGTGTTTTATCGGAATAATATCCGGGGTTTACGAAGGCCATCCCATAACATTCACTTAATTTGATCGAAACTATTATTTTGCACATTTTGAGAAATGCTTTGGATATATCCAAACCAGTGGCATAGTTACGGGGGGTATAAAGGGGGTATATCACCTCCCTTTACCTTTCGCTTAATTTCAAAATTAAGCTATTATAAATTTTGAAAAAATGGAACTTAATTTTTTACATAAATTGTTCGAATAAAAAATTGAATTGCTAGCATTGCGCATTTATAATTTTTTTAACAAATTTTAATCGAAACTCATTCAATTGACCAAATGTACTTTTTGCTTAAAGCTTAGTATGCTGTAGGAACGAAAAAAAATTCCATAAAAAATACATTGAGATTTTTGACAACGAACAGGCAGAGAAATGTTTTTTTCGCCAGCTAGTACGCTGTAGAAGCGAAAGTTATTGCTATGGTGCCAAATTTCCATTCGTGTGTGAAGAGTTGAAATGTCAATATTTCGCTGTCGATTATATGCCCGTACATTTAATTGGCTCGGAAATTTGCCATTCAACAATAAAGAAAAAGCAGTAAGTATGTTTAAGTGTTGAATTTGTTATTGAACAAATTTATTGTTGCATTTATATAGTTTATTAATGTGTAGTCTTGCCTTTTATAGGATATAAAATTGCAGCAATAAAAATATGGATCTGCAAGAACAGAACAGCAAGTGCTTTTTCTCCTCACTAAAATTTTGACTCTACACCATAATTTCGCGTGTCAATTTCGTTATATGCACAAAAATTTTCGTTCCTACAGCATACTAAGCTTAAAGGCCCTACCAAAATAGACGATTTGCTCCGTAACGAGTAGAGACGAAAATGTTCGCATTAATGCAATTCAATGTTGTTGTCCAAAATGAGCAAACGTAATTTAACGAAACTGAACGAAACAGCTTGTCCATACGTTTTGTTCCGTAAGAACTGAACTTTTAGCGTCTCAACTCGTCAGACGTTCGGCAAGTTTCAATCGTCTCGATTCGTCTATTTTGGTTGGGTCTTAATGTGCAGTAAAAGGTACAATTGTACCTAAAAAACACCACTGCTATCAAGTGAAATTAGAAACTAGCATTATTGAAGCCGATTCTTGTAAAAGAGCGAAAACGTTGAAAAGATAAAATTTAAGCAGATGGATTGCAAAGTGCGAATCAGTTAGCGACTGATGCAATTTTCCAGCACGTATATCATGCTCTGTAACAAATGCAGTATGATGATCCAAATTCTAGAATATTGAAAAATGCAATTGATTTTGAATTTATATAGTCCCTCAAGATTGTGGTTGTAGTTTACCAGCGTTCGTTGCCATTGAGTCTAAATTTTCAAAAAAAGAATATTGATTTGGTTGAGGCAATCGGTTTGGCAGACGAGGCTCAGCGTGAGATTGAAAAAATTCGTGACAATGAAGAAACTTTTGAAAAAATTTTCATAGAAGCAAAGTCGCTTGCAGAAAGCCTTGATATAACTGTAACACTTACAAGAACTCAGAAACATGACGGCCTGATAATAGAAAAATATTTTCGTGTGAAACTGTTAAATGAATTTCTGGATTTTTATAAAATGGAGTTGAAGGAAAGGCTCACAAACCATAGAAAAATATTGACTGGATTTCAGGCACTTTTTAATGATGTCTCTTCAAAAAATAATCTTAAGTCCACCTTTGAAATTTACGAAGAGTTTCTTGACTGCCCACCATCAACAGCTGTTACGTTGTATATGTGTCCCAAGGACGTTTTTCCAAATATTAAACATTGCTGAAAATTGAAGCAACTTTACCAGTGTCAACCAGTTCGGCTGAGCGCACCTTTTCATGTATGAAACGAATAAAGACCTCTTTAAGAAATTCAACAGGACAGGTATAGTTGTAGTAAGTTGTAGCAAGTTGTAGTTGTATAAGTTGTAGTAAGTAGACAGGTATAGTTGTAGTTAGCTATAATTATCTATTCAAATTTTAGAATCGGCTTAACGGACTGGCTGCCCTTGCAATACACAAAGATGTGCCCATTAATGCCGATGAGGAACTTAATGAGCTATCTAAAAAGCCAAGGCGGTTTGACTTAATTGTTTAATGTAATAATAATGAATGTTACATGTACATTTTTACTACTTTTTGACTGTTCGCTAGAAGCGCACAAGCATTAAAATACGCTAAAATAAAAAAACATAATATAAAATTTTCTTTATCCCCCCTTTGGTAAATCCTAGCTACGCCACTGATCCAAACTATAGTTATCCTGCATAAACTCCCATATTATAGGAATTTTCTCTGTGGCATATAGTAACATCAGAGTGTTTTAACGTATTTTAATGTAGTTCACTCGATAATCAAGAAAATAGGCCCTAAGCCAAATGATGAGAAGCAGACCATATCATAGTATTGCCGTGTTTAACAGTCTTGGTAGTGCACTTGGAATCTACTCTATAATTTTTGGTCGTCTCACATATGTGGCCCCTTCAGATCCGAATAAATTCACTTGTGTTTCGAAAAGGATATGTTTGTTCGCAAAAACAATTCTTTGCTTTATGCTCATAGAGCTTAAATAACAATTCTAATAACAATTCTTTGTTTTATGCTCAAAGAGCTCAAATAAGGAACTTTTCTTCGGCTTCTGCCCATTAATCCTACTTCATTAAAACGATACCTGATTGAACGGCTAGTAACTGTTGCATTCAAATCATTATTAAGTTGTTCTGAGCTGCGAAATGGGTTTTGTTTCCATTTTCACACCAACTGCTTGTCGAAAAAAGTTGTAGTTTAACGTTTTTTGCCCCTTGTTTCTGGTTTCCTGCATAAATTCCTGTATATAATAGAGAGGTGAGCATGCAACATTTTTGAGGCACGCGCTCGCACGAACACGAAATTCATTTGTTCGTACTTGCGCGAAAACGAACGAACACGAAAGAAAAAAACACGAAAACTCACGAGCATGCACGATTAAAGACTTTGCAAAGTAGCTATGAAAATGATACAAACATTTTTTAAAATTCATGTTTCAACTTAAAAATGTTTGAGTTATTATAACATTAGAATGTGTTTTTTTTTATTATAATTAGTTTTTGAAATAGTTGCTAAAGTGAAAGTATTAAAATTTTAGTGCACGAACACGGAAAAGCACGCACGATTTTGCATTTCTTAACCCTAACAATCCTTAACCTTAACAAGCTAGCTGAAATGCTAGCAGTATATATGTTTTGAGTACGAGATGGTTACAAAATTTTTCCACACCCCCTTTTACCGCCCACTAATCAATAAAAATGCTATATTTCAGACGGTTTGGGTCGTATTAGACTAAAATTTGGAAATTTAGTTAATTTGATTATTTTCGGCAATTGTTCTAAAAATGGGCGTGGCCTTTCCAATATTATGCCCAATTTTTAGAAGATAAGCGTGGAGGGAAGCAAAACGTGCCGGGTGTAAATTATAATGGTATAAAAAAACAAAAGTGAAAAATCAGCAGCTAATGCAGCATTGTGCTATGCTTTAGTGAGCTTGTTGAACATTGCTCGCATGCAGTCATCGCATTTCTTGCGTGTTGTCTGTCGGATTTGCCATCAATAGCCATGGAAATGTAGCAACGATACTTCGATGGCCGCCGACCAGTTGTATCTTTCTCAGTGAAACCTGATGGGACTGTAACGTCCGGGAAAATTGACTCAGAAATTATTTTATTGGTCATAAGCTCAACAGCAGTGCGCTCTTTGCTGTATCATGTTGTTCGCTTATGAGTGACCTTTTATGTTTTTAATCACCAACTCTACGCCAAGTGATGTCAAAAAGACTTGGCAAGAGCTACTTCTTTTTTTTTATTTGGTTGAATAATAAAAAAGACACAAAATGTACCCAACGCATCTACGTCGATCATGTTGTGAAAAGTGGCTAATGGCCATCTATTTGTTTTACGTTTGGTGTTATATTTAGATAACATCTGGTCCATTACGTCTTCTCGTTTACTACTTGGTTTTGTTGTAGAAGACAATAATCTCCTCTGTTCCATTTACTGCTGGCTCTCTTCGTAAGTAATGCATAGCTGACAAAAAGAAAACGCTTTTCTTCTTCCAGGTTACGATATATAACGTCCTAAGCGTAAAATGGAAAATTTTGGTGTATAATACATCTAAATAATCTGAATGGACCTAAACCTGGGATCTTCAATTGCCTCATATCTTCATGATGGTTGTGACTACATTTGTTGACGGTACCGTGGTGTCTTGGTGTATTTTTACCTCTTGAAACACTACGTTAGATCAATTTGTAATATATTAATATGAGTGGCCGATAAGACCTAGTTTGTCTTGGTGCCTGCGTTCGCAACTGGTATTCTTTATTTTATGAAAATTGGTTTGGTGAAGTTGACCTAGTTTGTCGAGTAACCACCCTGTCAAGCCAGGATTTCACCGGCTTCAGGGAGACAGAACAATATATATTATATATATACCTATTGGAGTTGGTGTTTTATTGGGTATGAGACCTTGTTTGTCACACGACTCCGCCGTATACAAAAATTGTTGCTAACTTGACCTTGTTTGTCTTGAAAACGCAACCCTGCTATGCTGTCTGATTTTATCGATTTTGACTTAACTTTTTTTCTATTATTTTTTATACTTTAATAAAATTATATACTTTAAGCAATTTACTAAAACTTTTTAGTTTGTTAATAATACATTATTTCATTCAAAATCATACTTTATATTTTTAAATTGTATTAAATATCTTATTTTATAATTTTAAATTTGCTATAAAACCTGTTAAGGTTTAGCAATCAAGTAAATAAATAAAAAAATAAAAAAAAAATAAAATAAAACACTTCTTATATTGTTGAATTCATATCGGAGAAAACTCGTATCTTTTGTGGGTTTTGGTCTTAGGTCTTTTGCTTATAAGTTTTGTTTTGTAGTAGGGCACCGACGAGGATAATTCTACTCATAGCTAATTGGCTAACATTACTTACGCGGAGATATTTAGATAACCATTTCGCCATGGTAATTTCTTTAAAAATCTATGATTGTACATTTTTCTGGTTTACAGGGGAGGTAGAGATTCGTGGCGGCCGTAGCCTAGTTGGTAGAGTGCGTGGCCCCTAAGCTAAGGAACCGTGGGCCCGGGTTCAATTCCAGCTCAGACAGAAAAGTTTTTTTCAATTGAATTAATTTTTCTGTTCCGTCGTCACCTCTCTGCAGATAATGGCAAACCTCAGAGAGTAAAAATTGCCATGTAAAGCTTCTTGAGAACATAAGCCGTTCGGAGTCGGCATAAAACACGTAGGTCCAGTTCTCGATCATTTGTGATCAAACATTTAATAACACGCACAATACAATTGATCAATAGAAGCTAGGTCAAAGTCCTTCCAAGGGCTGAAATGGCCAGTTTATTATTATTATTGTTAGAGATTCGCCTGCAGATACTTTCACTTCGATAAAAGATGTATTTTGCTTGCACGACATCGAAAAAATTTTATAAAATCAAACCTAAGTTAATCAACTTTACGAGCCGAAACCTAAACACGAACTGACAATGCGAAGAAACGACGTGCTCGCAAACAATTAAACGTTCACAAACACACATACACTTGCGATCATTGTCTTCACATCACGCTTGGCCTAAACAGTAGCATGCACGGACATATCTTATCTATGACTCTCAGTGTTCCCATACAAATTACTCACGGGTACCCGGGTACCCTTATCAGAAGTCAACGCATGAAAATGTTATCAGGACGGTTAGGGTTAAGTACGGGGAAGCACAAATATATTTTTTGTTTATATACGTGCACGACGCATCTCTAGTATATAAACTAGGGCGGGTCGATTTGTAGAAAGTGAAAAAATTCACCAATTTCCCTATGATTTCCGTATTCTATGGGTTATTCCATGAAAATTTGCCGAAGGAACCATACCTCTATCGTTAAAATCGAGTCCCCTACTTTTTGTTGGTAAAAAGTTCAAAAGTTACGGGCATTTTTGTCCAAATTTTGGACCATTTTTCCATATTTTTCATGATTTTGTCCAAGAATATTACTTTCATGGCCATTTTTTGGCTCAATCCATTATTTAATTCAATTTACAATTCAAAACGAAGAGTTTAAGCCCAAATTTATCGAATTCGGTTGATTAATTCATGCGATATTGCTAAAACAAAATAACACATAAAACCAACTTTTTGATTTTTTTCCCTTTTTATTTTTTTTCTACAAAAATTCAAATTAAGAGATAATAAAGTATCTATCAACGTATTATCAAAAAAAAATATTCAATTTGAGTGTAGTAAAAGACAAAATGTGAAAACAAACATTATTTTTTCTGAAAGTCTTGTTTGCTTTCAAGTCTTGGTGTTTTCGTACGGCTCTCTAACGTCGTCGCCATAGCGCCTTCTACATTCTTTCCTGCAACTCGTTTAGCAGTGGCAGCCAGCAATTGGACATGTCTTTCCGTTCCTTGAATGTGTAAAGGAATTTGTGGATCATCGAACGGTGGCACTTCGTAATTTAAATATCCCTCCAAATGTTCATACGAATAACTTCGCGTAAACGGTGGTTCGAGTAAAATGGTATCGTCATTTAAATCAATCATATTTGTATATTCCGTACAATTAAAGTTTATAAGAGATTTTTTATAAACTCTAAGTTCCGTTGGGTCGACAATATCTCTTCGGTAATGTAAAATTTTCTTTATAGCAATGTTTCGTTTTTCCATTCTATCATCAAACAACATAGATAGCAAGATATTTTCTGAGTGTGCAAAATATGGATTATCTTGAATTACTGTATTTACAACTCCAAGTAAATTCGGTGGTAAAAATAGCTACGTAAGTCAAAAAAATTGAGCCAAAAAAATGGCCATGAAAGTAATATTCTTGTACAAAATCATGAAAAAAATGGAAAAATGCTCCAAAATTTGCACAAAAATGCCCGTAACTTTTGAACCGTTGGACCAATGTTAAAGATTTTTTTTGTAAATTAATTAAAATGAGCTCACCTTTCTAACGCGCCTACTGGCGATTAAACCCAATTGATAGTTTTTGAGTTATGGATGTGAACGTGTAGGTAATATTTCATACGAACGTCAATTTGGGAAAAAATCTACCAACAAAAAGTAGGGGACTCGATTTTAACGATAGAGGTATGGTTTCTTTGGCAAATTTTCATGGAATAACCCATAGAATACGGAAATCATAGGGAAATTGTCGAAAATTAAATCGACCCGCCCTAATATACACCCAAAGAAAACACGTAGTAAATCTTAATATTCTTACGTCGATTCCACTATTTTTGCCTATGATTTAGCTTCAAAGAATTATAAATTTATTCTAATGTTTATCCACTAAAACAATGAAAAAAGTTGATTGATATGATTTTAATACTTAAACCAAAGTATATAAATATTTGAAATTAAGTGTTAAAATATTTCATTTAATAATTCTCAAAAGTCAAAATCAATTTTTTCATGTTGCTTTAAATTATTTCACTTTAAATTAAATTGTATGTTCTAATAATAAAGTGTCTTACTTTTAATGTAAAATGCATTCATATTCAATTTATTAAAATATTTTTTTAGTAAAATAAAGTGTTTTATATTAAATTCAACTATTTCATGAATTAAGTTTGCACATATTTATTTTTACCATGCGGTTTTTCTCTGGGTGTACCTTTTTTGTTGAAACTCCAACCAGTTCTGTTATTTCTTGCATTGATTTTTCCTTCTGCGTAAGGTTGTTCATGACTTTCCTTTCAGAAGCGGTCAACTTCACGCATTCTTGAATATTTATTTTTCTTTAATCAGGGAAAACAAACCTTCTCTTAAAAATAGTGAGTCTTGAAGTTACCAATTTGTTGCTTACATTGATCAAAAAGCTCAAACTCATGTTTCCGAATTGTTTCTATATTTTTTTCATGAAATTGTGTAATACATATATTCAATTAACTTACACTTGACATTATTGCGGTAGGTAAAATGATGCAAATGAGAGAACTAATATAAAGTTCCGTTAAAGCTATTAAATTCAGTAGTGGTTATTCTTTTCAAGTTTGTGTTTCTACATATTTGTATTCTGAGTCTAAGTGTTACCAGAGAAACTATTTTGATTACCACCGCACCTGGTGAAACTCTGGACTTCATTTTGTTAGCATATTTTTTGAGTATTTAAAAAAATGACAAAGTTTTTAAAATTTTTTTTTTATAAATTATTTTTGAGATTTCATTTGTAAAAGTTAAAAATTAAAAATAATATTAAAAAAAGTTTCGTCAAATAATTGTAGTGTAAGTAAGACCGGATAAGAAAAAAAAGACATAACTTTCCTATTTATGAAGATATTCTGTTCACATACTCAAAAGATTTTAAATTTTAAAATTTCTACAAATTTTATAAATTATGTTGACTTTATATGATTTAAATACAAATTCTAAATGTTTGATAGTTAAAATCATACTTGATTTTAAATACAAATTCTAGTTGTTTAATAGTTTTAGTATTTAAAATCAAGTATGATTTAAACTATCAAACATTTAGAATTTGTATTTAAATCATATAAAGACAACATAATAAAAATAGAGGTCATTTAGGAAAAAACTTTAATTTTATAAATTGTTACAAGAAATCCGTTCGTGTACCCAAAAAACTTGCAAGTGAGAGAGAAAATAAAAGAGTAACATTTTTCTCTTCACTTCAGTTTTTAAAAGTTTTTGCTGGCTGTTATCATGGTAAAAGAATAGAGGTAGTAGTCCTTAATTAGAAAAATTTCCTTGATTAGATTTTCATTCTAGATCCTGCCTGGATCAGCCGGGACAGACAAAATGCACCTACGTACTAAAATATACCCCCTATTGGCAATTAGGATTTTCTACTAAGCACATTAATTGGCATTTCAGCAGAATTTAAAATTTTTATATATATAAAACGCTTATTTAAGTATATTTAATTCTATATAAATAAGCAACATAGAATTAAATGATAGTGATTATCAATTTAAGGTACTCGGAAACAATCCTGATTTCAAAAAGAATCCAAAACACTTCACTCATTTTAACTGGTTTGCGGCCATTGTCCAACCCAAGGACCTACGTAGAAATGAGATAAATCTCATATCCGCCAAATCAAAATCCCAATTAGTTGGATATGCATTTGGGCCAACGCAGGCATAAACTTGTGTGGAAAAGAGATATACTCTGGCACTTCTTGTTAAAGTTTTTTTGTGCGATGACATGGGGCCTTGTCGTTCTGGAAAATTACGTCATTAGCCACAGGTAAATGATTTCTCTACGATTGCAGTGAATGGCTGGACAAAAAAATTTTATAAGCTTCTGAGTTTACAGATCCTTTAATAACGCATATTTCTCCCATACCATAATACTAAAAACATTTCCTTATCATCTGCCCAGCTGGATGCTTCACTGTTTTCTGAAGGCAATTTTCTTTTAATCTTTCTTCAGCTGAGTGCCATCCAATTACATATTGGATGCCATCTGATCCCAACAGGTTAAATTTACTCTCATCAGAGAAAATACCCTTTCGCCAATCCAATGGAGTCCAGTTTTTATATTGATTTTTCCAATTTAGTCGCGATTTTTGGAGTCAGTAATGGTTTTATTTGCTGTCGCCGTGCAAAAAGACCCATCGCATGAAGCTTTCCATGGATTGTATGGACCCCGACTTCACTTCCGCTACCTGTCAAAAATACTGTCCGAATATCCACAGCAGGAGAAAATCGATTTCGCTTATCCTTTTTATTAAGTAGTTGTGAAAGAAAATTAAGGATGCATGCTATTTTATACCGATGCATACTTGTGCTTATTTGGTTAATTAAATTGGGAGATTGTCGGGAGCCCATTAAAAATAAAGGAGAAACAACAAAATACTTTTTGATAACTTTTGGACTCAACTTAAAGTTAAATTGTAAGAAAATATACCAAAGTATTGCAAAAATTGGAATTTCTTTCTATTTTGTTTAACTTTTCGGGAACAAATCTGATAGAATTAATGAAATACGATAGGAAAGAACATGCGCTCATTCCACGCATAATGCAATACTTTTTTTTAAAAATTGACCTCATGGCTTCAATTCAATTTTGATAAATGAGGTACCGTTAGAAAGGTATTAGAAAGCAGTTTTAAAAAAAATATAAAATTTTAAAAATTTTCGATGTTAGTAATGCCAACATATTTAAAAAATTTATTTGCTAATTTTTTATAAAAACGCTTATTTTTTTTTTGATTTTTTATTATTTAAATTGAGAAAGAATATTGCCTTTAAATCAAAACAATTTTATAATGGAGCTTTTATATGTTTTTTCACAATTTCAATTTTTGTGCAAATACCTTATCATTTTGAGACAATTTATCGCCTATAAATTCATAACGTTAAAGATATATGCAAAACTTAACCTGCAAAATGGTTTGTCTTACAAGGACCCACATTTTATTTATAAGTTTCGATGACCTTACACTTGACCTTTGTAGAGAAAACTAACTGATTTGTTCTAAAAAGTTTTAAATCGGTCTTAAAACAAAAAAGTTATGATGGTTTTGATCAGCTGATATATTAAAAATCTTCTGAAGCTGAATATCGTCGAGTTTTATGGCCTTATTTTGTATGCCTAACGAAGCATTCAACAATCGAATGCTATGCGAACGATGTTGTAAGCAAATGGAAATTTGTATCCATAACGAAGCTACTCGATAACTCTTACGACATGCTTACGTTTCTGATGTAATTCAAACTGTTATACAGAAGCAGTTGTCAAATGCGGCAATGCCAGATCAAACATTTCAGAAGTTTTCTGTTTTTGTCTATTTAATTTAAAGATTTTTTAAGAATTTTGCTTCATTATTGTTTTCTGGCAACGCCGTTGGTTGGTTTATTTATGTGAACAGCTGTTTTGTTTTTATTCAGTCAATTTATTTTGAACAATAAAGTAATTCGCTTATATGTTTTCATTTTGTGATTGTGTTTTAAATAAACTATAACTATTGAGCTACAAGTGTTCAATAATAAAGTGACATTGAAGTGTTTAGTGTTTTAAAAAAATGTATGCAGCTTTAGCATTTTTTGATTTTGAGCAGGCTGGTGAAAGCGAATTGAGGGTGCACAGGCGCAGAATGCGAGATTGCACTAATGTGCTAGAGCTCGCAGACGCTGAGTAAGTTTTTAGATTATACATCAAGTGCTTTCCATTTTTTACTATCCATTTTTTGAACAATCTATTCAACGAACACAACACAACGATAGCATTTGAGTATTCGTGTGATTTTGACGTTTGAATTCGCCATTTCATTGATCGTTAGGGATGCAAACTGCACAAATATTACTCTGTTACGTCGTCGTTCGCCAGTTCAACAGCTGTTATCTGTTCGAATTGCAAATTTCAAAACACTAACGAACAGTGTTTTGCACGAAACGAGTGTTCGGATAGGCATACAAAATAAGGGCATTAATCTCCCTATTATTGATGGGAATAAAACTGCAATTTTTGTGTGCCGGTTTTAGCTTGCAGATTTTTACATTTTGACATCAACTCAGCTTCAAAATTTTATAAAGACTTTTTTGAGCAAAATCGATAACATATTGTTGAATCCTTTGTTATAGCCCACTCGTAAAGATCTCTTGTGCTTGTTAATTGGTTTTCAAATGGTCTTTGAAGACTGGCTGTCATGGCATTTTAAAATTTTAAAATTATATATATTTTCCAGAAAAAACTTTCTATAACCTTTCTAACGATACCTTATTTATAAAAATTTTATTAAAACTTATGTAGGTACAATTAATTAAAACATTTCCAATTCTGGCGTTTTAGGACGATTTGCAGAATTGAAAGGTCCATATTTTTTCAACGAATGGCGATTAAAAAAAATAAATGAACTGATGGTCTAAGAATTTTAATAGGAACCTATAGCCCAAAAATAAAACAAACCGAAAGCCATGAGACGGACCCGTTTTGCGTTATGCTTGGAATGGGCGCATGTGTAAATACTTTTTTTTTAATAATTTACACTAATAAAATTTTTGTTGAGTAAATTGTTGAAGAATATGAACGTTTCTATTAGTTTTCCGCCACTGCATATAAATTAAAAGATTAACCCGTTTTTTTTTGTGTGTGGCCTCTTCATTTCTGGTTACTGTAACTGCTGGTATCCAACGAGATATACTGATCATTTTATGGTTAACGTAAGCTTTCAAATGAGAGGGAGCTTTTGCAAACCTACTATTTCATAGACCAGTTAAGGCTTGCTTGTATAGTCCTATTGGTATTTTTGTACTGGTTGAAGCCAATCAATGAATTTATTTTAAAATATTTCCTTTATTAATCGCAAAAATTTTCATTTATAAAAAATTGTGGCAATAACAAATAATAATCTTATTAAAAACGATAATGATTATTCACTCGCTTTAATTAAATTTTGCTGCAATGCAACTATTTCGAATTATGCCTCAATTGCTTGCGTTCAAAATTAAGCACCTTAAATGTAAATGTGCTCTGTTTTAAACTATGGAGCTGTTTATTTTTCTACGCTCCTAGTGCTCCCGCTCATCAACAATAATGACATGTGTCACATCATGTCACGTGTCAATATTTAATAAGTGTTCGTAGCTGCTCGCTGCTACGTACACGTAAGTGACGTTTATGCTTAACAACGTTGAATTATCGTGTCGTCCTTCTGTGATGCGGTGGCGCCAGCACTTTCTGGGTCTGCTTGCAAGCGTGGCCATTGGTAATATTGCGACAGCAACAGCAGCAGCAGCAGCAGCTTTAAACATACAATCGTTGAAGCTGCAGCGCCCTAAATGGCGCCATGAATTGTTAATTTCCGTCACTGTTCGTCGGCGACTGCTTTGCTTGGTCGCAGTGTCAATGTATTTTTGGAATCTGATATGATAAATTAAAAGCGTCTGCAATGCGTTTGTTGTCCTTGCTAGTATGTTGGCTCGGCTTGCCAACGTTCGGATTTATTTCATTTATTTATGAATATCATTTTATGGCTACCTTTATTGATTTACGGCGTGTTTGCTGCATGTCAACAAAATCAAATCTGTTTTTCTTTTATTTTGTGCCGTATCAAAATCAGCGTATGCTGACGCAAGTGCCTAAGTGCTAGGCAGCAAAAATTTTGTGGCAATGAAGTTAAGCAAGAGTGGGCAAGTATGCAGGTAGATTGCCTGTTTGATATTGGCGTAACACGCCTATAAGTATGCAATATAATTTGATGCAGTGATATGGTTAGAGTGTTATTATTTATCAGCTCGCTTTTAGGCTTTTATAACAAAATAAATTTATACAACTTCTTCACTCTAATCAAGGAAAACAAAATACGTTTTGTGTATCGGCCTTAAGGTATGCCACGTTTAAATTTGATTTTTAATTTCTTTGTTATTCCAAAAGTTAATAATCTATTTTACAAACTTTCTTACCTTTTCATCATCATATTCATTATTTTTTGCCTTCGGTTAGGTTTTATATGATTATTTGAACGTTTATTTAGTTGTTAAGCACGGCGCCTTTAGCTATGCAGCGCTAATAAATTTCATGAAGAATTATTGCCTTGTTCTTTATTTTTAAAACGGTTCGAATAATCTGCAGAAATATTTTGATATTTATACCCACTTAAATATCCAACATTTCTTTAAAAACTTAAAGTTTTTGATCTCTCAGAACTTCATAAAAATTCAAGTTATTGTAAGTGCTGCTTATTTAAAAGTGCCATTTAACGAAAAAAATACAAGTTCGCTAATTTAATATCTTTAAAATTGCAATATATTTTAATTGTGGGGGTATCGTTAACGTATGTATGTATATTAAAAACCACAAAATTTTGAGGAATCGAAAATGTGCCCGTTAACAAAATCCTATTCCTGTTTTTTTTTAAGGTGACTTAAGTTCAATTTTGAAAATTTGACATAAATATGAAGAATATTATGCAGTTAAACTTTACGAGATCACTGATTATGTGTTGTTTTCCTAATAAAATTATTTGATTTGAACAGATATATAAAAACGAATTGGCCATTTTAGCCCTTGAAAGGACTTTGACCGAGCTTCTTTTATTGATTGATTGTTTGTATCGTACGTGTTATTAAATGTTTTGAGCACAAATGATCGAGAACTCCACGAGTTTTATGCCGACTTCGAACTTCTTCTGTTATCAGGAAGCTTTTCATGGCAGTTTTTACTCTCTGAATTTTAACATTGTCTGCAGAGAGGTGAAGGCCGAACAGAAATACTAATTTAATCGAAAAATATTATGTCTGAGCGCGGGATTGAATTCTAAGCTTACAGGCTGAGCACTCTACTTAGTATTACTCAAAAAATATAAATAATTTTAAATAATCCCGTAATCTTGTATGAATATTATACAAGTAATTGAATAAATAACTTTATTTACAACATTAATCTAATTTAAAAACATTTAAGATCTTATACAAATTTATAAATGGAGTATTTTTGTGAAATAAAAGGAAAAATGTTCTACTTTGTAAAGAACCAAGGCATGCGCCTTATATAAAAAACGTTTTGCCTTTAACCTGAAAGGAAAGGGATGGATTATTAGAGGAAGAATTGACTGGAACTATACGTGAATTATCGATTAGGCGTTACAAACGTGAAAGACAATTTGAATTGCTTATAACCGAGACTAGGTTATGCCTTAACCTCAGAAAGCATTATAAGCCCTCAGTTGTTCTTGTCCTTTAATTCCACATTTTCCACAATTTAGTTGTGGTGTTTTTTCCCTTGAAAAGTTGTTAGGGTTTGAGGATTTGTTAACTATGATTCAGTGTTTAAAACAAAATGTAATCTCATTAGGTAATAAAATAAAAATATCCCCAGACAAAATATTCGACAGGGAAATGGCATTATACCAGCATAATTGTAGCAAATGAGCAGAGTTCTGGCAGTATGCTGAAATGTGGTGGCAGCCAATTTACTTTTTATCAAAAAAAGGCTGCCAGAAAGTAGCAGCATGAAGGCATGGAAAAGTCAGTAGAAGACAGTGTGTCAAAATTTAGCATTGTATTGAACGGCAACTGAAATGCTCAAGCAGCTCAATCATTTTTGTTTTTCAGCAGCAGCGTTCCTACGCACTTAACGGCAGGCATATGAACTCTGTTGAAAAAATCCATTATTTTGGCATTGAACTGAAATATTTGGGCAGGCTTAAAAGTTTTATTCTCCACAGAACAGAATGTTTTCGCCCTATACTGGCAGGTACATGAATTCTATTAAAAACAAGCATTGTATTGGCATCCAGTTAAAATGGTCTAGCAGCTTAAAAATGTTTTGCTTTCTTTTTTGCCGAAAGTTTGCATAAATAAAAGTTATTTAAAAATGTATAAAGGTAAAGGTGCTTTATTCGTTTTCAATCATATGAAACACTAATAATCATATTTGGTGGAACACGAAACATAAGAAATATCATTTACATGTAATGCATTGTGGAAAAATTTACTGTATTTCAGAAGATCTAATATACTGGTGTAATGATCTTATATATAATTTTTAGTGCATTTGCTAATTATTATATAAAAATCTAGTGAATAGTATAATTTAAATAGAGTGCAGCTACGTCAAAATACCACATGAATGATAAATTCCTGGGGTCATTCATGAATCTATTTGCGCATTGATTGCGGTACAGATCGCCATCGTAAATGTCTTCTAGCCTGTCAACATTTTTTATGCTAAAATGGTGAGCACTTGTTTGCAGAAATCTGGGCGAGAAATAATTGCTTGCAGCTGTGCCCCTTTTGAAAAGGTGAGCTGATATCCGAAATCATCTGTGCTATTATATTCCTCGCATTTCCATTTACTGGTCTGTAACAGTTTTTGCAGTGCGCCGTACACTCAATAGCGGAATTTATTTTTTTGAAATGTTTTTTAAAGACATAAGTGGACCTTATATGCCTTATTTGTTTGATATTTGCATGGCGTGGAAATGTCGGGTAGTTTTCGCATAGATTTTTGCAATATTCGTGGACTGAGGGCGAATTTTTTCTCGGTATATGTTCATTGTACTCTACATAGGCCTCAAATAATGGCACTAGGCGAGACCCAGGTGGTCGAGGATGCAGATCCACTGGATTTTCATATACCTGGGTACCGCTCACTGCCATTGTTTTCTTTGCATAAAGGCATCGCCCTTTTTATAAGAACAGAAGTAGCATGCCAGTGTGAGAGGCGTCTGAACGTGACCAATCTAGAGTTTAGCTCAATGTGGGTTAGGTTCAGGCTTCGCTCTCACTTGCTACATTTTTGTTTTATTTATAGAAGCCCGAATCTAGGGAGAGATCCCACTTTTAACAAACTGGACTCTCTCTCTGACTCGATTACGCATATTTTGGGGTTGTTTTCTGACAGTGAGATCGTTGTAGCAGGCGATTTCAATGTCCACAACCTGGCTTGGTTACGTCACTCGGGCCCATTGACACCTGTTAGGCAATATGTTGAGCTATTTGCTGAATCGAACCAATTGATTCAACTAGTAAAGGAACCCACTTTTTTTCCTCAAAGTGATATGCATAGCCATAATACCCTTGACCTTTTTCTGACTTCACATCATGAAAAATATGATGTGAATGTCAATGCACCTCCTGGTAACTCAGACCATTGTACCATCTCCGCTGTTTTTCCATATTCTAGCCCCTGCACCTCTACGCCTAAAGCCCCGAAGAGGACTGCATGGTTTTATGGAAGGGCAAATTAGACTGCGTTAAATAATTTTTATCGCAGCTTCAATTGGAAATTATGTTTCGCTGATAGAAATGTGAATGCCACGGCTGTCATGGTACAAGAAATTATTTTATTGGGTATATGGTCTTTCATTCCCAATAAGATGAGAAGCATTAAACCAAAAGACCACTCATGGTTTAATGAGACTTTCAGGATTGTAGTCAGGTCCAAAGAGAAAGCCTTTCAGAATTGGCGTTCTAACAAGAATACTGATACTAAAAGACTTCACATCGAGGCAAGGAGTCGCTGTAATGCAATTTTAAAACGCGAAAAGTTTCTGCACGAAGCTCGCATTCGAGAACAGGTTCTTCTCTGCCCCAAAGGGAGATAAAATTTTTGGTCATTTGTTAAAAGAGTTAAGAACCAGACATCGTCATCCATTCCAGCTCTTTTAAAAGATGACCAAATCTTCACTGACTCGGCTGATAAAGCGAACCTATTGGCTAGATTGTCTGCACAAAATTCCACTCTCTCGGATAGCAATCAGCCACTGCCCTTTGTTGGGGGTGGATCTTCTGCAATGCAGGAGATATACTTTCGAACGAGAGCAGTTAAAAGGGTCCTTACAAATCTCAACGTAAACAAGGCCTCTGGTCCAGACGGCATACCGCCAATTGTGCTTAAAATGTGTGCTTCTTCGCTGGCTCTGCCTTTGCGCAACCTTTTCAACGTCTCCTATAGAACAGGAGTATTTCCATCTTGTTGGAAGGTGGCAAATGTCCAGCTGGTACCTAAAAAGGGTGATGCCACGAACCCTGCAAACTACCGACCCATTGCGATATGCTCTACGCTTTCTAAAGTTATGGAGAGCGTAATAAACTTCAACGTTGTGAACTATCTGGAGCGCAACCAACTGCTCAGTGACTGTAATATGGTTTCCATAGGGATTGCTCTACTGGTGATCTTATGGCGTTCTTAACCGAAGAATGGAATAAATGCATTCACTTTTTCGGCTAGAGCAGGGTTGTTGCTCTGGATATTTCTAATGCGTTCGACCGAGTGTGGCATAAAGCGCTCGTGTCAAAACTTGTTGCATATGGTTTTGGTGGTAACTTTGCTCGATGGATCACGTGTTTCCTCAAGGACAGAACAATTCGAGTCGCAGTTGACGGTATTTCGTCCTAGGAGTACGCCATTAACGCAGGAGTACCGCAGGGTTCAGTTCTGTCGCCAACCTTGTTTCTGGTTTTTATCAACGACCTTCTGTCGTTAACGCATAACCCAATACATTCGTTTGCGGACGACAGCAGCATTTGTCATTCATATTCATTTAGTAAACGCCCAAGCTCTATGGAGATTGAGAGAAAAAGGCAAAATATGAATGACACACTCCTAAATGATCTACAAAAAATCTCCGAGTAGGGTCTTGCTAATAGAGTAGAGTTCAATGCAAGCAAGAGTCAGTGCTTCCTGTTAACACACAAGCGGATGGATTGCCCCTTAACACCCCTCAATATGAATGGTGTGGATCTTGTGGAATCAGCCACTCTTGACGTTCTGGGCATATCGATCAGATTTGATCTTTGTTGGATTGATCATATTTTCGATGTGTCGAAAGAAGCGGGCAAGTGCCTAGGTTTTTTAAAACGGGTGCAAAAAATATTTCACCTCAGCTGATTTTCGCATGATCTACACCTCATATATTAGACCGAAAATGGAGTACAATTCTTACATTTAGGCAGGGGCTTCAAGCTCTTATTTGGAGCTTCTGGATCGAAATCAAAGTCGTGCGATATATTTGATAGGGGATGAAAGTATTTCATCCTGTCTCAACTCTCTTGGTCATCGACGCAATATTGGTTGCCTAAGCCTTCTGTATAGGTATTACCATGGGAAGTGTTCAAGGGAGATACATGGCCTGACGCCCCAGCTCGTGTGTTTCCCAGGTCCACTCGGGCAGCTGTCCAAGCCCACCCCTTTACCATAGCATCGATGCCCAATAGAACCTCGCATTACCGTGATAATTCGTTCTTTAGTCGCACAGTTAAGTTGTGGAATAGTCTCCCTGCGAGCGTTTTTCCCGGCAGTTTTGAGCTGTGCAAATTTAAAACAAATCTTCACCGACACTACTCCATCTATCCACCCTCCAACTAACTATCACCCATCTTCCGAATCAACACAATGCTTACGCATTTATAGGGGGCATCTCTTGAGCGTTGGTTCAGTCTAAAAAAAAGATGGGCGTTTGAGGGCATATGGATGGAATCAATCAATTCCAACAAACTGCTTAATGAACTGTAAAAACTAAGTGTTATTTTAAACACTGCCTTAAAATCATCAATAGCCTTAATTTCATCGTCGTCTTTATATTTAGTTTATGCAGTCTTAATTTCAGACAGAAGGAAGTTAAAATTTAACATTTTAAAGCGTGCTTGTTGAAAATCATGCAGTCTTACTCTTATTTTTAGCAGGGCTCACATTAATTTAACATATAGGCTGCTTTTTTACTAATAATAAGGGCTGGAATTCACCGAAGGTATTACTGCTTTTACAATTTAACTACCTTAAAATAAGACAGTATTGGATGCTGGTTTGCAGCAAAGAAAGGCGAGTGTAATTTCAGTGAAAGCTGTCTTAAAGGTGTTGCAGCTTACTTTAAGACAGTTTTTCACCTAGTAATAAGATTTACTTTTTACAGTGTGCAGAATCGCTTAGTTCATGTCCTAAAACGTATGCTAGAAATGAAGTGAAGACTTCCTAGAACAAATTGATCTTTTCCAGCAATCAGATCTTCACTGTCCTATCTGATGCACAATTTTTTGATTCTGGGAAGGATGAGTGACCAGCGAATTCTTCATCTTAATTAAAAACTTTAACTGATTATACGGTACAAACATTTCTCTGCCAAATTTCGTTTAGTAAATCTGCTTATTTTTTGCGTGTTGGACTATGTTTTTATAGAGCAATATTTTCAAAACTCACCAAACTTGAAACGAATTTTCAATCAAACTGTTCGCACTCGTAGTCTCTGGTATTGTTGGTGGCAATGCTATTATACCCACAGGAGTGGATTTCCTTCTTTGTTTGGGTTTTCTTACACCTGATATACTAAAGATAAACTTTTTTTAAAAAAAACTTAGAAATTTACGTTTGAAAAATCTCACTCAAAATTGTATGTCACAACATCAAAATCAAAACTGTTAGTTAAATAAAATAATCTCAAATATATAAAATATATAAAATATATAAAATATATAAAAGAAACCAATATTTTGCATTCAATGCCATGTTAATGTCCCTTCCAATTGCCTGCCACTACCTGCATGCATTTTGCTCTGTACTGGCTTTCTCTGAACGCCACTTGCATGCTCTCTTATACTGGTTTTGGTACAATTTTTGGTACAATATATTATACTGGTTTTGGTACTGGCTGGTTTTGGTACGATTCCCGCCCTGCCCTGCCAAAATTGGGCCAAAATAATTTCATTTCTATTCCAATAAACAGACTACCTGCCGTTTTAAGTTCATTTTCCGGCCAAAAATTTTGTCTGGGGATATTGATAAAGAAAGGGCGTAAATTGGTTCAAAATATACTCGAATTTTGTGAACTGAACATTTTTTTTTTTTTTTGATTCGCCCGGAGGTATGAATCTTCCAAAGATACGTATACCCGACCTATACGCATGCACGATTTACATTGTAGATCCTGCCCGGATCAGCCGGGACAGACAGAATGCACCTACGTACTAAACATACCCCCTATTGGCAATTAGGATTTTCCACTAAGCACATTAATTGGCTTTTCAGCGGAATTTAAAAATTTAATATATAACAAACGCGTATTTAAGTGTATTTAATTCTATATAAATAAGCAACATAAATTAAACTATAGTGATTATCAATTTCAGGTACCCGAAAAACAATCCTGATTTCAATAACAATCCAAAACACTTAACTCATTTTAACTGGTTTGCGGCCATTGTCCAACCCAAGGACCTACGTGGAAATGAGATAACTCTCATATCCGCCAAATCAAAATCCCAATTAGTTGGATATGCATTTGGGCCAACGCAGGCATAAACTTGTGTGGAAAAGAGATATACTCTGGCACACCAATCCAGGTGATAGTGTGAGTTCAGTCTAATTTCAAATCAGGAAACTACGTGAGCACGTAAATCACAATTCGATTTAAAATTAAAATATTGAATAATTAAAAAGTAAATTTCAAAAACGATTCATATTTGATGGTGCTTACTTAATAAAACATAATATCGAGACAAAAAGGAGAAACAAAACAATCTCAATTACCGAAATTACATTGTTATAAAACTGACTTAGGTATAATAGGATGAAGTTAAATTAATTTAATTATTTAAATGTTATATTATTTTCCGTTTTAAGACGTCTACCGAATCAGAAAAATTAATCATGTTGAAACTGTCATTGACATTATATAATATTCAGTAAAAAAAAACAATGAATGAGTATAAACAATTCATAAATTTATATTGAAAACATTGACGGAGAAGGCCAACAATTTTTAATAATATTAAGTTGAGACCACTTTACTAAAAAAATATAACAAATCGCAATGCTAAAAAAAGGATATAATAGATTAAATTCGTCAAATCAGTTGTCAAATTTTTTGGGAATACAGTAATCGACTCTAAATAAATATTGGCCACAGACTTTTAAAAAATGGTTTCTTTAAAGCTTTTATATGTTTTATCAGCATCATGTCCTGAGTCGATTTAGTCATGTCCGTCTGTCCGTCTGTCCGTTGAGTGGGATCACAAAAACAGCCGTTATTATAAAATTCGTATTAAAATTCAATATAAAGTTCTCATCAAAAAATTAAAATGATGTTCGAAAATGATAAAAATCGAATGGAAGCCACGCCTACCTCCATTACAAAGTGTCTTAATGAAAACAGTAAGATCTATTCAAATTCACAAAATTAATAACAATGCCTTGCAAAATATGGAATATTTGCAATGGAATATGGCAAAATAAAACTAGAACTCCTACCAGCAAAGTAACGTAATCATAATAATAAAAACAAAACCCTTATAATGGTAAAAAAAGCTTTGATATGATTAAAATTGCTGCTTTAACGATACTTGTAAAAGTACTGTCAAAAATAGTTTAGCAAGTTCCCAAGAAAATAACTTATTGGAACTTTTGTCAAATCAAGAAAGAGGGGGGAGGGGGGGAAAACAGCTCAATCATTCAAGACTACTGAAGTTGAAAGGGTAGCGCCTTTCGAAACAGTCTATCTAGTCTGCTGTGTGAATGACTTTATATACAGAGTGTTTGTTGGTGTTTGTTTTTACTTTCTTTCATAACTTACTAGATTTTATGTCCACCTAAATTAAAATCTTGTAAAATCATCATGTCACAATAAATTATAACTAATAAATATATTTTGGCCATTTCATGGTCTTAGATAATATGAGCTTTTTATCCAATAGTGCTAATAGTTGATAATAATAATGCTAATAGTGCTAATAGTATTGGCTCAAAAAATTAATAATAAAAGGACTTGCCTCACTTTCAAAATTTATCAATTATTATAACCTTTTTTTTTTTTTTTGGATTCGCCCGGATGTATGATTTATTCCAAAGATACGAATACCCATCCTATACGCATGCATGATTTACATTCTAGATCCTGCCCGGATCAGCCGGGACATACAGAATGCACCTACGTACTAAAACATACCCCCTATTGGCAATTAGGATTTTCCACAAAGCACATTAATTGGCTTTTCAGCGGAATTTAAAAATTGAATACACATAAAAAGCGTATTTAAGTATATTTGATTCTATTGTATTTAAATAAGCAACATCGAATTAAAACAATTATCTATAAAAATAATAACAATAATAATAATAATAATCTATAATAATCTATAATCTATATAAATTATTTTGGTATATACAGTATATATTAGATTGTATATAGTATATACAATATACAAATAAGTTCGATTTGTGTCAGTGATGATATTTAATAATTTTTGAGGGTCCTTTTTTTTACTCTTCAGAAAGGAATTTTTCGTACGCGAGAGTACTTTATATTAATATAATTAAATAAGCTTTTGTTTTGTTATTGAGGCACATATGAAAAAATTTATGCAAAATTTATACTTAATAACTTAACAATTAAACATACTCAATGCACGTAACTGATCCTGATGGAGTGCTGCTCGTGGTATATTCATCACGTTCAATGTTTCCGTCAATTCTTCAGACTGGTTTGCTTGAATTGAAGTCGGCAATCCAGGAAGCTTTACCATCCATCTGTACTTTTTGTAGACTGTCAACATTTTTCAATGCACACAAGTGCACAACTGCTCAAGTCCTCAAGTTTAAGGCAATAGTAGAAAAACACTTGTACAGATTTTTTGACGTACGCATATTTTGTTTTTGTAAAGTGCACAAGTCCTCAACTGCACAGGCAAGTGCACTGAATCGTGAATACCCCTATTATAACTACCAACGTCATATGGTGTAGTGGAAGTGCAGTGCAATGATGAAATTATTGTTGTTTGTTTTGTTATAGCAATGTATCATTAAGTCTGAGTTATATATTTTAAATAATTAAGTTTATAAACTTTGAAATAGTGCTGGTGGTGGGTTCACGAAAACCAAACTGCAAAACTGCACAAGTCCTCAAGCCCTCAACTGCACAGGCATTGCACTGTATCGTGAATGCCCCTAATGTTATATTCACAATAACAAGAAAATTAAACCTGAAACTAGAACACTGAAACAAAGCAATTTTTAGGTTCTTTTGAGTGTTTGTTATGCCAAAGGAAAAAGCAAAAAGGATTCACACAAAATTACAAAATGCGTCGATATGTTATATTTACCAATAAATTAAAATTTGTTGAATCAAATCCGAAAGTACTTTAGTTGGTGGTGATCTATATCCGAAAGTACATTTTTGGGCCAAAAGCAGTTAGGGACTTTTTAAAATCAAAAGGAGTCAAATAAGTCCTTATCCACTACAAATATCATCCCTGATTTGTGTACGGCTAAGCCAATTTTCATGTTACTTTATAAAGTTATTAAACACATAGCAAAGATGATTTTTGCATTGAAAAGGGGGGCGTGGCTTCTCCCATACAACCCAAATTTGCGATATCGAATTCATTCGACCAAAATTGATACGTGCCGTTTAACTGATAACATTTTATGGGTATTGGACAAGGGGACGTGGTAGCAAGACACCGGGCTTAAGCTAGTAATAGTTATAAAATTTTAGTTTTATCAAGTTGTTTTTTAATAAAAACAAAATATGTGCTATTAAATTTTGTACGGAAAAAAGTGAGGTTAAGTGCGATTAGTCTTGTAAAATGTCTTTAAAATGCATGTATAGTAACCTTAACAAAAAAATGTAGATGCATCGGTTCTCAAAAAAATGTTTGAAATTTTTTTAGAAATTTCAATATATTTGCTCTACTATCTATAGCTAAAACCTTCATCTTACAAATATTAGATAATCTGTTTTCTTACCATAAATTGTTTACAGTTAAAAAATTGTTAGTTTTATATATAACTTTTAAATTAATTATTTTCAAAAATAAGTTTGCGTCACTTTCAAAATGAGTGGCTCATTTAATAATCGTGTAAAATTTTATTTAATCCACCGTTATCTTTTATAGCGCTTGTGGCGCTTTATAAAGGCAAACTTTGAATTATAGCAAATACGCATTAGCAGGCAACCCGAAATTTATTTGCATTCTCTAAGCCTTTAGCAATAAATCAATTCAATTCGTGGTAAGCAAACAAATTTTGTGGTTGTTGTTTTTGTCGTTGGCTTCCATTAGCAATATGAATTATTGTTTTTGTAATTGATATTGAAAAAAGTTTTGCTGATATTCTGTGCAGAGATTTTTCGTATTAAAAAGCACTCACAATGATGTAGTACTTTCTTAGAATGAAGCCCTAAAAGAAGATAAATTAAACTTTAAATATTTTTCTGATAAATGCGAAATTCTCATTTCATGGAAAATTTATCAGGTTTACGACATCTAAGTGACAACTCATACCCAACCTCGCCCATACCATTAAATCTTCCAGCAAGTACAATTACTTTGCCTGCTTTGGCTTTGCGTAAAAAAACACTGTTCGAAAATTTTCACCATTTTCCAAAATAACACCACTTCTTATGGGAGGTAGGCTTGGTGTTCATCTGATTTTGCTCATTCCTGAATTTTATCTTCGTTTTTTGAATATAAGCATACCTCTTTTATTTATTATGATAGCTTAAAAACTGTGGCTGTAATCGTGTCGACAGTCAGACAGATGAATAGACGGACAGACGGACATGGCTTAATCGACTCAAGAGGTGATGCTGATCAAAAAAATATCTCCTTATAAGCGTTACGAACGGAGTAACAAAGTTAATATACCTCTTACGCAAAACGCGTGGAGGTATAAAAAGTTACGTTAAAGCCAATGTTAGTCGTTTCGACTTACAGTACATTTATAAAAAGATTCACCCCATCCAATTAAAAAGGCAAATACATCCGAACGCATCGAGAGCAGCTTAACAAGTAATGTGGTTACTACGATATGGATAGAGAACACGATCAGATGAGAGAAAAAAAGGCTGTAAGCAAAAAATTGAGCGGTGTTAGTCGAAACGACTATGGTTTGAATAGAGTTATCCATAAATGAGTTGAGTTTGTTATTTTCTGAAGTATATTTTTATAAAAATAACCTGATTGTTTTGAAAACCAAAATCTGCTTTTGTGATATAGTCAAAGTTGGGTAATGTAATATACCCCTCTGTGTAATTAATTATAAATTTTTATTATTATAATAAATTGCATATATTGCCAAATAAAGGACAGATACGTAAGAAGGAGCCAGAAGGAAGGAGAAAGGCTATTTCGGCAGTCAAAAAAGGAGCAATGGTCTTACTGTTGGCATCAGAGACATTTGGAGGTCAATTCGCAACGCTATAAACAGCAGCTAGCAGTGATAAACCTATCAGCTATTTAAGCTATTTTTTTGTTAAGTCTTTACTTGTATTCAGTTGCTTTTGTTTATATTTTTTTTTCACTATGTGATATACACAATATCCGAACGTGGTATATCTCTTTACCCGACAGTTTCATTAAGTAGGGTTACATAGCTTTTTTCCATTGTGTTGAAAAATCTCCAAATTGGGTAACGCTATAAAGCTCCGAGGTCATAATACACTGCACAATGCATAAAAAATTAGCCTGTGTAATGCGGTATAAGCTAACGTAAAAATAAAAATACCTGTATTATATTACCCGAAGTTACTCTAATATATCTTTCATGTAAACATATTTGGTAAAATTTGTCTACTTATGAAAATATGCATTTTATATTTTGACAATTGGCGTCTGTCGCATGTTGCAGTCTTTGTGGTCAACTGTGACTTTATGCGAAATGTTTTGTAAAAAAATTTATGTCTATTGAATTTTCTTTCCAACTTTCAAACTTTGGAAATTGGCTAAAAGATAAAAAAAAATATAGAGTAACATGTAATGACGCATATTTTTAAGTTATTTTTCTCTAGCTGCCAAAGTGGGGAGGGGGTCTCCCTCATCCTTGCATTTTCTTACTCGCCTAATCAAGGAGAATCACTACACCCGAGGGAATTAATGCTATATCTGGGGCACCTTGTATATAATTCATGCCTCTTTATATATAAAACTACAGGTTTCCGTAATTCTTTGTATATTTTGCCAAATGCCGCCTTCTAGATGTATGGCATAATGCACTTTGTTCTAAATATTATGATCTCTTACTACTGCTAGAATATTTTGTTTTGTCAGGGTAGGTGGCATACGACCGTGGATATCTTCTGAACATCATAACTTCTGAATTGTTCTTGAGTTATACTAAAATATAAGGTGAAACTCCATCATTTTTAAAATAGCTTTTTATCTCGAAAACCAGAATCAATTCAAATAATGTAAATTATAGACTTAGATCATCATCAATATATGCACAAAGTTTTACTAACAAACACCATGCCGCAGAATCAGTGTTTCCCCGTGTAATTATTTCTTTTGTGTCAGCAACATGTCGGGCTTCAGCTAGTAATTTATATAACTTCAATTTTTTACGTGAACTCAACGTAGTCATATAAAAAACAACAAACTCATATGAACACAACAGTACCAATTTGCATGTGCTGTTTCTATATAATGGGCTCTAACAGTGAAGACAAAAAAAAAATAAGTCCCATATACAAAATACGACGGTTCATAGTCATTGAATAATATCACTGCTTTTATTTTGACCACAACTGTATATAACGTATTGTTTACAAACCAAAGTAATCTAGACAAACTATGTACTTTTTTCTATTTATTTTTGTCTTATGACAAAATAAAGTATATTGGAATACTCTTATCTATGTTTTTATTTCATATGTCAAGAAGAGATTGGATTGCTATGAGAGGTGTCAAATCCCCTAAACCCCACCTAAGGTACGACAATGTCAACGACATCAACTCGAGACCTTCATTACAAAAACAGGAAACCAGTCAAACACATTATTTTTCTTTATACAAGGCGTACATCCGGCATTTTCATTACAATATACCAGCGAAATATATTTTTAAATAAAAGCAACAACAACTCCAACCAAGGTGCACTGAAACCGTGCAAAGAAGTCGCAGTCCTGAAGATTTCATAAATATTTATGACTCTATTAAGTTGCATAATACACCGAAAAACAACGAAATGGCGAAAGCAGTTGAGGGCGCTATACAAGGCATAAACTGCGCCACAGTAGCGTCGCCACTGTACCAGACATGAAAGGATGTTTAAATAATACATTATAATACCAGCGTCAATGCTGCCGAAGGATATTCAGAGTGGCGCGAACAAAAATCTAGCTAAAACAAAGCACTCTGCTCTGTTCTGTTCTGTTTTGTATGTGTGTGTAAACAATAAAAAGGGTGGAAACAAAAGCAAAACAAAAAACTTTGCCCTATACATGTATTTGTAGGTGAAAATATGAAAAAGCGGAAAAAATATGGATTGCAGGATGCGCTTGTAGAAAAGGACGTGCTTATTATGTGTCTGAAAGCTGAAAATGTGAATTTTATGCGCTGATGAAGCAATAAAGGCACATAAAAAACTTGAGGGTAAAAAAAACGCACACATTTAAGCTAATAAATATTTTGACGGTGACATATGTATGTTTAAAATTAAATTGTTTATTTGAATAAATAACAAATTTAAAGCATTCTGTAAGGCACACTACATTTTTAAATTTTTTGCGTTGTGTTGTAATGGAAATGAACGGCAATGCTGGGTTTTTAGAATAATAACAATAATATATATTTATTGTGAGGTCGTCTTTATTAACCCTTGTTTAAAATTCTAGTATCTACACACTTATATTTGTGATATAAATAAATATCAATTGAAATTTAACTTAAATACTTTCTTAAAGAATTTATTTTCTTGCATAAAAAACATTATTTAAATTGATTCAAAAATATATTAAATCAACACTGAATTACTTGAATCAAAACAATTTACAATAAATTAGAAGAAAATTATAACTATAATTATAATTATTATTCTTGAATTCAAAAAAAACTTTTTTGCTTAAAGTAGCTGAAAAAAAACTTGCATAAAATTATGATAAACACTTGCATCAAGAAAATTGTCTTTTCTCTAGAAAATGAATTTTTTTTAATATTCATAATTTTCAAGCCTTAGGAAAGTTATCTAATTGGTTTAAGCGGGATATTTTTCGCTCTAAGAAAATAATTGAGTAGATTGAGCAGCACTCGAAGTTTTGAATATCATATTATTTTGATGACGTCACTTTATTTGGAAGTTACATATTCAATTTTCAAATTTAGAGTTCGTTTTGAGTATCAAAGGTTATGTGTAAAGAATCAAGTTTAACCCATTTCAACCCGAACCTAATCTACCAGGCCAAAATCGACGAAACTTCTGCCAGAGACTACATATAGACTACAACTAAACGGGACAGGTACTTTGAGATTTTTACCTACTCAATTTTGGTCCAGTGGCAACATGTTGTAACTTCGAAAGTTTCGAAGTTGTCGAAATTATTGAAAGTCGGTATGTTGTAACACTTTCGACAGGCGATATTTGCGATAAAATATCACTTTATTTTGGTGGCAGTGATCGAGAAGCGAAGTAAATATAAATGGATATATTTATCCATTTAAGCATGGTTTTATTTATTATATATTATTTATTTAACATAGAAGTGTTGAATAATGATTTTAAGTTAGTAAAATAATAAAAGTATTGGCTTTAATAATAGTATATATACGGTAACCTTAGCACTGTTTTTTTTATTCAATTCAATTAAAGTCAATTAAATTGACTTAACTTTTTTCAAACAATGTTATTTGTTGAAAGTAACCAATTTATCATTTTTAGTTTAAATTAAATCTTTTATTAATAAAACCATTTTTTAAAAATATTGATTCACGTTATTTAGCATGCCAAGTATCAGAAAAAAGCTTGCGTGCAGCTGTTAAATGTTCGAACATAACTTCGAAACAAACCAAATCGCCTGTCGAACGAAAATATTACAACATACTGCCAGATCGAAAACTTCGCTTCGATGTTCGCTTCGACAGTGAAGTTACAACATGTTGGCACAGGTGAGGTGGTCGATTAATCGACGACTGGGCGGTACCGGTATCTGAAAGTGGAAATTTAAGGAACAAAATGGAAAATTTGATTTTTCTAGTGGATGATGCTTTATTTATCGATATTATGAATTTACAGATTGTGGAATATATTGAAGCATTCTCGGTGCAAAACAATGTCGCATTTCTTGCACTTAAATGAAGCATACTTATGACACTGACGACAACGACGAGGCCTTGGAATATACTCGTATGCGTATCCAGCTATATCCGTGCGGATACTGTTCATCGCATTTGTTTCCGTTGTGTGCCAACGTTGCCATTCGACCGTTTTGTCTATCCCAACGTTTGATGTGATGCATTGGCTCGAACGGCTCATGGCTAGGTGCATTATCGTTCAATCGAGGCATCAGTAAGATTATTTCAGTGTTTTTATCAAACAAGTGATCCATCATAAAACGCGGCTTTTTACGCAGCGTTTTTGGCCCTATAAGACCCTGTTCGATTTTCTCGAATGGTGCCAGTAGCACAATGGCCCAAAGCATACGTAAAAAAGTTTCATCTGCTCATCGATTGAAATGTTGTGTGAGAACGTTACATTTTAGTCGAATCTACTACTAGAATCAGTTCATCGAAGTTTGCAATTATTTTGGTTTGTAAAATTGTTTATTGTCGAATATGAAACCATAAAAGTTGATTAAGGATTTATAGCACGCTCTTTTTTTTCGTTTTATGAAATTCAGTTTATTCTGGAACACACATAAGTGTGTTTGTTTGCGCATTTATTTGAATTTTGGTTGTGTTTCGAAGTATTTGATAAAAAATGAATAGTGTTTTACGTGAAAGAAGGCAGCGAGATGAACTAGAAATGGATTTTGATTTGGAAAGCGAAGCGGGTGAAGCGGGCGAATCTCCGTGCAAGAGTGACGATGATTTTGCATTATCAGTCGAGGAAAATGATGAAAGTGAAGTGGCGTGCATTTGGATGAAGGCGACATTGAGCCACTTGAGCAAAATTTAGCAGAAGTAAATGCAGCAAGTCCTGAAAATAAATATTTTTCAAAAAATAAGAAAATTGAATATTCATCGCAACCATTTGAAATAAATCGAAGAAATTCGTTTCGACGTGCAGAAAATTTCACTTCAGGTAAAAACCTACCCTCTTTGTTATGGGTTCATGCTCATTATATGTTTAATTTTTGTTATAATTCCGGTCCAAAAGCAGTAGCAGCTGCTACTATAGTTGATATTTCGTCTGCATTTCACATGTTCCTTGAACCGGTTGAGAATATTATTTTGAACATGACGAATTTATATGGTGTGCGAAAGTACAAAGACGATTGGGAAAACATTGATTTGGACACTCTGCACGCATACTTTGGATTGTTGCTGCTTTATGGTGTGTATCGGTCATACGGTGAATGTGTCACTAAACTATGGAATGACGAAACTGGTTGGCCAATATTTAGAGCAGCAATGTCTTTGAAAATATTCAAGCGTATCCATGGTTGCATTCGATTTGATGACCACGAACAACATATGGCCAACACTGCATCTACAAGTACTTCTGTACTTCTGTACGTGACAAATTGGCACCGATTCGAAATGTATACGATAAATGGAATCATAATTTGAAAGTTGTATACACACCAGGAAAAAACATTACCGTAGATGAACAGTTAGTTCCGTATCGAGGGCGATGTCCGTTTTGTCAGTATATTCCATCCAAGCCGGCGAAATATGGCATCAAAATTTGGGTGCTATGCGACTCAAAAAGCTGGTATGCATACAACACACAAATTTATGTTGGTCGGAATCGTAATGCCACTTCTGAACGTAATCTCGGACGGCGTGTTGTTTTGGATTTGGTGAAAGGACTTTCTGACAGAAATGTAACGTGTGACAACTTTTTCTCTTCGTATGAATTGGCAGAAGATTTCCATAAGTATCGCATGACTATTTTGGGAACAATAAGGAAAAATAGGACTGCAATTCCTTCACTTCTACTCGACATGCGTCAAAAGCCGATTTATCATACAGAAATTGTATATGAACATAAATTGCAAGCAGTTATGTTGCCATATGTTCCTCGCCGGTACCGATTTGTGACATTGCTCAGTTGTTAGCATAAATGAGAATAGTGAAAAGAAGAAACCTAACATCATTGAAGACTACAACAAAACCAAGAGTGGAGTTGATACTATGGATCAAATGGTGGCTACGTACACATGCAAACAAAAAGTCAATCGGTGGCCAATGGCAGTATTTTGTAACATGCTTGATGTTAGTGCGTTGAATGCATTATGACGTTCATTGCATTGTTCCCGAATTGGAAAAATTCTAAAACGAACCATAATATTCGTCGTCGCCTTTTTATCGAGGAGCTTGGATTGAATCTCATTGAAAAACAGATCACTAAACGTAAAAAACAACCTCAAAGTAAGGATGCTTCCAGTGTTATTCAAAGAATTCGGGAGATTCGCCATTTACCAAGTACATCAAAACGAGGCCGATGCTACATCTGCACATATAAAAATAACAAAAATCTTTTCGCTACACGCTGTGAAAAGTGTAGAAATTTCATTTGTGCTGAACATAATTTCAATTTATGCGAAAAATGTACAAATAATTGACAAAAGTTAAAAATTCAATTTTTTTTTCTAGTATATGTAATATTCTAATTAATATCATTCTTATCTACCTTTATGAAGTTAAAATGTTTTAATATGATAGTAAACAATGTAATAAACATAAAAAAATTACAAAACATAAATGGTTTTTAATATTTTTTAGCTTTTTTACAATTAAAAATATATGTGTATGCGCGCGCATACAATGGGACCAACTAGATGTATTTCTCGAGGTACCGATGAGGGTTAGCCAATCTTTTACAAAAGTGTTAAAAATATAGCATGCTAATCTTTATTTTTATATATTTTTATAGAGCTTTGGTAGGAAAGCTTTCGGGGCAAAGCTGTCGATAACTGCATAAAAATTATATTTTTATCTGGTGCTTAAAGCACTTTTTAGTCGTAAGAAATTGAAAGTTTTTTATAAAATATTGAATTTGAAAAGTTAAAGGTTGAATTTTAAGTTTAAAAAATAATTGAAATAATAAAGGTTGCATGCTATTTATAAAACCTGTACTGATTCATTTTGTCAATGTCTTAGCTTATTACGAAATATTGGAACTAAATCGGATTATATCAACAAAATTTCACTGACTATAAAGCATTAATAATATTTTATTATTATACACTCAAAATGTTTATTAGTAAAATTTCTACGAATGATATTCGTAAACAAAATATTCGTACATTCTCCAAATATTTGTACAATATACAAAGCATTTGTATCAAGTTACCTTTACGAATTCATTCGTTAAGTGTTACTAATACCTGATGTAGTATCTACGAATATATTCGTTTTATATACTAATGATATTCGCAAACAAAAATAAATAGATTCGTTTTAGTATTGCTGATGTCAATTTATTAATTATTTTTTTTGTTTGTATTTAAAATTACTAATCGTTAATTTTTATATCAATTATTAAGTTTTGTTTTGCTCCAGAAGCTCCAACATGTAGGTAAGTTTCATGTAGATCCCTTGCGATCAACTCTGCGACGTGATTTCTAGGGAGTATAATAGGATGCTTTATATTAAATGAAACATTTGACCTTTGAACTCTGCCACCCACACGTAATAATCCAAAAACGGTGCAAGTTTTTCAAGTTGATTATTCTTCTTCAATGGATGCTTAGACAATAGCTTATCTATTGTGCATGCAAAAGATTCCTGTTGGATTCTTAAAAGCAAATGGTTTCAAAATTTGCAATTATGCGCAGCAATCTTGTCCATGACGAGAACTTCTCCGAAAGATCCAGAAGAACTGAACGTGCAGCTTCAGTAATAGCAGCACATAATTTAAATGATTTCTTTTCCGAGCTGACATCTGGCTCCTCCTCACTTATAGAAAAATTTGTTTTCGGCAATGCATAGCTTGGATATTTTAACCACAAAGGTCCTGTCCACCACAAATGATGCTGTGTTAATTCTTGAGGGCTTACTCCTCGCGAAGCGCAATCAGCTGGGTTATCGTGGGTGCTTAGAAAATCCCAAGAAGTTCGAGGCACCATGCTCAAAATCTCCTCCGTTCGGTAAGAGACAAAGACCTTCCAATTTCGAGGTGGTGAAGAAAGCCAATGCAAGACTACTTGAGAATCTGTCCAAGCAAAAATCTTAAAACCTTTACTTGGTTGAATTTACTTTGGTTGAAACTGCTGATCGAGAAACGCAATAAATTACAGCTGCGTTAGCTGAAATTAACGCATCACAAAAACAATGAAATTCTATTTCAGAATGCTTAGCGTAAATGGTTCGTGGAATGTTTGTTTGCTCAAAATGATGGAGTGAATTTCGTATATCTAACCATTCGTTCATAATATGCGTGGGCAACTTTTCATCCCATGACAGCTTAAGTAGCCAAAGCTTCTGAAAGAGCATTTTCATTAAAATAGTCAATGGGGCCAAGAATCCGTGGACATCGAATATTTTCGCAACATCAGATAAAATTTGACGCTTAGTTACAGCGTCTAGCAAATAATTTGTAGCTCGAAATAAGTAAAAGTCTTTACCTGGATTCCAATAGAGACCAAGCAGTTTTATAACGTTGTCTGTTATCTTCATGTGGGTCGATGGTAGCATTTCGCAGTCTTCAATAGGTATCTCAGCTAGGAATTCAACGCATTTGAGCTCCACTTACGAAGCTTAAAGCCTCCAGTTTCTAACAGTTCAACTACTTCTGACTTAAGGCTTTGCAGCTCTTCAACCGATTCAGCACCAACCATTATATCATCCACGTAGACATTGTTCAAAATAACCTTTGTTGCTCGAGGAAATTGTTGTTGATTACACTATGCGACAATTCAAGGGTCATGGAATCTAACGAAAAAGCGACCAACACAGATCGATTGGTACTGATCTAAACCAATAAAACCCTATAAGGGTTTTGCAAAGTTAGCTCGCTTTTAAAAGATATAGGCATTGAAAGTTTGCCTCTTGCAGAGTATTTTTAAAAAATGAAGTGCTCATAAGGGCGTATTGAATAAAAAATTATTTTTTTAATTTCTCATTCTAAGAGGTCTCCAAAGTTGCATAGGGTGGTCTCCCAAAAAAAGGATGTCTCCCTCTCCCGCAAGGACAAAGTTGTTTTTTGAGAAAAACAGTAAAAATTAACGATCTATAAATGCTTTGATTTTTGTAAGATTTTTATATCTTAAAGCAAAAGTAAATAAAGACTTTAATATTATCTCGCCAAGCAAGATGCCACTCTTGATTTACCCTTGTTTACACACAGTGTTCTGTGTGAAGGATATTCGAATCTTAAGGTACACTCGAAAAAGCACAGAACTTTTGATTGTTATCTGATTGTGTTTGTTTTAGTGGTATTTATTAAAGAGTTTACGTTTTCCTTATATTTGGTGTATTGAAAATTTGCACATTTTTGCCTATGCATTTACTGTTTTTTGAGAAAAGCATACTTGAACGCAATTTTTCAACTTTTTGAAGAAAATTAATATAAGGCTTTATATCTCAGGCATCAGAAGTGGTAAAATAATTTTTGCTTGTTGAATTCTTCAGATATCTCCTTTAAGATTAGTACTTTTTTTAAAAACACATCTTAAAAGCAATTGTTAAATCAATTGAGACTCACCGAATGACAGGCTCAGAAACTCAAAATTTTAGTTGAACATTTTGGCAAATGATGAGGTGAGGTGTTTTGACGGAACAATAAATTTCATGCTAAGCAGAAAACTTTTTTTAAAATATCGAAACACGAAAAAGAATCGTGGTCTTAACCTGGTGTTTTAAAAAAATACTTTTAGACAGTGTTTCGTTCAGAAATATTTTAAGAATCCAAATTCACAAAATGATCTTCGGTACCACTTCTGATGCCAAAAATATATAAAACATTATTTATTTATTTTATTTATTTATTTATTTTATTTATTTATTTATTTTATTTATTTATTTATTGAATATAGATCCTTAAGCTACAAGACACAAAATCTTAAATTTTACAAGCTTAAGTCACGATTGGCTGATTTAGATCAAATATAAAACAATTTACATATTATATAATCAATTTATAAGTATTATACATAAGTAACATAAGGAAAAATAATTAAAATTTAAATTTAGGAAAAAAAAGTAAGATTTAAATTTTTAAAAAGAGAAAAAAGAGAAAATAAATAAATATTAAATTAGAATGCATAGAAATAAAAATTAAGTACTTAATTAAAAATTAAAAAAAGATATAGCCTTTATGAAATGAGAGAACTTTAGACAGTACTAACTAAAAATATTAACTAATAGGCTAGTTAAAGATGTGATTTTAATTTATGTACTAAAATGATTGAGAAGTGATTTTTTAAATTGATATGCATTACTGATTGATAGCAAATATGATGGTTAATCTTAATTTCTTTGAAAAACTTATAAAATTGCATTCAAAATACATTTATCGAAAACAAGAAAATGCATTTGCGAAAAATATGCAAATATTGAGTTCGCCAAATTTAAAGAAAACGTAAGCACTTCAATCAGTTTGGCGAGATATTCTTAGTTAAAGTCTGTTTTTAATGTTGCTTTAAGATATGTGTAGTATTTCTTACAAAAATTAAAGCATTAAAGATCTTTATTTTTTACTATTTTTCTCAAAAAACAACTTTGTCCTTGTGTAAGAGGAAGACATCATTTTTTTCTCTTTATTTTTTTTTGCAGTTCTTGACCACCATGCAATTTTTAGGACCTCTTAGAATGTGAAATTCGAAAAAATTGTAATTCGATACGCCTTAATGAGCACTTTATTTTTAAAAAATACTCTGCAAGAGGCAAACTTATAATGCCTATATCTTTTAAAAGCGAGCTAACTTTGCAAATTCCTTTTAGGGTTTTCTTACTATACACTAGTACTACCATCCTGTGTTATCCGCTCTTCCGTTAGAAAAATGTGTTGCACAGTGTTATCGTTACCTAGTTGTTGCAGAACACGTACAGATAGAAATGGCGCAGAGGCAGTACCATAAGTCACCGTACACAAACGATAATGTTCAACTGGATCTGTAGGATTATTTCGCCATACAATTCTTTGAAAGTCCTTATGAGCTTCAGCGATCCAAATTTGTCGAAACATCTTTACAATATCAGCACTAAAGACGAAAGAAAATTCGCGGAAGCGAATCGAAACTCCAAATAAATCTCGTCAAATGAATCCTTAAAAGAACCGTCGAAAACAACCCTCATTTTCGTAGAACTGCTCTCTGGTTTGTACACAGCGTGATGTGGCAGATAGTAATGTGGATAAAATTCATTTTCGGCAGGTGGTATTTGCTTCATATGACCTAGGTTTTTGTATTCTTCCATGAACCTTAAATATTGCCTCTTTAGCTGGGGATCATTTAAGAATTTTTTTTTCTAATCGAATCAGACGAGAAATAGCTCCAGTCTTAGTATCTGCAAATGTAGGATGATCTGTGTTAAAAGGGAGCTCAACAATATATTTAGCGTCTTCGGAGCGTGAATGTGTGCTGCGAAAATGTTTTTCAGCCAAATCTTTTGTAATAAAGAGCTTGGTTGACACTCTTCAAGCTCCCAAAATTTTTGTAATAAATTGTCCACATCAACTGAAATATGAAATGATATAACATTTGGTAACTGCGACGAACCTTCAAACTGCCCAGATACAATCCATCCGAAAATTGAGTTAAGTGCAGTGAGAGATGGTGTATTCAAAGTAATTTTTCCGTCAACTAGAATTGACCAAACAACATCAGCACCCAAAAGTAAGTCAATTGGCCCAGGGATATTAAATCTAGGGTCAGCCAAATGTAAGTTCTCAAAGGCGTTAACATTGTCAATTACCAACGTATTCTTTGGAATATCAGCTGTAATGTGGTTCAATATATAAGCTCGAACAACTATTTCTCTTTCGTTGGTGCAGGAACTAATGACGATCTCAACCTGGCCTCTAGTTATTCCAGCCTTAGTGGATCCTATTCCGGAAACTGACAAACGCGCATTAGATCGCGAAATACCAATTCTTTGAGCCAATGATTCTGTAATCAATGATATTTGCTAGCCAGAATCAATCAAGGCGCGACATTCTACATACTGTCCTAATCGATCTTTTACCTGAACAATAGCTGTTGGTAATACAACTGTAGATGCTGGATTAACCTGATTTGTCGTAGATGCAATATTTGTTGTTATTGAACTTGAATTATTGACACAATGGTATGTCGATAAATCATCTGAAATACTAGAGTTTGCAGGAGTATCTTCGGTGACATTCCCATATATAATATTCGACACCGACGGTGGAGATTGCACCAATGTATGATGGCGAGAGCTGCAAACTCTGCATCTGAAATTTGAGATTTCAAACTCTGCAACACTTTAAGCATGATTGCAAATTATAGAAAAATTTGAGCTCGACCTTGAGCTCCTCTACTTGACGATGAAGCATTTATTAACTCATTCGATTCAAGATAGGTAAAACGTCTATCGAGAAAGCTAAGAAAGCCTTCAATAGTTGAGTCAAAACGGGATCCTACTTCTTCTGACCAAGCTTGACGAGTAGCTTCATCTACTTTTGCTAATAGCAGATATATAAGCCATGGATCTCTACTATTTATTTCCATAACACTTAAGCCACGCAAACACTCATCAGCTACGTCTATAATTTTTCTGAGTGATTTCGAATTCGACGCTGACATAGACGAAATTTTTAAAAAAACTTTTATGTATGAGCATGCTACGAGGTGTAGGCGATCGTATCTATTTTCTAATTTTTCCCATGCATCAATATAGTTGCCATCAGATATCGGAATATTTTTTTATTAAGTCAGCGGCTTCACCACGGACGAACGACACCAGATAGTAAAATTTTTGTGTCTTTGATAAATTCACTTTATTATCGACAGAACCAAGAAACGAACGCCATTTACCATATTCGTCAGAAAACGGTGGAATAGCAATTTTCGGTAGAGATACTTCATTGTTGTTCGGCTCTGATGATCCTAAGCTTTGAAAAAACGTGGTTTGTTGTCTACCATCCAATTTTTGTGACGTTGACATCTCGCGCGTGCGAATTAACCTTATCAATGACGACCGCACCGAAATATAAAGAGCTTCGTAATGTTCAAACGAATGTGTTTCCAAGGAAAGAACATTATCAATACCAGCAGATGCAGCGTTTTCATTGCTCTCAGCTGCCAAGTCCATTTCTCCCAGCTTGTCTTTAATTGACCCATATTGATTCCAAGAATCCTCCAGCAACTTAAGACGGGATTCAAGCTCCTCCAGAAGAGTCGTGTCGTCAACAGAATTCATGTAGGACTTAGCACGAGTTAGGCTAGCACGAAGTCGACCACGTTTTGCAATTAATTGCTTTTGAGATGGCATTTTAGTTAGCAACAACTTTAAATAAAAATTTTAATCTTTGGCGTAGAAGGACCAAAAAATGTTTTGCAATTAATAAACCAATGAGTGGACTGTAATTCTGATACTTAAAATCAATTTATTTTGCAACTAACGCTTACGAAGTCAAGAAAACGAATGAATCAAACAAAGCATAAGAACTTATACATAACTGAGAAAAACAGAATGTCAAAAAAAGTAAGCAATACAAATAAACAGTGTTGGAAAGCAATTAATTTAACTTCAAATAACATGTAAGAAAATAATGCGAAAACCAAATAAATAAGTAATTTAAATACAAAACAAGTTTATATTTCTTAAAATGGAATTGAAAGGTCATTGTTTATTTAATCTATTTGAGTACAGTTATGTTGCCATGACTGTATATGTCGCAGTGAGTTTAATTTTAAATCAACTGTTAATAGCACTCAAAACCTATTATGCTTATTGTATTTATTTAATTACGCTCACTAAATTTACGCTAACGCTTTAATCTCTTTGGTTATCTCTTGTAATGACTTAGCTAAACTGTTTGCTTCTATATAGTGAGAGTCGTAAAATTATATCGAGTCAAAATGTATACTTATTTTTGTTATGCTAATTTCTTCTTAATAGGCTGTCACTCACATTGTTATTTAAAATACTGAACGCATAGAAAATTAGGATTCTTTCGTATCAAGACTTCAAGCAATAAACATCACCTGTTGTATCAAACCAAAAATCTTCTCTTTTTCTTTGCTTCTACATATGTACATATATGTATAAATAAAAAAAGCTACTAAGATGCATGTAGACAATTTTAGCTCTTGCGGCTAGTAGAGAAATAAATTAATATTAAAACGAGGACGCGTAAACTGGACCGTATATAAAATAACTAAACCATAAACCAAATGTTATATGCAATTTCTTACATTAATTAATTTCTTCGTAATTTCTTTCATTACATTCGTAGTATTTACTAATGTTTTCCTACTATTTACGAATGAAAAATAATATTAATAGGAAAAAATGATTCGGTTGACCGTACGAATTATTAGTTGAGTTTAAAAAATTTAAAAACACTGAAATCGTTCAGCCTGGTTTGCCGAACAACTACAGAGTATTTGGAAAAGTATTATTGTAAGGTGGCTGTATCCTACTGGTATCCTACTGGCGCGTAATCTAAAGTACCAAGGTACAAACCCCAGATCAGACAGAATGTTTTTTGTTTTTTTTTTTTGTTATAAGATGTTATGATCATTTATAAGTGCAACAAATGTATTCGTACAATATATATTTGTTTTTGTACGAGTACGAATAAAATATTCGTAAAATGTACTAACATACGTTGATTCTACGAATCCTATTCGTAGCTGAAAACTACGCAGTTATTAGTAAATAATATTTACACACAAATATTTTTGAGTGTATAAATATAAAAAACACATTGCTATAATACAATATTAATGTAACTTCTTTAAAAATGCTTTATCCAATGTTTTTCCATGGATATAGCAAAAATGTTATTAAAGTTTTATTATTTCATTTTTTCCGACCTACTTCCTTATATTGATGATTTCATTACGCATCAAAATTCTATTTTCTAAATTGACTTAAATTGAATTGAATTGAATTCGTAATTTGCACTTTAATGTACAATTCAAAAAAACCATTTTTTTATTTTTATTTGCTCATGACATATTCTGCCATTTTATTTAGAAATATACCGTTACTTTTTCAATAACTTCTTCCTCTACTCTTCTTTCTGCTTACAGACCTATTTCGCCTTCGACTCGCGTGCGGAACAGCAAACGGAAGTCTATTTACGTTATGGCCAACATCCGGAATTATATCCCAATCGACGTGGTGAAGTTGTTCAAGGGTAGGTATAAAACCACCAGCTGTCGGAAGGTAGGGTTGGGGGAAAGGCTCACAGATAAAATCACTTAGTTGAGCACAATGTTGTTGTGGTTGGTGCTGATGCTGCTGCCGTTGATGTTCTCATTGTCAGGATTCATGCGCCGAAACAAGCCGCATTTTCCGGCGCTAACACCGACTCGTATAGAAAAGAAATATAAGGCTATTTGCAGTTAAATTATAATAATTTAATATTATTATGATTTAAGCACTTGAAAGGTACTGAAAATTGACAACGAGAAAGCAACTCAAGAGCAGCGGATATGCTCGTGGATGCGAAGCAGTAGGACAACAACAGCAACCAACCCAATTACACTGTTTGACAATTTTTAACCTTTTCCAAAGTTACAAAGTTCGATTAAAGAATTCTGGTGGTCAAGACAAAAAAAAAATGTATTCTTTTATCGGCGTTTTAAAAGCTTACGTCTGAATAATTTTTATTATAGGCTTAGATTTACTCTAAACAAAACTATTATATAAAAAATAAATATGCAAATTTAACACATGAAATGACTTCTAATGAGCAATTGCTTACTTTTTTTAAATTAATTTATTCACAAACATATATAGTAAGGCAAGGCTTACTACTGAATATATGACTAAGGTATAGTTATTGTGTTCTTAGACCTATAGTCAAATTTTAAATAAAATATTTTTATAGAATATTATAAACCTAAGGCACAATTCTTATGGGTCTATTTCTCACTCAGGAGAAAGGTGTATTTTAATATCTTATATTCTTATCTGATTTTACAGTTGCATTAAATTAAACGTCTTTAGAATAATTCGTAAAACGTACTAATTTACGTTCGTAAATTTACAAAAAATATATTCTCAAAACGTGCGCTCTCTCTCTCTCTCTCTCTGTCTTAAGATTGGTAGTTTTTGGGTATTAGTCATTTGTTTATACAACTTGCCGGTGTCATTTTATATTCTGTAAATACATGAATATGAGCATGGTTTCCGCGAGTAGATATGCTTATCAAAGATCAACTTCTGATTTAATCCTTTAATCGGTAGAATGCTCGACAATACGGTTTATGGAAAATATTTTTCTAAGTAATGGATAATCGATAAGATAACAAAATTTATTATTCTTGCACGGCGCGAGTATATTCATAAAAATTATTGCGTAAATTCCAGTATTTGTAAATTTTCAGACGACATTTCAGACGTCTATAAGATAAAATCTACAAAAAGCACTATTATAAAATTTGGCGTTTTGACTCTATGAGATGTCATAAACCTTCTGATGTAAGATTTATTCCTACAATACGCACGGATCTCATTAATTTATAAATTCAAATCTGCAATTCGTCGTTCAGAAAACCTTGTTTTTTTAACTACCAGTATAAATTCCAGCTAAAATCTTACAGTTTAATAATTTTTTAGAACAAAATCATGTAATTATGTTAATTTAAAATTAGAAAAATCGAAGGAGTCTGTAGATTTTTGGTTTAATCAATATTTGTCCGAAAATCGATCGAAAACTCAATGAATATGCAATGCATCGTAGAATAGCCCATATGCTGAAGACAAATCCCCATAAAAATTTTTGATAAAAATTGTTGATACAAAAGTGACATGCATTCCTAGAGACACTGCTTCCAGAAAACATTCTATAGATCCAATTGTGCTTCTGCTTAGCCTTATCAAGAAGTGTTTTCAAGAGGCATTCTCATAAACAACTTCTGAAAGATATTCAAGGAGCATTTAAATTCAATTAAAGTAAAAAAAATATAATAATTACATAAATATAATATCTATTTCAGAATTTTTAGTGGGATTTTTAAATCCCCAACAAAACCCAACCACTTTCTACTTCCAACACCAAAGTGCTGTGAATAAAGGACAAAGAGATATTTTACGTGGGATTTTTTAAACCCTTAATGCCGTGGTTATGCTAGCCAAACATGTTCGGTGTTCATTTTTGTTAATTTATTCTCTTCGCTGAAATGTTTGTTTGGTGGTTATGCTGTGATTGGTGGCACAGTTGCATTATATGTAATAGTATGTCAAAACACTTAAAAGCACAACCCTAATTTGCATTTTTGTACTTAAAATTAACGAATTAAAATATACGAACTGATATTACTTACTCTGAACTTTTATTATAATATCTTAAACAAAATGGTTTGCATATATCTGACATGCTAGCTAGCTGTTTATGTTAAGGGTTACTTGAAGACACAATCAACTTCACTTTTTAATACTTTTACCTACTTTTTTGATGCTACTATACAAAATGACTACAGCCAACACTGGAAAGTTCGGCATGTTTGGCGTTTCAATCAGCAATCAAAATGTTCGGTCCGAGAGCGAGAAAATGAATATGAGAAAAAGTTAATTTTTTCATTTTATACGTGAAACAATAACAACAAAAAATGTTCGGCAATCATGTTTGGCTAGCATAACAACGGCATAACAAAACCCAAACACTTCTCATTTCCAACATAAAAATTGCGAGATAATCGGGAAAAGGGATATTTTACGTAAGATTTTTTTTAAACCCCCAACAAAACCAAAACACTTCTCATTTCCAACACAAAAATTGAAATAAAATTGGAAAAAAGGACATTTTCCGTGGGATTATTTAATCCTACTCCCTCTTACCACAAAAACCATTTCATTTCATGAAATGCCTTCTTAAAGTTCTCTTGTAAAACACCTACTAGAACCCTTTCATTAAAGGGCTCAAAGAAGTCTTCCATTGAAAAAAATTCTGGAAGCACTTCTAGAGAAGACTAGAATAAAACTAGAAGACTAGAAACTAGACCTCCCAATGAAATGCATAGGTTTTAAGAATGCCTTCTGGGTAAAAAGTTAAAGGGATAGGATTCAAGACTTTCCCTTCCACTTTACCATCTTTTGGAAGCACTGTTTTTGCTTGGTCAAAATGATTTTTTCTGAAATTTTTCAGGGAATATTTCCATAAAATATCTTTGTCCTGTTAGACTACGTTTAGGAGAACTTTTTTAAACTTTTTTAAAAAAGATAAAAAAAAAACTCATAAAGAGTGATTTTGGCTATATGTTTTTCAGTGTACATTTTTGAAACCTCACGCGTGATTCGTAACATGTGGAACAGCCAAAAATGCTCAGTAAGGTTTACCATATCAACAAGAATAGACTATCAAACGAACAGGACTTGCAAATCATTGAATTTTACTATCAAAATTCGTGCTCTGTGAGAAATGTGTGTGGAAAATTAAGTCCATTTTATGGTCGTCATAATCGTCAGAATCGAGTTTCACTTAATTGTACGTTAATCCACAAACCCGTATACGGAGAGTGCGTACCGAGGAGAATATTGCTGCTATATCGGCCAGTGTCAATGAATATCTCGATACGTCAATTCTTCGCCGTTGTCAAAAATTAAGCTTATGTTTTATTCGACCACCTGGAAGATTTACGTAAGGAACTCGGTATGAAGCCATAGAAAATAAAGCTGGTGCAAGAACTGAAGCCGAGTGACCTACCACAACGTCGTTTTTGTGGTGAATAGGAATTAGGATAGTTGGATGAAGATCCTTTTTTTATTGAAGAATTTTCATCACCAACGAAGCTAATTTTTAGCTCAATGGATATGTCAACAAACAGAATTGCCTAATTTGGTCTGAAGAGCAGCCAGATGTAGTTCAAGAACTGCCAATGCCCCTTGAAAAATTCACTTTTTGGTGTTGTTTGTGGGCCAGCGGCATCATTGGACCGTACTTTTTCGAAAATAATGAAAATTGCAACGTTACAGTCAATGGGGCAATACTATAAAAATTAAATCTTATTATTAGGTAAAAAAACTGTCTTAAAGTAAGTTGCAACAGCTTTTATAAGTTGCAACAGAAATTATACTTGCCTTTATTTGCTGCAAGCCAGCATCCAATACTGTCTTATTTTAAGGCAGTTAAATTGTAAAAGCAGCAGTAGCTTCGCTGAATTCCAGCCCTTATTATTAGTGAAAAAGGAGCCTATACATCAAATTAATGTGAGCCTTGCTGAAAATAAGAGTAGGACTGCATAATTTCCAACAAGCACGCTTTAAAATTTTGAATTTCAACAACCTACTGTCTGAAATTTAAATATAAAGACGACGCTGAAATTAAGGCTTTTGATGATTTTAAGGCAGTGTTAAAAATAACACTTAGTTGACATGTGGTGTCAAAAAGATGGTGCCACATGCCACAAGGTACGCGATAACATGGAGCTCTTTAGAGACAAGTTTGGTGAGCAATTAATCTAACGTTTTTGAGCAGTCCTTTTTCTGCCAAGGTCATGCGGTTTGACCCTATTAGACTATTTTTTCTGAGACAACGTGAAGTTTCTCATGTACAGAGAGAAATTGGCCACAATTGCAGCCCTGGAAGACAACATTGCTGCTGTCATTTGTAAGATACCGGCCGAAACAATGGATTAGTTATGTCAAAATTGCAGATTACGAATGGGCCACCTCAGGTGTAGCCGCGGGCAATATTTACATGAAATAATATTTAAAAAGTAAATGACAGGTATTGATGTATCGCGTTCAAATAAATATTTCATTTACACTGAGAAAAAAGCATATTATAATCAAAGAAAATTTAGTCAATATTTTAGAAAATTTTACTTGCTTTAACACCAAGGAATTTTTTTTTAAATGTAATTTTTTCTTGGGAAGAACAAAATAATTTTCCAAACCTTTTTATAATTATTTCTTTCAAAGAAAAATAATTTCCTTTAAAGAAAACTCTTCATTTGAAAAAAAATTCTTTGATGCTTAAACAAATAAAATTTTATCAAATATTGAGTAAATTTTTTTATGCTTTTCTGAATATGTTATTAATTTTTAAAAACAATATAAAAAACAAAACATAGTAATTTTTACTCTTTAATCAAAAGTTTAAATCTTTTTAAACAAAGGCAAGTTCTTTTGTTTCAAAACAAAAAAACTTTCATTAAAACTAAAGATTTTTTAGATTTTTAAAACAAAAACTTGTGTTTTTTTATTTGAAAGTTAAACTTTTTTCTGAGTTTAGTATTGCAAATTTTCTGTTTTTTAAATTTTCAAAAGCCAAACGCCAAACGGGTTTAAAAAATAAAATGGGTCTCTTGGGTGGTGTTGTAAAAAGAAATGAGTTATTTTTGCATTAAGTTAATGGTTTTATTTAGCATAGTTAGAATGATTCGATTTAATTCAAATAAACACCGTTTTGTTCGATAACTTGTTGCCATTTTGAAGGTATTTTGATTGTGACTCTCTACTAGAAACTTTTGTCCCTATTGGCAAAAAATTAGGAAAGTCAATTTTCACAAGCTTTGCTTGAGGCGAAAGTTTGACCAGCAAGATCATTCGCCATAGACAGGAACAGGTGGTGATCACTGGATGTCAGCTTCGGACTTTAAAGTAGATGCATAACAACCTCCCAACCAAGCATCTGATACGTCAATATCAATATGTGTGATCTGGCATTGTCCTGATGGAACAAAATTCTTCACTTATTGGCCAAAGCCGGCCGCTTCTTGGCTAATGCTTCCTTCAGAAGGTCCAACTGTTGACAGTGCAGGTTCAAATTAAGAGTTTTCCCGTAGGGGATAAGCTCATAGTAGATGATTCCGTGGCAATCCCACCTAACACACAGAAAAACCTTCCTGACCGTCAATTCTGGGTTGGCTACTGTTTGCACCGGCTTATCGCGATTGGACCACGACCGTTTTGACTTGACGTTGTCGTAAATCAAGCGCACTTTTTATCACCATTCGCTTCAGAAATGAGACAATTTTGTTGCGATACAGCAGCGATTTGCAGATGGAAATTCGAACCGATGAATTGCACGCAATTGGCTTTAGAGTATCAAGATCATAAGCACAATTCATATTTTTAGCCGCCTGGTTTGGGTTGTCGTCCTTATCGAAGAAAAACTATAAAATATGGCGTATTTTCTCTTTGCTGTTTATCTTTCTAGCGCGCATAAACAAAACTGAACTAAATAATCATAAAATCGCATAAGAAATTTTTTAAGTGTAAAATCTTATCTTTCTAACGCCATCTTAGCCCAATAGCACTTATACAACGTGAGATATAGATGACTTAACCCTCTAAGACTACTTTTTGAAATAATGGGAGAAAATACGTCAGATAGTTTTTTGTAAGGTAAATCATAGCTCTTAAATTCAAAAATGAACTCAGAAATGGTGTAGAAGCTTTCGTTTACCTGTAAGAGGAGAAAATGTGAATAAGTGTCTAAAGGCACTTTTGGGGCTTTGAGCAAAAAAGTCTGTTGCGAATTAGATTGTCTTACAGAGTTATTTTTTTATTATGATACTCAAAAAAAAAAAATTTTTGTTGGCTGTGCAGCATAAGTTTAGATTGCATTTTGTGCAAAAGCACTGCGTTTGCGAAGTTTTAAAGTAAAAATATATGACTTTTGCAAACCACAGTATAAGTACCGTTAAAAGCTTCTGAGAGCTTTCAAAGCTTTTGAATTAAGTTTGGTGTGTTTCATGGGAACAGCCGAAAAATATTCAAATGATAATTATGCTTTTACTTTTTTTTTATTGCGAATAATATGATAAGTGCCTTGAAGCACTCTAACGTGTTAGAGGGTTAAGTCATCTGTTGGAGAAAGAATGTTTTTCTTTATATTACACCAGATATACATTAGCCCGGGTCGGTCTCTATACAAAAAAACAAAAATGTTTGATAAACTCGGTCTAAAATATTCCTTTACTCATTGTAGTACCCTCCACGATGTGTTAACCCTTAGGATAGCTGAATTTTTTTTTAAAAAGTTCCTTTTTTTGGGTAAAAAAACCAACTTTTGTATGGGTAAGTTTTTTGTTTCTATGAATTGTCATAAGCAAAAAAAAAATCCATAAAAGTAAGCTCCAAAAATGGTAACCATACAAAACTTTAGAGTATGGTTACCATTTTTGGTAAGTATACAAAACTTTGAGAAATATTCTCGTTTGGGATTGTTTTTTGCGACTTTTTTGTGAGTTTTTTGGGATGCATTTCGATACGATTTCAAATTCAATCGCCATAGCTACGCCATTTATCGTCCGATTTATCCGGTATTTTAACCACCATCGGAAAGTTAATAAAATTCCCTTCTAAAACTGGAGCTAAATTGTACATTTTTAAACAAAGTTACCCCATTGAGGACGGAAAAAGGGTTACTCGTATTCAAAGGTATCAATTGGTACCGCAACTATTTTTTGTATTATTTCTTTTTTTTTAATACTGTCTCTGAATACCTTTCCAAAAAATCTTATCAAAATCCGACTATTTTTGTTAACGTGGCAGTTATTTGAACTAAAATTCAACTAATCAAAATTTACCAAACTTTAAATTTTTTTTAAAATTTTTTTACAGATGTAATAAGTTTTGGAGCTTTATTTGAGAGTTTTTTGTTTTGAAAATTCATAGAAATAAAAAACTTGTCAACTTGAAAACTTGACAACTTTTTGTATGAAAAGTCATTTCCTTCCCAAAAAAAGGCACTTTTTAAACAAATTCCAGCTATCCTAAGGACTAGCACACGACGAAATCCTTTCGTGGAGGGTACTACACTGAGCCAAGAAATATTTTAAAACGAATTTATCAAACACTTTTTTTTCAACCCGGCTAAATATACAGTGTTGCGCAAAACAATAGCAACAAAATAAGTGCGCTGTAACAAAATCGTGTATCTTTTCTAATATTGGGGACAAACAAAAATGATTATAGGAATCAAAGCATATATTCATACATCATATATAAAACAAATCAAATTCAAATTTGGTTTTGTTTTTTTTTAATTAAATTTCAAAATAATGTGGCTACATTCGATTTGTCTGAGAGCAAAACAAAAGCAACAAAACTTGAAAAATGTAAAAAGAGAACAGAAGTTCCAAGAATTATTGGTAAAAGTTCCGTTATTGTAAAGCACGTGTTGTTTGTAAGTCATAAACATTTAAGTTTAGTTTTGTTTTTGCGCTAGTGACATTGAATGTTTCATTTATAATGGCACGTTTTAAATACTGTGAAGATCTAAAATTGCAAATTATTTCCGAATATAAAAACGGAAATTCACAAATATCTAACGTGAAACAATTTGATATTAATCGGTCAATAGTTTGCAGATTAATAAAGAAATATACCTTTACAAAAGATGTAACAACGGTACATTAAAGAGGGCGACCGCGGAAGACATCGCTGCGTGATGGCAGGAACATTTGTGGTGTGTTCAAACGAAATGCATTTGCCACATCCAAAGAGGTTGTTCGGACACTTGATTTAGATATCCACCACAGCACTGTTTGAAGACAAGCCGTTGAGAACGATTAAAGAAGATACAGACCGGCAGAGAAACCTTTGCTTACAGCTAAGCATAAAAAACAAGGTGAGGTGTTACAATTTAAACAATTATGTCTGAAATTGTGACAACAAGTTGCAAGTTATTGTTTTTTAGACTCAGTCTTGCAAAAGAGCACCTAAATTGGACCGTTCCAAAATTGAAAACCGTTTCATAGCGATGAATCAAAGTTCAACTTCATTAATTCCGATGGGATGTGCACGGTACGGCGCCACCCAGGTACACGACTTGAAGCCCGAAACTACAAAATACATTTTAAGCACGGAGGCGGTGGCATTATGGTCTTCACTTGTTTTTCCTATAATGAAGTTGAACCATTTCAAAAAATCGATGGAATTATGGATCGATTTGTATATAATGACATTTTAGAAAGCAAGATGCGACCACATTCAGAGTGGAATATGTCGCTGCAGTGAACGTTTCAGCCCGATCACGACCCGAAGCTCATTTCAAAGCTCATCAAAGATTACACTAGAGGCAATGGGATTCAAGTCCTTGATTAGCCGGCACAGTCACAATGACTTGAATCCCATTGAAAATCTTTTTGTTATTTTGAAGGTAAAAGTTTTTGGTCAAAGGTTTTCCAATAAGACTGCACTGTAGGAAGCGCTGAAACTTAATTGGGAACATATACTAATACTAACATATCTACTTTTATAGAGTCGATGCCGCTCAGATGTGCAGCGGCTATCAAGAATAATGGATCTTACACCAAATATTAATTATGTTGCTTTTGTTTTGCTCTCAGCCAAATTGAATGAAATCACATTAATTTTAAATTTAATAAAGAAAACAAAACCAAATTTGAATATGATTTGTTTTTAATATGATATATGAATATATGCTTTGGTTTCTATAATCATTTTTGTGTGTACCTAATATTTAAAAAGATACACGATTTTGTAGCAGCGTACTGATTGTGTTGCTATTGTTTTGCGCAACACTGTACATATCTGTGTCGCCAAGGAATAACAGCTAAAGTGTAGTTTCAATGTTTCGAGGAATTTTGCTTTAAAGTTTTCGATCTCCATATAAGTTCTATGAAAGGCATTTTGCTTTTTGTGTGATAATTTTATCTGGAATCACGCTATAATCTCCCAGTTTTGTGTGTGTATGGAACTATATGCGTTAAACAGATCTGCATCATTTAACTCAATTTTGACCTAACTCGACTTTAGCGGTTATTCCTTGTCGGAACAGATATATATATATGATATTTATTTATTTATTAGTTTGCTAAGCCTGATCAGGCTTTATAGCAAATCAATGCAATTATAAATAACATATTTCATAACTTTATTCATACAATATAAAAAATATTTGCTGTAAAAAGTACTAATATTAAAAAAATATATTATTGCATAATATAGTACATACAAATTTTTAAATAAAAGTTCGCAGTATCGTGGGATCAAGACAAACTAAGTCAAGGCCACAATTTACGTGTCATGATATCGACCCGAACGGTGTTATCAAGATTAGACATGGTACTGTATGACAACCGCTAATATATATATTAGGGTGTCCCAAAAATATATTTTTTTTATTTTGACAGATGACCTCAGAAACATCCTCTGTGAAGCGCATCTCAATTAGTGAAGGTTTAGAGGTCGCGAATTCATTATCTAATTTTGCCATACCATTTGTATGGGGAAAAATCAGTTTTGCTGGTAAATTGAATTAAGAGCCATTATCTTTTAAGCAAAATGGTTTAAAAAGAACGTGTTCCCTCAAATTTTGTCTGTTATGACATATCCAAATTTAATTTTTATCGGATTATTATTTGGTGGTTGCCCAAAACGATTAAAAAAAGATATAAATATAAAACAACTACTTGTTGTAACTTGTTATCCAAACATATAACAACCCTATGCATTTTGATTTCATTTTGCATTTCAACTATCATTATCTAAAATTTAAGACCAATAAAAATAATGAAAATGGAGTTCTCTAAGAAATATAGACTTTTAATGAATTAATTCTAAGTAAAAGTATTCATTTATATAGGTAGCTCTAAGAAGTGAGCCACAGACCACCAAATAATTATCAGATGAAAATGAAATATGGATATGTCATAACGGACAAAATTTGAGGAAACACGTTTTTTTAACCATTTTGCTTAAAAGATAATGGCTCTATGTTTAATTTACCAGCAAAACGGATTTTCCCCATACAATTCGTATGGGAAAATTAGAAAATGAATTCGTGATCTCTAAACCTTTACCAATTGAGATGCGCTTCACAGAGGGTGTTACTTAGGTCAAATGGAGGTGGAAAAGCCGCAGTCATCAAACACGATTTTTTTTTTGGGACACCCTAATATAAATATTTATAATATAATCGTTATTTCTTGGCTATACTGATGGAGTTTCAGCTCAACATGGTGGTATTTCAACAAGCAAGGCTTACTCTACCATGTCGTTTTGAAAGAAAACGGCTGCGAGCGCAGGTGCTAAGACAAACTAGGTCTTATTGGCCACTCACATAAGTATGGCTCAGCAAGGTGGTATTGTGACACATTCAGCCTACTTTACCACGCCAGTACAAAAGAATCCGGCAGCGAACACAGGCAATAACACAAACTAGGTATCGTTCGCCACTCATATTAATATATGCATACACAAATTGTTCAAGCGTGATGGACATATTTAGAAAAATTTCAAGCCACCACGATACAGTCAACAAGCTATATAACTTTGCCGCGCATATATACGTTCTATCAGGATCAGGTCCATTAAGACTACTGTGTTGCGTTTGCATTCATTGCCGGGTAAAGATGTTACATCCTTTTGGAAAGCATGATCAAAGTCATTGGCGGCACCGTCGATAATCAACAATTTGATGTTTAATTGAGTAAATGGATTCGTTTAAAAATATGACATCGGAGACAAAACTAAAGTCATCGCAAGAGCTTCTCGGTGATTCATTTTGCAAGTAAAAAGTTCTACAAAAGGCCATACAAAGATACTCAAAAAATCTCCTAGAAGGAAGATGAACAATGAAGTATATTTTACTCAATAAAAAAAGGACTGGAAACATATCCTTGTAAAAGTTTTATTATCCAACTAATATTTAGCATAGTTCTCTGATTCTTCAAAGAAGGAAGATTTACTAGCTGTAGTCGATATTCATAAGGTGGTAATTTAAAGTACGTATCTCTATACAGATTGAATTTTTATCGCATACAAAAAAAAAAAAAAAAAAATAAAAAATATTAAAAATGAATAAAAGTGAACAATTACAATTTTGTCGTTTACAATGTTATTCAACGTTTCAACGTAAGAACGTTTCAACTCATGCGTATTCTAAAATGGGCCTTACTTGTGGCGTGAATAAAGTTTAGGCTATAATAGGGTCGTTTCTGTGAACACAACTACTTTGCCAAAGGCATACGTTAAGTATGTTTTATACTATTTATTTAAATAGTTAGCTCAATTAAGAGTAAGTTTAAAATCTATATAGCAAAAAAGAAACTCAGGCGTAATCTTTTAAAAACGCCAATACACGTTTTCATTTTTTATATCTTTTACCAAAATTTGTTGTTTGAAATCTGAAATTATTTTGGATGTTGGACTGTGTTTTGGTCAAACATGAAATCGTATTGCCCGTAAAAAGTTTCTTAACCAATCTTTTATGAGCGTATAAAAAATAATGTGACCTATTTTTTATTTATATGTATTTTTTATTAAAAAATTGAAACAAACAAATTGTATCTAAGAAATTCTTTTTTTTATTTTGACCACATTTATGCAATCTATTGTTGAGAATAACAAATTAGTTAGTTGTGTGTTGTTGTTGTTTTCAAATCACTGAGCAATAAACACAGACGTCTCTGGATTAAGAAGGAGTTTTTGTTATTTTTGTTGTTTTGAGGTCAAAATACTGCTCTGATTACTGCTGGCATTAGCAACTACACCACAAAAACAACAACAAAAATCCAACAAATTTGAAAACAATTTAAAATCCAGCACACACACACACACACACACACCGTTTAAATGAAATCTCTATTGATTTTTGTATATTTCGTCCTGTTCTTGACATCTCTTCCTTTTATGTTGCATACATTTTGGCTGTTTGTACAAAATTTCAATTAATTTTCGTTTGCTTCAATCATTTTTTGCACACTTTACTTAAGATAGACTACATAACATTTTTTCCCCAAATTTATTATCCATATTTCCATTTCGTTTTTCAGATCCTATTGTGAACGCGAATATCGTGACTGTCGCCTACAAACATGCTACGTTCAATCGCCTGCCTACCCTGGTCTCTATCCACGTGCATTAAATTGTCGTTACAAGCTGCACACGCGTCAACCGTACATCAAGCTATATTTACAGAACGAACAGTTTGCCGTAGATGGGCAGAGGTAAGCTCTTATAACGAATTTAAAAGAGAGAACAAAATAAAATTTATGTTTTAAAGCCTAATTCAAGGCATTCATAAGGAAGAGAAAAGAAAAACATTTAGCAATTTGTCATTGCTGGCAAATCATACTTAGTTATAAACCGTTAAATGGTGCCAAAAAAAAGACAAAGCTTAGAAAAAAAAATTTAGTAAAAAAAGCAAATAAATTATACTCACACAGAGAGAATAAGGGCTAGAGAGAGTGTGAAAGCATTAGGCTTGCATTTGGCATTCTGACAACAGCAATTTGACAGCTCTTGAAAAATTGGCAATTTTTACACTTTGGAATGAGAAAAAAAGTTGTTCCTTTTTAAAACAAATGCATGGCATGCTTTTAAAAGCATGATGAGACGTTTTCGTAATATACTACTTTAAAGCGAATTTAACTTCCGTGAGTGGTGGAAGATAAACCATTTTAAATGTTATGATAAACTGTTATACGAGTATTATAGCGGTTCAATGTGAAGTATTTGTAAAAATATTTAGTTGCGGATAATGTTATACGTAAAATTTTAAGACACTGAGCTTAAGAAATCCTTAGCCCTCATCCGACCCTCGGGTGAAATTTCACCCATTTTGAAATTTAAAACGTTATACCTAGCTCATTTTTAATGCAAAATTAATAAAATGTACAGTATTTGTATAAAATGTCCCTTTATTTTAGAATATGATATCAATATTATGGTTGATAAAACATAACGGTAAATATTTGAAAAGAAATTCAAGCAACCTTCCGTCATTAATATATCTGGCTCATTTTTAATTTAAAATTAATGAAATGTATGGTATTAGTATAACATGTTTTTATTTGTGACTTTTTGAGGGTCGGATGAGGGTTAATCCAAAATCGATTTCGAGCCTCCGGTTTTTCGGGAAAAGGTTTGAGTTGGTGTTTTGCCACAATATATAAAAAATTATCAAATAGCTTTCCAAAATCAAATATTCAAAAAACCTGTGCCAGTGTACAAATTTCGGATTTTTTGGAAGGAAATCGGTATCAAATATTCTTAGTTATTTACCAAAACCTTAAAAATATTTTCATATTTGGTCAAAATTATAAGATAAAACAAATCTGTGTATGTATATAAATCAAAGAACTTGTTCAAGGCACTCAATAATTGCAGCAATACTGCAACACTGTTACTCATTGGCAGCTCTGTTGCAGATGCTCAGCTGATACTTTACCTAAATATTGCAAATATTTTGCTCTGCTTTTGTGATCGAACGTGAGATTTTCAGAATGATTTTTTTAATAAATTTAGCAATCTATAACTTTGCAGACAACGGAAGCAACTTGACATTAAGATATGGAAAATAAAAAAACAAAGGTTTTTGCTTAAAAGAAAGTGGTTATTGACCGAAATTTTAAAGAAGAGAACAGTGACGAAAACTAAATTTTTTAAATTTATATAAATAGAATATAAATTAATATCTTTGTTATATGAATATAATAAATAATTACCATTAAATATAAAAGAGATTGCAATAAATTATGTTTTTGCTTACCTTTCTTCTTCTAAAACTTTTGCGCAGTATAAATATTCATGTTGCCGGGTTCTTGCATTTTGCGCGCGTCAAATGCCAAGTTTCTACTCATTAGAACGTTTGACTTTTGCAATATATGCAAGATTTTTATATCAAGCGTGATACTTTGTTATGTTGCGCAATATTGCTGCAGTTATTGAGACTCGAACAAGCCCAAAGTCGTGTAGTATTTTTTTATTTCATTACTCCAGAACGGAGCGTCCGATTTTTTGGAAATTTTTGTTGTAACCATCCCCATTCTACGTACGTCAAGGAAACCCGGAAAATTCAGCTGGAAAAGTTTGAAAAGTGTGAAAAACCAAAATTGCATACTTTCAGGGGTTATTTTTGCCCTACTTCAAAATTATTTTTTACATTGGGAAATAGCATACTTTCAGGAGATTATCATTTGTGTAGTTTGCGATCGATCACAGGGGGCGATATGGTACCACGTTCACAGCTTACTTTCACAGCCGATCACAGCTGATTTTTGTCTGATATCTAGCCCTATCCCTGAATCCGTCGTAGTACGATTATCGTAGAAACTACGAAGAAAGCATCACTTGGTTATGACTATGTCAAGAATTCGTAGAGTGGAATCACTGAGTCCATTCGTAGCGCCGTTTGATAGATTTTTTAAGTAACTTGTTACGACGTGTTTTGGTTGTCGTAGAAAATTTTGAAATAAAATTCCATGAATTTTTTATGTTTGTATGAATTTTGAACAAAATATGGATAATTAGTATAATGTGAGTATTAAATTTAATAAAATTCAAAAAAGTCTGTCGTACTGCTCATGACTCTCATAAACCCATTTTTATCACTGTTTTTTAAAGAAACTCTAATTTTAAAAATCATTATAAAAAAACTGTAAGAGATATTCAAAAACACAGAACAGCAAAAGAGTTCTTTATTCATTGGCTTCCAAGCCAACTACAAATATTTTCTTATTTTTAAAATTTGGTGGAGCGTGGGCCTGGAAAACTGGTTAGCCTTTTTTAGACCTTTTTTGTTAAAATAAAAAAACATACAAAAAATAAATTTATCACCATTATGAGGGGCTCAGTTAAAGGAAAAATTATCAAATTCAAGTCATAAGTAAAGAAATCATTAATAAATGTAAAATGTAAGCATGTCAGAACATGTTGATTTTTTCTGTTTCTTTAAAGCAACGCTGGCTAAAACCCTTTACAAAATCCGGCATATTTCGCAGTTTTGTGTATTCCAATAATTTTGTTCTGCTGTGATTTCCTAATTAATGTAGCGTCGTCATGATAGATTTATTACAATACAATTAACTTAAATGATAAAGTTTATAAATTGCGGCCAATATTTGACATTTTAAATCAGCGGTACATGCAGTTTGGTGTATTTGTCAATTGACGAGCTAATGGTGCCCTATTTTGAACGCCATTCTTCCAAGATGTATATTCGCAATAAGCCGGTTCGATTCGGCTACAAAAACTGGTGCTTGTGCTCGTCCAATGGATATTTGTTCCAGGTGAATAAGCAAATTGGGCTTGGGGCACAAACAGTTTTGCGACTTTTGGAGTGCGTCGAAAACCCGCAAGCCCATTACGTTATTTTCGACAACTTATTCACTTCATATTATTTGATGTGTTTGCTTACTGAGCATCATTTTTATGCGACTGGCACAATTCGAGCTAACCGAATGTGTGGTGCAAATTATAAAACTGGAAAAGTCTACAGAAAGGCAAATTCGATTATCAGTTCGATGCAAACAACAAAATACTTATCGTATGATGGCAAGATAATACTGAAGTAAGCGTTGCCACCAATTTTGACACAGTTCAGCCACTGAGAAATGTAAATCGCTATAAAAGAAAAGACAAGAAATTTTGATCCAAAGAACAACCTAATTTGATACATAATTACAACCAAAATATGGGAGGAGTAGACATACACGATAATGCGGTTGCTAATTACCGTATAAGGATTCGTGGTAAGAAATGGTGATGGCCCCCGCTCTTGTTAAAGCATGGAAGCTGCATGTTATTTTGGCAAAAAAGGATCATCAGGAACCAATGTCATAATTACAATCTAGAGCTGCTGTCACGAGAAATCTGTTGCTAAGCGAAGAGAAAGATGGTCAAGAACGAAATGTGACCAATTAAGATCCAACTAATATGACACGTCTAAATGAAAAAATGCATGTTGTTCAATCTCTTCTAGGTACTAGGAAATTGCGATGCAAAATGTGCCATAAAAATTGTCGTTTTCAATGCATTAAATGCAACATAACTTTGCATTCTAAGGATTGCTTTAGTGTATATTATAAGTGAAAAATGTATCCAAATATTTACACATCAATATTTTTATTTACACACCAATGATCTAGAGGTACAAATAATGGTTTAAGTAAAATAATATTTTTTAAACATAAGAAAAGTATGAGTTTTATTTCTAGTTCCTCTGCGACAACATTTATTTAGCCCCTCGCCCCCCCCTAAATTTGTAATTTAGTTTATGGACGACTCCTAAGTATCAATAAACAAATGTTGTTTTTGGTGTTGCAGATTGTAGCATGGGTCTTTCTTTAAAAAAGTTTACTAATATTTTCATTTTTATTAAAACACTATAATAGGATGTATCCACCAGAAAACTGCAATGAGTATCCGACAGAATTCGGATACTCAAATCATACCCGAGTGTCGTGCTGTTCTCAACTCTCTCCATACTTAATAATATGTGTAAAATACTCATAGGCATTCGGCTCATTAGCATTTCTTCGGGTATAAGTGCATTCTCATATTCGAGAGCGGCGTGATCCGATCCACTTCGAGCCGTTTTTAATGAGTGCGTTGAGTCAGTTTATTACAAAGGCGCTCGATCCGAATGTATTTTGAGTGTACTCTGAGTACTGCTCCTTCTCTGCCAAAGTCTCTCAGCGCTATTTAGTTTTTTTTTTTTGCTTATGCACTTTTCGTAAGTACATGTCTGCAGGCCATGTGAGCTCTCATTTTTTGTTTGTTTTTTCTTGAAAATTCGTTGGTATTTTATTGTTGCACTCTATGGAGAAAAAACAATAACAACGCTTGTGATTTTGGTGTGTTAGACATAAACAAAAATAAAACAAAATAAAAAGGCCGGCGCACAGTGGTTGAAAGTTGGAATTAAATACCAAAACTGATAACCTCTTTATGTGAATTTTTTTTTCTTTGCGTTGTTTAAGAATATTCTAACTAGCATAATTCTAAAATATTTATCAGATATATATATAGGTTTTCTGTTAGACGCCTTAAAATACGAGTGATGTAAAAATTTTGAAAAAATTTCGTAAAATATTGATATTTTTCAAGAGTTGATTGATATTTTTCAATACAGACAATTGAGAAATGTATTTCACTCTGGTTTTATTTTAAGTACAAAAAGCATTTTTGAAAAGTTTTTTGCATACTTGAAAAAAATTTTTTATTTTTGCAATAAATTTCTTAGGCAAAGTTGATATGACAAAAAAACGTACATTTATTTTTAGCAGAATAAAACATAATGATCTTCGGATGTCGACGATATTTTAAATAAACAAATAAATTGGATTTTAAGTTGAGCGATTAAAAAAAAAATTGAGAGAATTTTTTGCGTCTTTGAACAACATTTGGTAAAAACTAAATGCGTTTCGAAGAAAATATAGATTTGTTTAGTCTCAAGGTTTATTACTATAGTCATTTTCTTTAGTATGCTTTTAGGCATTTCTTTATTAACCGATCACTTCCTACGAAAGTGTGGCATATTAATATATAGGTATATTTTTTTTTATTTAAAATCGTTAAATTTGTAATGAAAATAGTGAAAGCATTTACTTACTTAATACGATAAATGGTTTAAAATGTTATAATTCTTCTTTTGCAATACTAGAATATATTTACAGAGTGTAACGATTGCAATTATTGTCATTATATAGTTTCACTCTTTGTCATATTATTTAAATATTTAATATTTTACTTTACTTTAAAATACTTTTAAAATGTAATTTGTGTTTCAACGAAAATTATTTGAGATATTTCAAAATCATAAAATAAAATTTCCATTACGACAGAAAATATTGAAAAGAAAAGAATATTATTTTTTAATTGAAAAGCGTACCAAGTAAACGTACGATTCTTTTTCAAATTTACGCGAGTAAATTGGTACTGACGCTTTATTTGCTGTCTTACCAAGTCCCTCGCTACAAGAGTACTTAAGTATTCTATAGCGTGTTTCTCAGTTTATTAGTTTGCTATGTTAATGCATAGTTTATATTTTTTAAGTAATTACAATTAAATTAATTAACTTGTAAAACAGTAATGTGATATGTAAAAAGTTAAATTTATTCACATTATCTTAAAGCTTACTATGAAACATTTTAATGAATTTCGCAATAAAATGCTTTCAAAACTATTCAAATATTCAAATTCCCTTGTCAAGAAATGTTCTTCAAACATCTTCAATAAGCTGAAAGTGAAATATATATTCATTGATTCCAAACAACAGAATTAGAATACGTTTACGGAGAAAATTAATTTGCTTGTATCAAGCAAATGTTTTGCTTAAAAACTTTGCTCAATCACAATGTGATTTAAGAAAAAGATTGCTAATTTAGCTTATTTAGTGCAATTTGCAATCACTCCTCGTGTATTTAGGAAAAAGCAAAATTTTGATTAAATTCAAGCAAAATTTTGCTAAGTTATTATAAACTGAAAAGCAAATTTTTTCTTAATTTAAGCAAATATTTGCTTAGTTATTATAAATTGGAATAGCAAATTTTTACTTAATTCAAGCAAATATTTACTTAATTATTATAAATTGGAATAGCACATATTGATTAGTTATTGCTGAAATTTAGCATAATTTTGAAGTGGCTGAGAATCAAGTGCAAGTTTTGCTTAACCAAAATACTAATTTAGCAAACAGTTTTCTCCGTATATGCAAGCCATGTTTTTATGCTACACGACCTGTGCTCACTTTATCACAATGCCAAAAAGTATGCTATTATCTTTTTTAACTGTTGATAGTATCACATTTATAACCAGCGCCAATTTCTGGCAAAACGCATGAGGTTCACACCTTTTTTTTGGAATAAAAAAGGAACCATAAGCTTTTTTTATGATTTTTTTCCGTTTTTATAAAAAGCAAACAAATAATATCTTTGAATACTGTAAAAAGCTAATTAAAGCACTTTAGATGCTGCGCTTCATTGAAGTTGAAATTGGGAAAAACACGTGAAGTGGAAAATTCCTTGTGGGAGGTGGGCGTGGCAAAAATAACTTTTTTATGTTATACATATATTGAAGATTTCTGACAGAATGCTTCTTGTATTGGTTCAAGACAAAAAAATATGGCGTTTTAAATATTTGTGTTGTATGGGGGGTAGGCGTGATTGAGGGCGAATTTAAAAATATTTTTGTGTGTATTCTTTTAAAGCAAATTCCAAATAATACACGAAATTTAATTGATCTACGATGAGTCCATCTATTTATTGACTTTTGTATGGGACTCAACCACTGTTCGGCGCACGTTTGTTTGCTTCTTGTATGTAAGCACGTGCAATAGAAGTTTAATTTAAAATATGCGCATGCGATTTAGCAACTTCAGGTTACAGAAAAATAAAAAAAAAATACTTTACAAATTTAATAATAATTGCTGATTGCAGAAAATTAATGACACGATACTATCGAAACTGCGTATTATTTTTAAGCCTCAACAACTTTACCTCATGCACAGCTTTCACTGTGTAAGATAAAAACAAAAACCTACACAAGAATAAGATATCTGTTGGTATCTAAATGCTCAGGAAAAAATAGCATAAAACAAATACAAAAAACTCGCTCACTATTTACTGCTGCGCTCTACTGCGCTCTCTTTCATATCTGTGGCAGATGAGCCGAGTGATTCGGCTACTTGTGTTGATTGTGAGTATTTCGGCAAGTAGGATAAGTATCAGCAAGACGACAACAACCATAAGTGTTTATGAACCGAAAAAACACGATCTCTCCCGATCCCACTCATGACTTAGGATACTCATATTTATTTGAGCCGCCGCATTCTAGCTTCGTAGAAGAGAATATGAGTCGAGTTGCGTGCGCTAAGGGTGAGTAGGTTTTTGTACTTATTTTTTCGGATATATTTAGAGTCGCAAAAAAGCTATCCGTTGCAGATCTCTGGTATCCACCCACATGAAATTTCTACATGCTTCAATTTTGCCATAGGAGATTATTTACAAGAATACACAAAGCAACTTTATTTCTAGCAAAGCGAATTTAAAAAAAAGACGTCTTGGAAGTTATTCATAGCAAATTCCAAAAATTGATAAAAATCACAATTTTTTGTATATATTATTAGTAGGCGTTTCCTTAAAGCAACACTTCGTACTGGCTAACCGAAAGGTCAGAAATTTTTTTAATGTAAAACTGTCATATTGAAAGTCAAAATAGGCTATGCTATAAAAATTTTCCAAATCGGTTCACGGATTCTAGTAGCAGTAATTTTCCTTACAGATTTTCCTCTATTTCTAAAGGATTTAAGGCATCTCTCAATGTTTTCCGCTGCATTTGAAGTATTCTTGAATTTTGCCATTCTTCATTTAAAAGTATTACCGCGCACGAGAGCCGTAAAAGATTGCAATCATTTTGATTTTAAATCTTTGTGATTTATTTTCTTTTTGATTGCATTTGATCATTAAGATTTAATTCTAAATGCACTCATTCGTGATTGCTTTAAGATGATATTCAATTCATTTTGGAGCAATCTTAATGATTTAAACTTCGAATGATGTAATTTGATTTAAATCCTTTCTGATTTTTAATAAAAATTATTCCAGGTATTTGTTTTATACTAAAAACATCAAAAAAGATTTGAATCATTTGATTGAAATCAAAAATGACTTCAATTATTTGAAGTTAGGCATATGGTATGAAACAAGTAAGAAATAATATCAAATAAACCTTTAAATTTTTTTCAGACACAAATTGAATGAAGACTTGAGTTAACAGCGAAATCCATTAAAAATATATGACTTTCTTAATCCATTAAATATATGATGAATCTTTGAGGCACGGATCTTTTAAGGGTGACAAACTTTTAAAGGTTTTCGAAATAATATTAGATTAACCTTTTTATGGTGTTATTTTTAGGAAAGAATTTGCTACTGTGGGCTTACTAGGACTACGTATATATTAATTGCTTTTGTTCAAACCCCATTTAAGACATTACAATAAAAAATGGGAACAAAAAATTTATTTAAAAAAATAAATATTGCTTCATTTTCTGTAAATCCATTTTATACATCCGCGAGATGCATAAAGTATTTTTAGTGTCCCTTGGCATAATTATCTTAATATAAGTAGGCACTTTTTATTAGGATAATAAGAATTTGAAACTCCTTGCTAATTAATATTAAACAAATAACTTCAAGCAACGACTTCAAACGAGCAATTTGTAAATATTTCATTCCTTGTATTAAATCTCTTAATCTCTCTTTTTTTCTTCTTTTCTTTCCTATTTATAATTTATATTCTATTCTGATGTTCCGTTCTACTATTTGTTTCTCTTACCCCATCTATTCTTACATTTTAGTTTTTAAATTTTTAATTGATAATTTAATTCAGCTTTCATTTTATTCGATTTGATTTAAATTAACTTTTATGTTTATTTATTTAAATATTTTATTATTGTTATGTAATTTTTATTGTAATTTATTCTTTTTTAATTTAAGTTTTTTAATTTTGGTTTAATATGTTCATTGAAGTACTATAAAATACTAAGTCTTATTGTACTAAAATTATTATTAATAATAATAATAAATTTCACAAAAATACGTTAAGAGGCTTCGGAGTCTTTTGGTAATATACCCACCCACATACGCATGGATAATTCCGCCAAAAGTGCACTCTCTTTATTTGAAAAATCGATAAATGTAAGAATAAAACTTGAAGCTAGAGTTATGGTCCTTTATACTATTTGACCCCAAAGTAAGTTAAAATTGCTTAAGACCACATGATATTACGTTATGAAATAAATTTGTATGAATTTAGTGTTTTTTAGAGTTATTACAAGAATGAAATATCGGAAAACCTTGTAACCCGAATGACGGTTACAGGAATGACAAAACTGTCTTTATTTGGAGATCACAGGCATCTGAGAAAACTGAAACATTTTACCGCACGTTTTTATCATAAAATTGATAACCACTTTTATATGAAATACTCAATATCGTTTTAGTCAATCACTAATTGAATACACAGTTGGTTACAGAAACGACAAATTTTTTGTTTTGAATATTAATAATATAACAAAAAGGTTTTATATTACAAATAGTGGACCTACGACTATAGTAGTCAGGGCTTAGTTTTTAAGTGTATTCAAAAAATTTATTTGTAAATAAACTGTTAATAACAATAATTACATCGCACTCAAAACCACTTCACACTCAAAACCACTGGTGGATTTTTTAAACTTGAAATAGATAAAAAACCCACACTGAGAGAACGCTCTAACGAAACTTGTCTCTTAGTTTTGCTTACTAAAAAGCACGCAATTCAAAAAGTGGTAAAATCCGGGGACAACAAGTTTATAGAAAGAAAAACGTACGCTAAAAAAAATTATAATTATTTTAAATGGCAGAAAATGCACTCGTATAGGTAATATTATGACCTTGTCATGTTGAAAATGTAAAAATAAAAATTGCGAAAGTTACACTCTTTGAATTTATATAATTTTGATCGAAAACAGGTTACATGAATGACATTTAAGGTCTATTTTGGGCATTTCCACATGCAAAATTAGTTTTTTGTTACTCCACAAACATCAAGAATGAACTTTTTAAGAAAGCTGGAGTAATTAAAGTATCAAATTTGTTTTTTATCACTCAAAGCTGTAAGGACATGAAAATGGTTCCTTTTGGCGGAATTGCTCACATACACATAAATCCATTTTTATATATAGATAGATGGGCAAAAAAAGTAAGAAGTTATGTCTGTGACAGAATATAGTTGAAGAAAAATACTACGACTTTAAAGCAAAAAGGAACTTCCTTAATAACCTTTTCAATAAGATTGACTTTATTTTGAGTTAAATTTATCTTCATGTACAGTAGAATCGCGCAAAAGTTAACTCGACAAAAATTTAATCGCTCGGTTTAGTTAAACGAATTTCAGAGTCCACTTACCACTCAGAAAAGTACTAACTCTTTGAACTATCAAAAGTTAACTATTTATCAATTTTTTAAAAAATTGAAAGCATCAATACCTTGAAAATCAGGTTGCAGACCTTGTAAATATGTTCACGAAAATGGTCAAAATCTATAACACTAACGAAAAAAATAAACCAGTCTCGACAGCTTCTTCATACCACCCCGTACAAGTGAAAACATATTAAGTTTCTTCGCACGAAAATGGTCAAAACCGACTGTGAAATTTAACCCATTAACTCCGGCTTCTTTGTCCGTGGGCTAAGAGGGTTAATAAAATTCGTCAAATTTGGAACTTTTTTAACAAAAATAAGCTCAATAAAACACAAAAATAAATAAAATAAAAGAGAAAAACAGTAGTTTGTTTTCAAACACTTTTTTGAGGTGCAAGGAGTTGTTATATTTTTTAAATCTATACGAGTTATTGTATATAAAAACTACTTTAATAAAAATTTTTTTTAACAGTTTTCTGGCTTTCTATAGAGGCCGCTAAAAACGAAATTGAAAAAAAAAACATCCAAAAATGTTCGATGGATATGGCCTTTCCCATATATCTGATTCAAACAAATCAAATGTCATTTTAAAGTACAGGTCAATAACTGAGCATCCCACCTACGAACGACTCCCGGGGGCCTTTTTTGAAATTATGGTGAAAGTTTGAGTAAAAAGTTAAAAAAAAATAGATTTTTGGGCGCTTTTTTGTCAATTAAAAAAAGTTAAAGGGAATAGGTACTTGAATTTAGAAGGGATGCTTAAAGGACAAAATTAGGAACAAAATGCAATAAGATTTTCAATTTCATTTTTAGCGACCTCTTTATAAAGCCAAAAAATTGCTAAAAAGAAATATTTTTATAAAGTATTGTTTATGTTCAATAACCTGCATAAATTTCAAAAAAATATAACAACTCCTTGTACCTCAAAAAAATGTTTGAAAACAAGCTGCTGTTTTTCCATTTTTACACGTATATTATAACTTAAACAATAACAACTTCGAGCACAAAGTACATTCCAAGGTTTTGTTTTGTGGACATTTTCGTATCTTAATCGCCATTGAATTTAATATAAAATACAATAAAAAATGTTAATAACTAAAAATAGAAAAATTGTTGAAATATAACTGTAAGTTTTTTAAGGAATGAAAATTTAAGTAAAATTTAGTAAAAAATATCTAGCTAATTAAGCATTATTACATTCGAAGGCTATAATTATCATAAAATATAGTATTTATACCTTCCGTTTCTATAAAAACCTGCTGCATCTAGCTGCTATTAAGAAAAAACACTTAGTTTGATAAAAAAGTCTTAAATCAAATTCTGCCCTAAAATGTACAGCTTTCCAAGACAATTTGTAGGTACTCTTAAATTTAAAGAAAAATAAAATATAATTCATAATTTAAAACAAGTTGTGACCTTATTTTGTATTAGCAATCATTTTCTTGAGATTTTTTTTTTAAATTTCGTTAATTTGGTAATATTGTTTTATAGGTGGTATGAAGGGTTTGGGGCAACAAGGGCAACAACCCACACTGAAAAAAAAATTGAGTTGTGTATGCAAGAAAATCTCAGCAAACTCATTAATATGTGTACCAAGGATAAAGTTGTTATTTTTATTCGTTAGCGAGCTACAAGCGTATATTCTTTTTGCTGCACATAATTCAGTCATAAGTTTTGGGCAACAAGATGCTAACCCACTTAAAACAAGTTAAACGCATTTTATTTGACCACAGGAGAGTGATGATAAATTTTTTAAAGATAAAAGGTTTACATAAAGAGAAATCAACGTCCACTTCTTGTTTTAACCCTTACAGTTGGCACTCATTAGTTCTGCTTGCACAGCATGTTTTGGGATATATTTGAGAAGGCAGCTCAAATCCATGGTAATAGCTTGCAAAATTGTATGCAGGACTTCTAAAAACGAAAACTCAAGACCGTTAAGAAGTAAAATGGCTAACAGGCGACATTGAAAGTTTTACTTGTGAATTTTTTCGGCAAGAAAGAGCTAACCCACATACATATAACCCTTATTTACTACCACCGACAAACGAAAGACTTAGAAGTTCTGAGTATGCAGATATCATTGTATGGAGGACTTCCAAAAATAAAAATTTAAAAACCATGAAAAAGTTGAAAGGTGTGGCTAACAGGCGACATTGAAACTTTTACATATTAATTTTTTCGGAGGAGGTGCTAACCCACATATACATTTTTTTAATTTTTTAGCAACAACAGACGAAAAAAAATACTCAGATCTGCATCTGAGTTTGCAGATATCATTGTTTGAAAGACTTCTAAAAATGAAAATTAAAAAAAAATAAAGTTAAAAGGTGTGGCTAACAGGCGACATTGAAAGTTTTACATGTGAATTTTCACGGAAGGATTTTAATGTTCTGAGTATGCAAATATCATTGTATGCAGGACTTCTAAAAACTAAAATTATAAAAATAACTTAATAAAACGCTCTTTATGGAAAAAATATGAACAAATCAAAATACTCAAAATTGCGATTTATAGAAGCCGTAAAACTTTCAAATGCGTTTATCTCCAAACTTGTTTAATGTGGGTTACCACCTTGTTGCCCCGAACCCTTCATATAGCAAAAAATTATCCGATTTGAAATATTTTTAGAATAACGTTTAAGTGAAGTTAAATTAACTTAATTTACTCTTTAAAAACATAAATAAGCAATTTTTATGCGGGTTTTTTTTTATTAAAAAAATATGTTTTGAATGGAGGTAGGCGATATAGTTGACCTAGAACTCTAATTTTTTTGTGCTGTTACTTAGTTTAGGCTAAAACTCATTTTTACAAAATTTCATGACCCTAACTTTTATAGTTTCTGAGATAGTTCAAATGTCATCCTAAAATCGAAAAAAGCGCAGTGTGCGTCGGCGTCCGTGAGTAAATTTTACTAGTGAAAAGATTGGTTATGAGCTATATGAACTGTAAAGGAAAATGCATGGACTTAGTGGGAGTTAGGATTGTATTTATTTAAAAATTAAATAATAAATGCATGTTGGAATAAATAAGCTCAGAATATTAACAAAAGATGGTAAAAATCAATTCATGCATATTCTCAGGGTTTCACGCGCGATGAAAGTGCGATTTTCTGCTGCATATATCAATGGCCAATGCGTTCCACAATTGTCGTAGTTGCTCGATTTCCTCGTCATGACACCACTCATTATCAATTATGGCTTTCAATTCACAAATTGATAATCCTTTCTTCTCGAAATTTAGTTTAGTTTATTCAGTCTATGGATCATTCAATTCCTTACAGACTAGAGAAAATAATAATTAAGTTACAATTAATAAAATAATCATAATAAAAACAATAAAACAAAAATTTAAGCTTAAATTATGTTAAAACAAACTAGTAACAAAATTTTTAAGAGATGATTTCGACATTGAAAAATCAAACAAGTACCTAGATGATAATTCATTATATAAACATAAAGACCTTGTTATAGGCCCATTTAAGGCATAATTCGTTCGATGGATTTTAATGAAAAATAGCTTAAAATAACGCAACTGCCTTGGTGGTATATTGAAATGAATCAAACTCAAAAGCATAGGGTCATCAATATTACTGCATATTATATCATAGATGAAAATTAAAGAGGTTATTTTCCTCCTGATTTCGAGCGTCTTTAAACCCATCAGTAGACACCGCACATGATAAGAGGGTAAGTCAAATCTAAAGTTAGTGCAATAAAGCATATACTTTGTAGCAATTTTTTGAACTTTTTCGAGCCTCAACGAATGAATTGTAGTTGAAGGGTTCCAAATTAAAGAAGCATTTTCTAATCTTGAACTGACTAGAGTACAGTAGATTGCTTTAAATGTATAGGGATCTTTAAATTCTTGACTATTCCTACGAATAAAGGCAAGCAAGGAAAAAACTTTAGGCAAAAAAAAAGTTTAAGTGCTCAACAAAGGTAAATTTGGAATCAAAGATGATGCCCAGGTTCCAAATTGTATTTACTCTTTGAAGAGGTATATCGGAAATGGAATAAGAAGTCAAGATAATATTACTAGATTTACTAAAATTGGCATGGTAGCATTTACTTATGTTCAGAGGTAACACATTGCGGATACTCCATACAAAGACATTGTCCAGATCTGCTTGCAGTAAGGCCGAGTCACCAAAGGAGTTAATTTTCGCAAACAATTTGAGATCATCAGCAAAAAGACGATAATTTGCAAAATGAAAACATTGTGTTATATCATTAATATAAGGCACAAGAAACAGAGGTCCTAAAATACTACCCTGAGGGACACCAAAGGTTGCTGGATAGAAATATGAATGCGTATTATCAATCGAGACAAAACAAACTCCACTAAGATAAGACTTTATGCGTTCCAGAAAAATCGAATGGCAACCCAATTTACTTAGTTTAGCCACGAGAACCTTGTAAGGACCAACCTATCCGGCCGAGGATGCGCTCGCCGGATCCAGGGTCCGCACAATTATTTTATGTTCTGTATCGAACACCGAATCAAAACCACTTGTCTCTGATTTACAAATATTTTATTTCAATGCTTCAAATTCTTTCGTGTGTTCTTAAAAACTATCTTCTTAAATTAACATCGATATCTTATTGCCTACGTTCTATGGGTAACCTTCGGTGTGGTTTACCGTATAACTAAACTTAATTACGTTATGTTTTAAACACTTCGTGTTGTTCCTTTATTTTCTTCATTTAATTTCTTACTTTTCTTTCTTTTATTTTGTTTTTATTATTAAGTTTCAATTTGATGCCTACTGATCTTTACTTGGGTCGGTTGGGTTCCGTGGGCGTGGGTAAGGTGTGCTACTTTGGGTATGAACCCTCTAGTCTGGATTAGTTTATCGTTTTGGTATTTCTGAGTTTCTATAGTTTTCAAGACTTAGCCGTGGAATTCGGTGAGGCAAAGAGCTGGCCATCCCGGGCTCTAAGCTTTCGTTGAACCACTTATTTATGATGGACGAAACCCACGACGGCACATGGCGTAGCAGGTCTTAGGTCGGTAGTGAGTAGGGACTGGCCATCCCTGGCCTCTACTCACCCACACCACTGAGACCAAAACGAGGCAGTGTGTGACGCAAGGTTTCATCTGGGGTATTTGGTGGAGCAAGGGGCTGGCCTTCCCTGGCCTCCAAGCTCACCACCTATGTCCTATTGTACGCGAAGCTACTTCTGTTGTGCCTCAAGTGCTGACCTGTATCCTTCTATCCCTGCCCGTCATCGCGTCTGTCGTGTCCGTCCTCTCGACGCCCTGGGTTAACAGAGGCTGGCCATCCCTGGCCTCCGTTTCCCCAGTCGTCCCTACCTTGTACTCCTATCCTACTCTAGCCGGGTGGTCTGTCCGTCGTCCACTATCAACGTTCGCCCTCGTGTCTACAAATTCCGAGCGTGTAGCCCAGTGGTCTGGTGAGACAAGAGGCTGGCCATCCCGGGCCTCGAGTTCACCAAACAATCGTCCACTGCCACTTGATGTTCCATATTCTGGACCTAGTTTTAACTCTCCGGAAATCCCTATGCTACTTTCATCCCCGCCACTTACTTTCACGCACTTCACTGGTCCACGGAACCCAACGTTCGACTTGATTTAGCCTACTGGCATCTTCATTTATTTATCACAACGCATTTAATGATGGAGAAATATGCTATACTATATCCTTAAATAACCTGGTTGAACTCCTATAGCCTTACGTTACTAAAGAGTGAATATAAATAATTTTAGAAATTAAACATGATAACTTATAAGTTATTCCCAGAAGGGGAGCCACTTGACACTATATTTACGTATTCCTCCTTGTCGCCGCTGCGCTGTGACGCCGTCGACGTCAGGATGTCTGTCCCCTTATTCAGTTGTCGGCTGCGTCGCTGTTGCGTTCTTGTGCTGCCGTCGCCAGCTGCTGCCGTTGCCGCTACTGCGCCGTTGACGTTATTTGTGGGTGCTGCTCCGTTGCAGTCGACGTCTAATATCGTTGCTGCTCGTCTGCAGTCGCTTTCTCCTAGTGTTACCCTTTTCGCGATATACTTCGAATTGCGCCAGACGTCTGGTCGCTAGCACGCGTTATATCAAAAAGCTCCCGATTCTTGGATGTTCGATCTTTTATAACCTCTTGTGCATGCCACGCCATGCTTCCTCTTCTTTGCGCTCGTGTACATTTCCCCTCATAATCGGATGTTTGTTCCGTTGGCACCAGGTACCAGCCAGCCTTATCCACAGAGTATGTGTGTATGTTCGCGAGTACATGAAATGAGAAGAAAATATCTATGTAAGTATTTAGTCTTCCCAGTTGGCAATACATTTGCGGCTGGATGTGGGGTATCACCTGAGTAAGGAGATGACTAGCTTGAACCTACAACGGACCTGGCGACGACCCTAGTTAGGCCGTGGTAACTATCCTTACCCGTGGCGTCAGGCTGGTCTTCCTTAACTAATAATTCTATGGTAGTTTATTTTATTTCTTCACGTTTATTGGGATCAATATTTCTAAATTTATAGCTAAACTTATTTTTGTAGTAATTTTAATATCTCAATCGTTATCGCGCAATTTTGTCCATGGCGCTGTAAACGAGTCGCTAGACGCGCGAGTTATGTTCCTTGCTTAGAGCAGTTTGATTGAAACACACTTTTCTTTTCTGCTGTAAACTTAGAACTGAACTTTATTACAACTCTTTCTTAAAATCTAACCAATTCGTTTTCGAAATGTAAATGTGTAAAAGTATGTAAAGATATAAATGGAAGAAATACAATTGTAAAATAGGAGAAATGTAATGTATGTAAAAGAAATACAATGTGGTTAATATGTAAAAGTTAATAGTCGCAAAGTGTTGCCTAATTTATAGTTGCAACATAATATCAAAAATGCAAGGGTTTCATTTTAATGTCTTGTGGTTAATATGTAGAATAAATAATCGTAAAATGTTGCCCAATTTATGGTTGCAACATAATATCAGAAATGCAAGAGTTTGATTTTAATGTTATATTTTAAAATTGAACCTATTTTAATAGTTGCGATTTATGAGGAAAAAAATAAAGAAAGAGTGTAAATAAAATTGGAACACTTAAAATATCTTATTGATTACGCTGCACTTTAAGTAGTGCAGTGGGGCTTATTATGTTGTTGTTTCTGGTGCTATTGTTGTGGGTGCCGAGATTTAATTGCCGTTTGTGCTGTTGTTGTAAATGTAGTAACGATGTCTTTGACTTGTTGGTTAATTTGGTATTGTTGTTGTGTTTGTTGTAATTGTTACTGTAAGTGTTGCAGCGGCGTATTGAGCCTCGATGGTTTGGGTGGTGGCTGAGAAGTATATGTATTTGTTGTTGTCGTTTGAGTGGGGGTCGTAACTCGCGCCCGGTGAGGTCTCTTAGTGGTTACCTCGTTTGGCTATGGCGCGGCTGAAACTGTCAATTCAACGGGGCCTTTGCGTATACGTTAAGCAGGGTACCTGACCCAGTTGTAAACTAAAAAAAGAGATGCTTAATAAGACATGTAAGAATAGAATTCGTAAAAATTGTGTTCCTTACAACCTTATGGGAGACTTTATCGAAAGCTTTTGAAAAATCCGTGTAAAGCGCATCAATTTGAAAGCCAGATTCAAAAGCAGAGATGCAGTAATTAGAAAAGAGGGAAAGATTAGTAACAGTGGACTTTCCGGCTACAAACCCATGCTGCTCAGGACAGATACAAAGCTTTAAAAGAAAACAAAGTTTCTTCTTGATAATTGACTCAAAGAGTTTTGAGACAATTGTCAATTTGGAGATAGGGCGGTAGTTGCCAACATCATTATTTTGTCCGCTTTTAAAAATTGGACTTATAGCTGCAATCTTCCAAGACTCAATGAATGAACCAGATGAAAGTGACTTATTAAAGATAAAACAAAGAGGTTTAGCTAATGCAGATGCACAATGTTTAAATAAAATAGTACAAAAACCATAATTATCAGACTTAGTTGACGATTTGAGGAGGGACAATGCATTGCGAACATCCTCAATTGAAACTGACATAGAGCCAATATCAACTCTAGACACAATGTTTTCCAAAATAGATTGATCAAACCACGAGTCGTCGTCAACAAAGTTAGATTTATAATAATCGGCAAAAAGATTCACTGTATCTCTATTAGAAGAAGAATTCCTACCTTCAAAGAACGTTGAAGTTGAAATCTGAGAACCATTCTTCTTTGACTGAATGTAATTCCAAAAACTCTTCGGATTTGAAATTATATTAGATTCAAATCTGAGAATGTATTGATTGTATAAAAAATTGGTTTAAAAAATTAAACTCCCTAGAGAAATGCTCATATTTAACTTTACAATTGTAATCATTTGTAGACTGAAAAAGTTTGAAAAATTTATTACGAAGGTTTTTTAGCTTTTTGAGACCACTAGTGTACCACGGATTCTTATGGGTTCTTTGCTCAACCAGTGGAATATTATTTGAACAGATGTAATGAATATTTAATTTAAAAATATCAAAGCATGTTGCGGTATTTTGGCTATCAAATAAGCTTGACCAGTTAATAACATTAAAAAGATGACTTAAGTAATCAAAATTGCACGAATTAAAGTTTAAAACATTTCGCGTTTGCTTAAACGAGATAAATTCATAAAATTTTATAACTACAAATAAAGGTTGACGATGAGTGCCACCTGGGCTAACTGGAAAACTACATTCTGAAAGTTGATACTGAATATTGTTGGAGACAAAAATTAAATCAAGAATTTTATTGAAATTATTCTCGATAAAATTGCTTTGTGTTAGATCGATACTAAAAAAATTATCAACTAAGTTAATTTCATGATGAAATTACACTCGAATACGTGGTTGTAATTTTACCTTAAAAGACAAGGACACGCAATCACTGCCATAAACACTTAAACGCATAGCATGCTACTTGCTACATGATACCACTACATGCATAAAATATTTCGTAGTAAAAAAATACTCACTTTTTCTTTTCTTGTAATGGTGAAACTAAGTCATTGAAATAAACTTTGCGTGGTCGTTTGCGTAGTTTTTTAAAACTCGCTTGGAAAATAACACAGCTATTATCATTCATTTTTTGAAGGTTTTTGATGATATTGCCTTCGAGCAGTGCTTAAAAATAAAAAAAAATATTCTGTAAACTTTTTGCAATTGCTTTTACTTTGAAGTCAGGCTACAGCGGTTCTTTAACATACTGGTCAAGCATTCGAACCAGTACAATATCAAACGATTTTATCTTTGAAATAACATAAATTTTATGTAAATAAATACTTCAAATAATGGTGATGAACTGAAATGTGTTACTTGTCGATACGACATATTCGACATTATCTTTAATACGAGCTTTTCTATATAGTTTCCAAACAATTTTTTTTTTAAGTATTTGTTTTTAAAAGAAAAATATTTAAAGTTTTTTCTAAATGACCTCTATATTAATTATGTTGGCTTTATATGATTTAAATACAAATTCTAAATGTTTGATAGTTTAAATCATACTTGATTTTAAATACAAATTCTAGTTGTTTGATAGTTTAAAATCGTTTATTGAGCTTAAGGTCAAAGTTAGAACAATTAATTGTTCTAACGAATTTTTCCAAAGAAACAACAACAACAACAAAGTTTTTTCAATATGAAAAGGAAAAAATCACTAGCTGATCTGATTGTATTTAAATCATATAAAGCCAACAGAAAAATATTTATTTTGTAGTTTAACAAACAAATAAATAAGCAACAAAATCAATATTACAACAATATACTACAGACTCCCCCCCCCCTTCCTTTTTAGCAAGAACAGTGTGTATAAAAGCAAACACAATTTTATTTAAACTCTATGCACTTTACTCAGTATCGACAAAGTATTTTAAAAAAAATAAATTTTTGTAACCTTAAAACTACTTTGCAACGAAAAAGTTTTTTAATATTTCCCATAACCATATATGAACAAAAGAAAAAAAAATTCAAAAAAATAACTTAAAGGGAAACACACAAAAATTCTCTGATAGCAAATTTATGCGAAAATTCGTTTGCAACGAGAAAGTTTTGGTTGCACGAAATAAATAAAGTTTTGCTTTCATTTATTATCAAAGAGAAGTTATTATCTAGATGTGGCCAACAACACAAGCACATACAAATACACAGCTTACAAATAAATGGTTGAAAAAGTTTTTATGATTTCATTTCGCATCTCATTATTATTCGCATTCCATTTGCACACGAAATCGTAGTTTGCATATAGTATGTAAGAGAGAGAGAGAGAGAGAGAGAGAGAGAGAAATGAAAGCAAAAGCAGCAGTAAAAACGACATAAAAGCTTAACGTGAACTTTAGTAGTGTGGAGAGGCTTCAGAAAGTGTGTGAGTGTCTGGCGTGTGTGCGTGTCTGAAAAGCTGATAAATTGCAAATGGTTTGATTGGTGGAAAAGTTGTTGTCACTTCAGAAAGTCAAGTTGTCGATTTAAACGAATTTGTTTTAGTTTTGTAGCTTCAAATGGTGTAAAGCTAAAGGGTAGATATGGACTATTGTAGAGCGGTGGTTGGGAGCCACAAGGTAACTATGAAGAAGTTTTGGGAAGTTTGCAAATAGCGAAAAACTTGTTACATAAGAATAAAAAGTTGTTTACTTAATGCGCGAAAGGTGAGAGACAAGTTAAAATCTAGCTTTTGCAGCAAATATCGTTTAAAAATAACAAAAATAATGTATAATATGAAAAACGATGACTGACATAATATAATATCGAGTAGTGAAAAGAGGTTGAACAATTCTTAAAGAACAGAAAAGCATAAAGTGAAGTTAGGCTTAACGCAATAAATAACTTAATTATGATTTTATGTCTAAATGAGTTAGTTAGATTTCAAGGTAACTGAAATTTGAGTGCTAGGAGTTGATTGACTTTGAACATATATTAACTATATTCCGCAGAAAACTTTGGAAGATAAGTCATCTGCCAGTTCAGAACACTAAATCAGCTTCAGGCATAATAAATAAGCAAATGGAACACAATAGAACAATATTATACAAACAGAATCAATTAAAACCTTCACTTAAAAACTCACAGGTTTCTTATTTTATTTTTATTTTTATTTTTTTAGAGAAACGTGTTGGTACAATAAGAACTAGGTTCTTTTATAGTACGATATAAGCATTAGCTTGAAAAAACAAAATAAAAAACAATAATACTAAACTATACAGTCATAACAACAAGTATATACTTAAGGTTACGTTAAATTTTTAAAAGAAAGAAAGAAAGCTATAATAAATATTAAGTATATTAAATGCTAAATTGGATCACATTGCAATTATTTTTTAAGAATTAATAATATAGAGAAAAGAATACAGGAAATAGATTACAATATAGTCATGAAACTATGAAGTAGAGAAGAAAGACAGGATAGAGCGCCTAAAATTACCTCTCCCACTAATCTCTCTTAACCAACGAGGCAAAGCATTCCACAATTTAATGGCGTTAATGAAAAAAAGATGAGACGAATGTAACGAATAATGCCTAGGGACTATTAAAACATGACTTCTTCTTGAAAGACAAAACTGGAGTTTTTCAAACAAGTAGCGAGGTGTTTTTTCATGTATGATTTTATGGAGATACATACAGTTACGAGCACTAAGATATGTAGTTAGGTCACATCCAAGTATAGCGTTTCTGAACGTGGAAAGGTGATCAAATTTTCGCAAACCATATACGTAGCGTGTTGCATAATTAAAAGCAATCTGTAGTTTTAATTGGGAAGAAGAGTCGAGTTTACTGTAAACTGTTTCTGAATATGAAATTAAAGGTAAGATCAATTGTTTTACCAATCTACGTTTTAAATCAACAGGAGTAACACTAGCAGACATTCTTAAATTACGAAGGACATAATAAACTTTTTGTACAACACTATTAACGTGGTCAACACAAGACAAAGATGAATTTATGACAAAACCAAGGCTTACTGCTTTTGATACCACATTTAGCTTGCTAGTTCCTATAAAAAGGTCAGGGACATCATCAACACAAGTTTTACTCTTACAGATGGGAAGGACATACGATTTGGCAGCATTGAGTTGAAGCCCATTACATTTAGCCCATTCATCAATGCTACTGAGATCTTCATTCAACCTGACGCACAGATCATCAAGAAGCCCAGTTCGCCGAGACAGATAGAGCTGGATATCATCAGCGTACGCATGAACAAAAGCGTGCTTACATACATTAAAAATATCATTGATGAACATAGAGAATAGCAGCGGGCCTAGAATGGAATCTTGTGGGACGCCACTTTGTACAATTTTATACGATGAAAACATTAATTCTATATTAAATTCTAAGAAAATTGTGTTTGAAAAATATCTTGAAACAACTGGTCTTTACAATTGTAGTCATTGTCGTGCTAAAAGTTATACAAGAATTTTACATAATTTTAAAAATCTATGTGAAGTAACAACAGTCGTAATTTTTAAAACATATAAAACTTTATTGAAACATAAAATAAAACTTCAAATACAATTTACAGAAAACAAAATACTAAATTACAAAACACATCATCTTAGATATGCCAGGGACCTTTACTGTTATAAGTTTTATTAAAACAGGTTGTTTTAGATGTTATTTTTCAAGCATATTTTTTTTTTGCTTATAAATGAACATTTTTAGTGCTTTTTTCTAACTTGCATACATTTACTTGCATCGAAATGCTATTTTTCAAGTATAGTTTTTTTGCTCATAGATGAACATTATTTCGTGCTTTTTTTCTAACTTGCATACAATTATTTAAAGCTCTTACAGATTTCAAACCTTTTTCATATAAAATATAATTTATTTAGCATTTTAAAATTAAAATAAATACAAAATTCAATGATCATTATACGAGGGACCGTAACAGTTATTATTTTATAGTTTTTTATAAATCTAAAAAAAAAAATTATATTTGAGCTTAATGCCACATATGTTCATGAAGCAAAAGGTTGGAAAAGGTTAGGTCGGGCTCTCACCCAACAAAAAAAAAACATTTTTTTAAAGTTTTAAAATATTACTTTTTCGCTCTGATATGAACTTTTCCTTTTTTTGCATTTATTTAAAAATTGTTTTAATTTCATTATTTTTTATGAAATAAATAGATTTTTTGATATACTAAATTAAAGTTTAAAACAAAATATAAAACTACTGATACAACTAAACGTATCTGTAACGTATTTAATAAAACAAAGTAAATAAATATATTTTTCAATGCTAATTTTCAAGTACTATTTTTTTGCTCAGAACAAACTTATTGGTTTTTTTAACTAATAGAAAATCACTTCTTAAAATTTTTTAATGTTTTTTATTGTGTATAAAAAATAATGGGTCCAACTTACGATTATGGGAGCCGGAATGCCGGTGTCGATTGCATGGATCTAATGGTTACACATTTCACAAAAGAAGCACCGAAAAACCAGTTTCATTTGTGTAGAATGCATAGGCTCAGTATACCAACAACGTTCCAAAGTTGAATATATTTATTTTAAGTGCATGAATGAATGAATAAATAAAACATGTAGAACAAAAAAATTAATGTCGACCTCAAAAAATGAATAAAAAAATGTAAGGTTTTTCTATATTTTAGCCTAAACAGTGCTAATTTATTGGTTAAACCATTGCGAATAAAAACAGTCTTAAATATATACCATAATGTCTAATATATACGGTTCCATTCATCACTGAAACGCGAAATTTCCTTATAAATATATGAAAATACATAGGGGTCCGGCCAGGCCCCATTAGGTGCGAATGTGACAATCCGAACACTAGGAGGGTTGCAGAATGAAGAATTAAACGCTGATACGCGCTATATTTATTAATCTCTTGGACCTTGTTGATTGAAGTCAATAAATATTTTTTTGTTAGGCTGTATATATATTGAATACAGAATTAAGATACCAAATTAAATAGATTCTGTTGATAAAAAATTTGAAACAATCCCAAAAATTAACTTAATAATATTTTTAAGGGAATATGTTGACAGCTTTAAGACTATTTTTAGACAATATTTGTGATGTGTGAAAAACACTCAATTATTTTTTTTTCATGATGATTATATTTCACTACATAATGAAATTAATTTCTAATTAAAAATAGTTCTAATTGGAAATAAACCGTAGTTTTAAACTGCAAATTAAGTGCACAATTAAAAATATCCCAGTTTAACTAAATTGTTTCTCTAATCGTTTATCAACCCTAAATCAGATTAAATGCGATTATGTGGTAACGCAACTTTTTATGCCATTTCGCTGCCAGCAGAATTTAAGCAATAACATTGTTAATTTAAATGTAATCAATTTCGAATTTACTACACTGGCAAAACTTTTCTGGGCCCAAAACGAAAAAGAGTAGAGAAAAAAAAAATCAAGTTCCAACAACAATTGCGGTTGATAAATATGCAGAGTTGCCACCCACTCTGTAGGTAGTTGTTCAATAACTAATTAAAAGCACACAAGTAAATAATTCTATGGACTGAACCATAGAACAACAACAACAGAAACAGCAATGTGATCGAAAAAATAACAATGTAGAAAGAAATACATGCCATCTCACTCCTTTATCTTCCCTTTTTTATGCTTGCTTTGCTTATCACAGTTTCATTGGAGAGCTAGTTTTTTTTTTCCTCCGGGGCAGCTACAGTTTAACTCATTATCGAACAGACGAATTTTTACAAGAATCATGCGCTAATGATGATGTTGAAGTTGTTGTTGTTGCTGTGATCGTTGTATTTGTAGTCAGGCTGGTGATTGCAGCTTTTGTGTTTTTGTTGTCATTATTTTTCCCCTTTTTTGGGGGTTATTGATTACCATGATGCAGCAAAGTTTTTGCATTTAAGTAATTGAGGGCCACGCACCAGTACTTCAAAATAATTAATATAGAAGTTTTTTGCTCAATATATTTGCTTAAGTTGCATTTTTTTCTTACTTATTTTGCTTAGACGTTAGAAAAGGATTATTCATAATTAAGCAAAAATGTTGAACTTTCATTCTTTATCACTTCGACACTGTTATTTTTGAGTTAATGCCATTTAGAATTAGTTAAAGCTGATCAAACTAAGAGCTGTTAGTTGCTGCTTCAATCAATCATTCTGAATTAAATTTTACACTAAAGGATATAGTGAATAATAGAGAAATTTCCTTTTAAAAAGGAAAAGGAATAATTATAATTCCTTGATAATTTTTTAATATAATTTATAAGTGTTATTAATCATTATAAACCATACTGAAATCATTGATATTTGAATTCTTCGTTAAATTCTAAGATAAAAACTCTATCGAATCGTATGGATAAAGTGATATAGTATGGATTTAATGTGAAAGGCCACTGTGGCGTATGAGTGACATTTAATTCAACAAATGCGTACAAAAAGGGTTTCAATAGTATTAAAATACCAATTAAAATACCAATCTCGAGAAACAATTGCATATGATGTTGTGTCAATAAAGTAGCAGATATATGTCCGATGTCCGTTTCAGTAAATGTCTGACCTCTGCACAGAAAGAAGTGCCGTCATCGGACTCTCGTCAGTTTATTGTGTCCGAATATTGTCGCTCGTTTTTAAACACTTTATCGACTTAACATGGACTATCTACGGTACTGTTTCAGGTGACTTTCGAAGTACTTGTTGGATATGTTCCAGGTACATTATAATTAAGACTTAGGCTAGTTTTGATGCATATCAGCTACTTTTTTGACACAATAAATGCATTTTTTCCCGGGTCTTGCTTGCTGAAGCTCGTTCGCACTCGGCTTAATATCAATTTGCGATTAGTTTTCATAAACTTCGTAGTTTTTCATTACTACTTGTAGCTTTTAAAAATAAAATTGAGTCTGATACTCGGAACTTTTGTGCCTGAGTAATTTGGTAAGGACACAAATTGTTTCTCGTGTATGTGTTTTAAACTTGTTTGTTTAAAATTCATTTACATGCATTTCTTCCGTTTTAACTAATTGGAAAAATATAAATTTTCAGTCAGTCGCATGTTACGAGAAGATAGATAAATAAATGATTGATTTAAACTATGACGACATTTTCCATGAGCTACCTTTCACAAAGCACATTCCTTACAACGGGTTACAAGAACATTTCCACAATAGTGACAATATCCCAACATTCCAAGTTGCAGATATTCCATACCACATTCAAGCTACTAAAAGACACGTTTAATTATGTACCGCTGAATCAAAGCATGTCACTCATAAATATCAAGAAGGACTTATTGGAAATCACTTGAAAGTAAAACTCATATAAGGAGAATTGAAAAATAGCAGTGTTTGAAAAAATAAGACAAATAAGCGTTCCATTAATATAAAAAAAACTTTCTATAAAATTCCTTATGTTAAAAAAAACAAAGATTTAAACCATAACTTACGCCTGGTGCCCATTTTTACAAAAAAATAAGCATCGAATTCGTACTCATAGCCCAAAATCTCTATGTACAATTTTTAGAGGTAAAATGATAACAAATCATAATATTTATGGAATTTTAGGCAACATTTGAAAGCTCTGATTCATAGCAAGTGCACAATATAATTTTTGTTCGCATGTTTTGTCATTTAGATAAGTAAAAACTAGTAATTAAAAACACTTTTTCCCCCATATAAAAAACAGCAACAAGAAGCAAATTTCAGAACTTGCCTGCTTAGGCAATTTATTATTAGTATTTCTCTCACTTTCTTCCAAATATGTTTTCGTTTTTTAGTTAAAAATTTTTGAAAGCAAATTCGTTATTTGCGTTGTAGGTGTTTTCCATATAATATGCATTTAAGGGTGAAGAAGGGGTTGATCTTATACGACAAAATGTGATACATAGTGGGGTGTGAGGGGAGTATATTCGGTCGTGCGTGTATAATGTTGCAAAAATATTTTTGTTTTAAAATATTTTATTCAATATTTACTACAAAAGTTTTGAAAGAAAATTTGTTACTCAAGTAGGTGTTGTCTATATAATTCACCACACATTTATTGGTGGAGGGGAGTTTGAAGAATTGTGGTATTGGGAAGGGGTCAACATTTATGACAAAAAATATTTTAGTTTAAATATTTTATTCAATATTTTTTAATTATTTTTACGATTTTTCGCAAAAATCCAATCTGGTGATTTGAAGTTTGGTGGTTGAAATGCTTTATTGTTATACCATATGATGTGATATGATAAAAGCTATAATCTTTTATATAAATACGTGAACACTAAAAGTTGTCCTGAACTTAATTGGCATTGAGCTTAAATATAATTAAAAAAAAAATATATTTTTTAGAATTATTAAAAAAAAATGTTCTCGTACGATTTTTTAATCTCTATTTATTTGAAATGCACGAAATTTTTGATTCTAAATTGATGACCTATGATCCGAAATTTGAGTGTTGGAAAAGTATATATTCATTTTAGTAAAGGATCTCAGTATTAGTAACAGGTAGAATTAGGTATCGGATGAAAGGTCTGGATGAGTCGGCTTTCACAATATGATTGAATTTTAGTTTGGTGACCTTTAACTTCAAACATCATTGTAAAAAGATCGTGATTTAAGTTAAAGCTAAACCATAAGAGATATAAGAGGGAATTTTAGACATAAGATGTGCAAAAAATAGTGAAGACATTTTCTGCCACCTCTTTCGGATAAAATGGATGGTGAAATTTCTGACAAATAGTAAGTTATGAAAAATTTACGTTATTTTGATATCTAAATTATTTTGTTATTTCAAAAATATTGATTTTATCATCTTTTTCAATGCAAATCAGTATAATTAAATTACAATAGAAAAATGGATGACACTCGTTCATACAATATTTTATTTATGCGCAAAATTAATTATTTTCACGAATTACTGTTTTTATATTTTTTTTTTTTTTTAAAAAAAGAAGTAATACAGCTTTCGAAAAAGTTTTCGTTAAAAAATTTTCTCAATATCTCTGACTAATCAAAAAATATGAATAAATATTTATTTTCATACCATTTCACTACATAAACATATATTTATTTTACTAACATACGCAAAAAAAGTACTCAAATTTTAACGCTTCAAAACTGGCAAACTGGCATAAAAAGTGCTATCAGCTTCGCCTTGCATCTTTAATGTTCTGTTTTCTCAAAACTACCCCACAATAGCAATAAAACTCATTTTCTGTTTGTTTGTTTGTTTGGCCTTTATACAAATCCAAAGGGCTAAACGGATTTTGCTCAAACTAGGTATACGTATTAAGTGCATCTCAACTTAAAATGTAACGTACTTAGTTTTTGCCACGCCCCCTCCGAAATTTTTCAACTAACGTTTATTTTGTTAACATAAAACATTTTACTAACGGAGATTTTGTGTATATAATTTAAAATTTTTTTTGTTATTTTGACATCAAAAACACTCATATATATTAAAAATTTTAGAAATATTCAGTACAAGGTTTTTTTCATAAAACATTGTTACCTAAGAATGAGAAAAAAAAACGACTTGAAAATCAAAGTTTGGTCTTTCGATGCAAATATCTCTGCTGTTCATTAATATATTCCATTCAAATTTTTTTTGTTCAAAAATTCAATAAAATTACTTTAAAAAAATAGGTACTCACCGTTTACTCAAAAAATGACTTAAAAATTGTTTTTGTTGTAAAAATTAAATCAATTAAAAATTGCTCATCTGGCTACCTTTCATAAGACATAGCATGTGTTTGCAAAAATTCTTTCAGCTAAGCGCAAAAATTATTTTTCTGTTTTTGTCATCAAAACAATAAGGGTGATTTTTTTCGCGAAATATATTTTTTCCAAAATGTTATTTTTTTATTTTTTACAAAAAAGTCAAGTCTCAAAAATAATTTATGTAAAAAAAATTACCCCATTATCTCTTTTCAATCAAAAGTTATAGCTAAAAATCTATTTTTTCCTACAAAACTATTAATAAAACTGAGTTTTGTTTTAAAATTCTCTGTGTAGTTCTCTAATCTCTAATCTCTAATCTCTAAAAATGCATTTGTGTGTCTAGAGTAATTACGAACATTTTCGTTTATAAAAAATCTTCCTTATAGTAATCTACTTAGTTTTCTGCCTTCCTAACCCCCACCCCCTCTTGTTAAATTTGTTTTGTTGTGATGGCTCTATTTTTTCTCACTATTGTGTCACCGTTATCTCTCAGTTCTGTATCAATGGTTCTTAAATGTTGTATATATATCACTATTTCATCGAAAAGTTGACCGTGAATAGAATTCTGTAAAAGTTAATATTTTCATGTTGTCAGTTTCAGCTATATGGCGATATAATAAAACATATGCGCAATGATTTCATTGGTTTTGATCTTTGCTTTAAATTCATAGATAGATGGCGCCGCATTAATAAGTACTGTGGGTAAAACTATACACCTTGCGGTGAATAGCCGAATGATGTCTACCAAAAGTTTCTTCAAATTTAACACCACACGTTTGGGATTACGGACAGGTGGCGCTATTTTGTGCTTACAGAAGAATATCTGATGTTCTTATGTAGCTAGCAGATAAGTTTTGCGAAATATTTGGCGAAAATGCTATTGCTACCCAAACTTTTAAAATGTCGAGTAATGCAGTACTGCCAGTTTTTTCAGTCGCAGCGTCATCTAGCCCTCAATAACGGCTAAGTGCTGTCTACTTTTACAGTTGCGCTTTCAACACTTAAAAACATAGAATTGGATCAATTTGAATGTCCAGCTCACTTGCTGAATTTTTTGTTGTTTTGCTTTGCTTTTAAATGCGATTATATGATCTCCCATGAAAAAAACGCAGCTAATATAAATTTGAGTATAATCATTCTTAGTACAACGAATTTCTCATAAAGCATTGATAGCTAATAATGAGAAAAAAATTATATGAAAATTTAAAGTTTTTACTTTTAATGCCAATATCTCCGCTGTTTTAATATATTTCAATAATTTTTTTTTTTTGTTTAAAAGTTCAATATATTTTTTAATATAAATCTTTGTTAAGACTTTAAAATGTCCATACCTCAAGGACGCATTGAGTCCCACTATAATGTTTATATTGTTGAAAAGGTAATTTTGCTAGCTATATATAAATTATTTTTAATTTTTAAAACATGTTTTTCGTACCTCTTTTTTGAATTCAATTAGCTCACTGCAAGAGATGGAACCACCAACATCAAAAATTTTCAAAATTTTTTTGGATTAAACCTCGTTTGATTACCTATCTAACTTTAGCTTACAAATAAAGTTCAACATGTTTTTCATTATTCCAGAATTTAAAAAACCTTTAATCGAGAAGTGTATGTTAAAATGTTCATATAAATGACTCTGGAGTATTACCGGGTATATCAGCTAGTCATAAATATATAAATGAGTTTAGTGTTGGACAGCTCTTTGAAATCATTGCGTACAACTCATGATTTAAGTCTACTTGTCAACTTAACTCATTCATCACCACTTCATTTTTTCATCTATTTTGAGTCACCCGAAGAAAAAAGTCGGGAAGTCACCGAAGAATGCTTATTTCCAGCAAAATTTACGTTGTTCCCCACAAATTATTAAATCAGAAAAATCAACTTAGAATGACTAATTTTATCAGCATACTTCAGTTTCTTTTTTTTTTTTGTGCTCTGCAAGTTTGCTCAACATATGGCATTTTTATTATTCTTTACAGATGTCAAAAAAGCATATAATTACTTGCTTGCAAGTAGTAAAAACTTAAAACTGTGTGCAAATATGAGCATTTTTTTGTGACTTTTCAGTTTATTTTCTCCATAGGCGACTTAAAATAAATTATTAAAATTAATTTAGAAAACCATTACGCATAAGACTCGAAATGCACGCAGTGATTTGAAAGAAAAGTTAAAAAACGTTGCACTCTAATATAATACAAGCTATTCTTTCCAAATTAAATTGTTTAAACGAAATTTTGCCGAATTTAAATTTATTGTTTTATTTGCGGCCCAATGTTAGTTGGGAGTTTAATCAAGAATAATTTCTGGATGCAAAAGTTTTGACGAAATATTGTTTAACGAATTTGATTTGAATTAATGTCACTCATACGTCACAGTGCACTTCCTTATCAAATCAATTTCTGTAAACGAAAGTTTAAGAAAAATAAATTTACCATACCCATATACTCCCCAATAGTTAATTTCTTAGAAATTTACGTAAAATAAGAAAGTCACTGATTCCAGGATGAAAATATTAATCCGCCCTATAACATTTTCCGCTCTATAACTATAGCACACTTTTTTTAACATTTTCTTTAACTGCTCATAAAAATTAAATGAAATAGCCTGTACAAAAAAAAATATATATTTTTTATCACTCTTTTTTTCTTTCTCACTCTCTTCTACTTCTTTTCACAAAATTTTATTTTTTCTTAAGTCCTGCTGTCTGAAAGGAACAGTTAAAAATAACAAATAACAAATAACAAATTTCATTTTGCACCTCTCGTTTGTTTCATAACTATAGCACACTTTAGTAAACACTCTCAAAAATAGGTTTTTCTTTTAAATTTTATTAAAAAAAATTTAGTAATGAGTTACACCTCTGTTATGCTGAATACACTCAAATATTCGGTTTTCCAAGAAATCTACTAGGTTTTTTTATAACATTTCCTTTAATAACTTCCCAAGCATGAAAAATTGGTTCTGGAAATGAGTTGTACTGGCGGTATTCTGCAAAAACTTTTCTTGTTAATATGCCATAGGTATTTTCTATCGGGTTAAGATCCGGAGAGCAGGCTGGCCATTCCAGATTCGAGTTATTATTGGCTTGAAGCCATAGCATTGTTTCTCTGCTTTAGCGTATAGAAGCATTATAGAAGTGTAAATGTGTAGTTTTTTCAACATTTTGCCTCAAAAATGAAAATAGAGTGCATTGAATCACCTTGTTGTAATCGGAGCTCTTCATTTTTGATGAAACAACCTGCAACTCCAACACACCATCCGTTGAAAACGCCCCCATACCATCAACAAACCGCGGCCGAAATTTCTCTGAGAAAAATATTGTTGTTCTTTTCTCGTCACGCCAATATTGTCTGTGACCATCAGGGTTATCTAGATTCCATTTTTTCTCATCAGAAAAAAAATCTATAGAACGAAAATTATTCAAAATATGACAAAGAGCTATTTATGTACTAACAATATCTGAGACCAATTTGTTTGCATATTTCGCTTAGCAAAATTAGGCCGGGAAACTTTATGACGCTCTCATTATGTCGACAAATTTTCGGTGCATCATTCAGTACTCTCCAAACCGTTGATTTAGAAATTTTTGTTGTTATTGTAGCAGCAAGTTGGCTGTAACTAAGCGCTGAGTTGCTAGTTTTTTGTAATATTCTTCGAGATTTGCGGTTCGAAAGTTTTTTTGGGCCACCTCGTCTTGCACTATCGTATTCTTCCGGATTTAAGAGGAAATTATAAATAACTTTCCTACTTCTGCTTATTTTCTTTGAAACATCGCTAATTTCCAGGCCTACTTTATTAAATCCAAGAATTTTCCTATTTTCTACTTCTGACAACTTCTTACCCTATGACATTTTACTATCTTATTTGTTTTTAACTTTAAGCACAGAATTATTATCTTAAGTTGTCACTTTAACGTTACCTTTGCAAATGTGTGCTATAGTTATGAAACGAAAAAGAAGTGCGAATATGTGATCACTTTGCTATTATTAACGTTTCATTTCAGAGAGCAGATTTAAGAAAAAAAATTGTGAAAAGAAGTAAAAGAAAGTAAGAAAGTTTTCTTTTAATTTAGTTGTTTTATACAGGGAGTTTTAATTAATTTCCATGGTCGGTTAAAATAATATTTCAAAGTATGCTATAGTTATGAGACGCAGTGTATACAGTCAAATCTGGATATAATGAACCCCGAAATAATGAACAGCTCGAAATAGTGAACGTTTTAGTAACTGGCATTTCAAAGAATCAGAAGCAAGAACGTAAAAAAAAGTTTTAAGATTTAAGCCCAAACATATTTAAAAAAAAAAACAATCTCGAAATTGAGAACAGTCTGGATACAATGAACAGTTTTTGCAAAAATTAGTTCACTTCATTCATTAGTTCATTAGTTTGTCAAGAATGTCAATAAAAAGAGCGACCGACGCCAATAGTGCTGACATGAATATGATAGTTTCCATACGGGGGCTTTCCATAGTGACTTGTAGGACAGTTTACTCCAGACGCCCTAATGTTTAGACCTGTAACTTTGTATTTTGATGTAATATAATGATCAAATAAATATTTTACAATATATTTTAAGCCGACTTATAACACTTTTACCGAAAAAAATAATTCAAATAAATATTTTGGTTATATTTCATTGGTTAAAGTAGTGTGACTTGTGGGATAGTCAATTTAACTCGTCTCACTGCAATTCGTCTGCACTGTCAATTGATATTTAAGTCCAAATACTATACATAGCCAGATATATTTTAGTATGCTATGAAATTATTATATAGACTTAAACAGAAGCTAAAAATTAGCCCAAAGTGGGAAAAAATCGTAATACTCGTTCACAATAAACAACAACAAAAAAAAATACTTAATCTATTTTTTTCTTAATAATTTTTACAGATTATGTGAATTTAAGTATTATACATTGCGCTAAGAATAAATTGGTTACAATCATATCAATTGCAGAAAATAACTCATTTTCCGATAATAATTTTTAGTAAAAAAGTAAAAGAAGTTTATAATGATTTAAATTAATTGTTAAGGACTTTTAATTAAAAACACTATAAACTAACGCTAGTTTCATTCAGTCTTGAGTTATTCTATGTAAATAATATCTACAGGTATTAGACTGAAAAAAGATTACACAACAGTCAAAGTAGAAAGTCATAATGGATAAAAGCTTCGATGAAATTCGGAGTACTAGAACGTACTGCTACAGATGAAATTGATATGAACCAATTGTTCTTAATTGTCTTGAAAACTTTTACAAGCCACATACACTTGTGGCCAAAACAATAAGAGCATCACATCCTCACTTCATTATATGCATTTAAATAATGCATTTTATTTATTTGAATTAAAAATGTTATGTCACATTGTTAAAATCTATATAAAAAAATAAAATGGCCATTTCAGCCCTTGGAAGGACTTTGACCTAGCTTCTATTGATCAATTGTGTTGTGCGTGTTATTACTCCGAACGGCTTATGTTCTCAAGAAGCTTTATTATTTTGTTGTTTCATTGGTGCAGTTTGTCGTTTCCCTGCAGTGTAACGAACTAGTATAAATCCAGTCTTCATACTAGTTGAAAACTGAGCAATTTGATACTGTTTTTTTTATTTATTTATTTACTTGATTGCTAAACCTTAACAGGTTTTATAGCAAATTTAAAATTATAAAATAAGATACTTAATACAATTCAAAAATATAAAGTATGATTTTGAATGAAAGAATGTATTTTTAACAAACTAAAAAGTTTTAGTAAATTGCTTAAAGTAAATAATTTTATTAAAGTATAAAAAATAATAGAAAAAAAGTTAAGTCAAAATCGATAAAATCAGACAGCATAGCAGGGTTGCGTATTCAAGACAAACAAGGTCAAGTTAGCAACAATTTTTGTATACGGCGGAGTCGTGTGACAAACAAGGTCTCATACCCAATAAAACACCACTCCAATAGGTATATATATAATATATATCGTTCTGTCTCCCTGAAGCCGGTGAAATCCTGGCTTGACAGGGTGGTTACTCGACAAACTAGGTCAACTTCACCAAACCAATTTTCATAAAATAAAGAAAACCAGTTGCGAACGCAGGCACCAAGACAAACTAGGTCTTATCGGCCACTCATATTAATATTTTACAAATCGATCTAACGTAGTGTTTCAAGAGGTAAAAAGACACCAAGACACCACGGTACCGTCGACAAGTGTAGTTACAATCATCATGAAGATATGAGGCAACTGAAGATCCCAGGTTTAGGTCCATTCAGATTACTTAGATGTTTATCCACCAAAATTTTCCATTTTACGCTTAGGTCCATTTATCCATTTAGATTGTTATATGAAAGTGTTTACAAATCACCAGATGCATCAGATATATGTTTGAAAGAACTTTACATAATCAACGACGGTACTGCAGGTAATCTATAATTTTATGTTTGATTGAGTCCATGGATTCACTTAAGGATATAACATCAGATACAAAATTAAAATCACCGCAAGCGCTTCTAAGAGGTTCATTTTGCAAATAATTAGTTCTACAAAAGTTCATGTGGAGTAACTCAAAAGATCTTCTAGGACGAAGAGGCATATTAAAATATATTTTACTCAATAAATATGGACTGTTTACATAGCCATGTAAAAGTTTTATAATCCAACAAGCATTTATCATAATTCTCCGATTTTTTAAAGAAGGAAGATTTAAGAGTTGTAACCGATATTCATAAGGTGGTAAGTGAAAATCAGTATTACAATAAAGATAGCTTAAGCAAAACAAAAGAAATTGTTTCTGCACTGATTCAATGTCGTCTATGTAACAACCGTATCGTGGGCACCAAACAACTGAAGCGTATTCTAAGATAGGCCGCACTAGGGAAGTGATTAAGGTTTTCGTTATGAAAGGATCATTAAACTCTTTTGCCCAACGTTTAATAAATCCTAAAGTACTATTTGCTCTATTTATTATTTCATTTACATGAATATTAAAGCGTAGTTTAGGATCCATTGTAACTCCAAGATTATTGAAGCTATCTAAGGACTCCAATGGATAACCACAAATTTTGAAGGTACATTTATTTGGTGGTTTGCGCGAGAAAGACATATGCTTGCATTTCTTCATGTTGAGGTTCATACGGTTCGTTTTGCACCAGTTATGAAGATGATCTATGTCGGCTTGCAAAAATACAGCGTCATTATCATTTTTAAAAGAAACGAAGATTTTGACGTCGTCAGCAAACATTAAGATGCTGGAATGCATTATGACAGATGGCAAATCGTTTATAAAAAGTAGAAACAGAAGAGGCCCAAGATGACTTCCTTGAGGAACTCCTGAAGTAACAGGAAACTCGTGTGATTTCTTGAGCTTAAAAAGAACAGATTGTTGTTGCTATTGCTTAAGTAAAATTCAATCCACTTTACCAACGGTATAGGAAATCCAACAAGATGTAATTTTAAGATCAGTAGTTTGTGATTTACAACGTCAAAAGCAAATACTTTTTCAAGTACTTTGTTAATAAAATTAGTTGCTGTATTGATTTTTGTTTTGGTGGCTGGTTTGAATTAAAATTTATCATTCGGCCCGAGGATGTTGATTTAGTATACCAGTTTAGAACTATTTTGTCGTTAATTTTATGTAGTTTCCTGTCTAAGTACAGTAGTTTCCCATTTTCTTATTTTTCAACTGTGAATTGTAGTTTGTTGTGAAATTTTTTCAATGTCTTGAGTATAATTTCTATGCCAGTTTTTATTATTACTGCAAAAATGTAATCTTCATATTTAACTATAAATTTGACGTCAATGTTAGTTTTCTTTACTTCCTCCGAGGTCTGCAAGCTGCACGTTGGGGAACGTGGATTTCCTATTGGTATTCCATACATTTGTTTAAAAACTTTGTTGTTGAATTTGAAATAATTGTTATCTCTTAAGCAGAATTCTAGTATTGAAATAAATTTGCGTTTAAGAATTTTAGCGTGTTTTTTTATATTAGTCCATGAGTTCAATATTTTCCTAATAATTAGGTGAGTCGGTATGTTGGTAAAAAGGGAGATCACGTCATAGGAAACTAAAATTTCGTCATAATTTAATACCACATCGTTGACTTTTTCTTTGATTTCATATGCGTTTTTAATGTTGTATATTTCTGAAAATATGTTTTTTAAAATACCTCCTGTATGTGTCGATAGTTCGTAGCATAGTACATTAAAAGATGATGAAATTGACCTTAAAGGAGTATGTACTTTGTGAGTCTTTAAGAGCCCATAGAGTCTGGGAGCTGTAGACGCGGAACATGAAAGTTTAAATTTTTCCCTTCTATCTATGTAGTTGTTTTTAAATAGATCATTAATAATTATATTGTTCTGTCTTTGTAACTTAGATGCAGAGTCATCTCTAATTGTTTTGTATGTGTTTTTATCATCTAGTAGTTCTTGCATTTTCTTATGATACTTTTCTTTGTTCAAAACAACAGTTTTATTTCTTTTGTCTGCGCTTGTAATAGTTATTTCATCCTTGTATTGTTTTAAAAAGATTGAAAATACTATGATAGTTTTAAAATTTTTTATAGAAAGAATATACCTGAAGGCATCAGTATTTCGTTGTATACCCTTTATTCCGTAGAATTGTCTCACATCTTCTGGGCATTGAGTCAATTAGTTTTTGACAGGTTTCCACAATTATGGCATACCAAGATCTCTTTATTTCTTCCCAAATTGTAGTTTTTTTGCTTGATACCCTATTTTTCAAATCTTTCCATAAGTTTTCTATTGGATTCAAGTCAGGTGACTGAGAAGGCCATGGCAAGACATCAATATTATTTTGCTCAAACCACCTAGTTTGTTTGAGGTCGTTGTCTTGTTGGAAAGTCCATACCAAAGGCATATTGTCCTCCATATAAGGCAGCATGACATTTTCCAAAAGTTTCAGGTACAATTCCTTGTTCATATTTACTTTCATTCAAAAAATTGGACCAACTCCAGCATAGGAAAAACATCCCCAAATTTTGATGTTTCCACCTCCGTGTTTAATTGTTTTAAATATGTTCCTAGGATTTAGTTCTTGGTTTCTGCCTCTTCGTACAAATGTCCTACCATCCGAACCAAATTTACTTATTTTTGTTTAATCGGTATACAGAATTTTTTTTTTCAATTTCTTCTATTACTGGAAACTTGGTTGGTATTAGAAAATTCAATCCGTTGCTTGATGTTCTTAATGCTTAGTAAAGGAACCTTTTTTGCCATCCGTCCGTGTAAATTATTTTTTTTTACAAACGTCGGTGGATCGTTCTAGAGCTAATGTCCAATAACAAGTTTTTTTTAATGGCCGACGATGTGGTAAATGGATCCTTAAGAGCTTCTCTTACTATGCGCTTATCCAGTAACGGTGTGGTTTTTTTTTTGACATCCTCTGGTTTCAGCTTTTTTTTTGTCGTTGAATTTTTATCCTTGAGAACCTTTGCTATAACACATGGTGACCGGTTAGGAACTTTTGAAATAAATTTGTATGTTTCGCCTCTACTACGCATTTGAAGTATCATTCTTTTTTCTTCTTCAGAACAGTGCTTTTCCTGACCCATGGCTGGTTCACAAATACTTTAAAAAACTTTTTACACTTCAGAAATAATTATAAAACACAGCCTGCAATGTAAATTATTTTTTAAAATTCTTTCACACCCAAATATATTCAAATTACTTTCGCATTCTTTTTATTATGTGCACTGATAACTTGACGTCTGCGAACAAAAGTAATGGCACTTTTGCTAAATGAAGCGAAAATAAAATTATTTTGTACTAAAAAGTAATGGAATGAATATAAAAACATTTTCCAGCTTGATCCACCAAGAGGTATGCTATGAAAAGATCAAAATAACGATATACATAAAATATGTTAACACGCTCTTATTATTTTGGCCACCACTGTATATCTGGACCGCTTTCAAAACTTCAAAGCAATTAAAGTTGTTCATACGCCATGATGTATCTAATTTTTTGGTTTGCAAATCATGCTGACTTTAATTTAGACTTTTGTGAGACTTACTCGGTCAATTTGTTCATCAAAGGTCTTGGTCAGAACAATAGGAACAAATTTGCTGAAGAACGATGAAATTATCAAATACAGGGAAATCTTTGTGTAGTCTAACACCTATAGAAAGAATTTACATAGAATAACTCAAGACTTAACGACATCAGTGTTAGTTTACGGTGTTTTTAATAAAAAGTCCTTAACAATTAATCAAAACCATTATAAACATGTTTACTTCTCCACTAAAAATTATTAACGGAAAAAAATTTACAAAATAATTTTTTTGTATAAAATTGCCGTGTGGAAACTATCATATTCATATCAGCACGATTGGCATCTGTCGACCTTTTTGATGACCGTTTTGAAAAATAATGCCCCATGTATACATAAATTATGAGAACAAGCATGGTCACTCAATATTAATAATCACAAATTTTGCGTAAGGATGTAGTCTAGTTTTGGGAATTTCTCGTAAGCTTGCTACGAAAAATATGTTTATAAAAGTTGTTACGGATATTAAATAAAGTTCTAAATTATCCATTATGTTATTAATTTCTTTCAGTTTTTTACAAAAAATTCATACTTAAACGGAATGCCATAATTTAGAGGCGTGTCCGGCTCCGACATAATATCTCGGCAACAGCTTTTCTGAAAAAACTAAATATTTTAGATTCGGTATGAAAATGACTACAAAATAAATTATTAATATTAATAAATCAATTTCTAACAATTTTTGTTACTTTTATGTAACAAAAACCATAAAAATTGAAAAAACTTTATTTTCGCTGTTATTTGTTTAAAAAATACAGTAAAATCAATTTTTTTTTTTATAACACTAGTTTATTTTGTGAGTATTTATATGTGCAATATGCTGATAAAGTTTCAGAAGGATCGGCTCACGGGTTTCGGAGAAATCGTGTTGGGAGTCCGTGAAAATGTTGTTTTTTAAAAAAACGCGTTTGAAGTTTTGTGAGCGCTCAGCTACGTGCGCTCAGGTTGTAAACTCTAGGTTAGAAAAATTACTTATACTGCTCGGATCTACATAAAAATTTAAAACAATATTCCTGAATACATATACATTCGAAAAATGTTAAAAAAATTTCGAAAGTGGCCAACTAGACTAGACCCTCAAATAGGTAGAATTTTTAATGTAGGTACAAAATTATTTTCGAAGTTAATATTTATTATTGACAGTCGATCTTCGGGTGCATGGCTACGCTGCACCCTTGCAGAGCAGTGAAAGTTTCTGTTAAATGCTTAGTTTAATTTTTTTAAACGAAATTATGGAATTTTTTGAATACTTGTACTCGACAAAGTTATTTCCTGTGAAGAGTTACTATTTAAAGATCTAGCATATTTACTTACTTTTTTATCAATCTTCTGATGTTTTTGCTAATTATATAAAAAACAAATTGCTAATTTTATGTTTTTAATATATTAACACTTATTATATAATTCAACTTATACTCTCAAAATATTTTGTTTTTTATTCTTTTACACATTTGCTTGGAACTGTATAGGTTGAAGGACTAATTTTTACTTTGGTTATTTTATAGTTATAAGAAATAGTGAATAAAAGCTATCGCCTTTTTTGTTGAAGACATTTGATAGTGCCCATCATCTTTTAAACTTTGAAATTCAACAGAATACGTATTGAGGCAATTAAAACTCAACGTAAACAGCTTTGAGTTTTAATTGCCTCCGTTTGAAACAAATAAAATTGTCCATGCGGAGTTAAATCAAATCCGTTCTGTGACAAGTACAAAAAACCTGTTCCGTCACGGGTTTTATAGAACCTTTCCTGTGGTAGGTTAAATTTGAGATGTCACTAGACCAGCAACTTAAGATCAATTGACTCTGCTTTCTCCATAGAATATGACTTAATATTATACACACGTACTCATTTAATATTCTAAACATACTCCGAGCTTGCTTTTTCCCCATAAAAGTGACATCATCAAAATAGTAAAACATTTAGTACTTCGAACACAAGGTATTTTAACTTCGGAAATTATTTTTATTTCTTACTAGTTAACATCTGGTTCTCGATTGACGCAAGAGTAGAATTCATACAATATTTTACATACAGTCAACTTTGAAGTTATTTATATCTTTGGACTGAACTTTGCTACAGCATCTAGCATTAATAATTTCAGCTTAATTTAATTAAATTAAATGAAAATGCAGCCTCCGGCTCTATTCTCGCAGCGGCTAATAAAATAATATATGATAATTAGTTTTTTGTTTTTAAGCAGATAAAATTAAAATAAATTACAACATTTTTTTCAATGCATTGTATGTAGGTATTTTTTGCCAAAAACAAAAAGTTGGAACATAATTTTCATTCATGTTTTCACCGTTATGGTGCCATTTATTTTATTGTTAGAACTAAAAATGCGCAAACTTTTTAAACTGTATGTCTTATACACCGCGGTCACCCGTAGCTTCAAGGTTGTATCTCACAATGGTTTCTCTTATTTTTTTAAATTTAACTGATGCGCATGCTGTAGCCTTAAAGTTTTCCTTAAAACATGTTTACCTTTTACAGCATGTGCTTTTTTTGCTTTAACAGCGGACGAACAGTGTGTCTTGAGAGCTCAAAACAGCTATCAAATAAATTCTTTATGGGATTTATACCATATTGGGTATGTAAGGACTTGGGGAAGCTTGTTTACTTATTTACTTATAAAATTTTTTCGAATTACTGGCACTTAAATGTTATAAAAAAAATTTTATGGACAGTATCTGCAGTAAAAAATTTATAATATATATTCTTAACTTTAACAAACATGTAAAATAAAAGAAATTTTACTTTAATTATATATTTGATGGAAAGGCGTTATCAAATTTAAATGAATTAAACTGAAATTGACTTACATTGAAATCTATAAACTGTAAAACCTAAAATCTCGAAAGATAACGTTGAAAAAAGATTTATAAATGGAATTGGATTTTAAATAACGGATTTTAATTCAAATTTTTAAATTGTTTTCATATAATATTGTACGCTATATAGTCAAAAATCTTCTAATAGTTGAATCTAGCATTTTTCAATTGCGTACATTTACGTACATATGTTAATCATTTCGTCGCTCAGAATAGTTAAGAGAGCCACTTATAATCTAAATGTGGTTGGTTCAATGTCCTAGGGTTTGGTTGTTTTTAATTTAAGCCAAAAATATTTTATAACAATCATTTAGGAAGGCTAAAACCTTAGTTATAATAAAAGGGTTTCGGTGCAGTTTAGGACTTAAAGGAAAACAAATATTACAGAAAATATTAAAAAAGCAATTTTTGAATTTTTGGTTTAGGGAAATAACGCCCAATGAAATAACGCCCAAAATAAAAAATTAAATAAAGCCCAAAACATTTTGGGCATAAAAAAATTAAATAACAACCAAAATAAAAAAGAAATAAAGTCCAAAAAAATTGAAATAACGCCCAAACTGAAAATGAAATAAGACCCAAAATATTTTGGGCTTGAAATAGCGCCCAAAATCAAAAATGAAATAAAGCCCAAAAAATGAAATAACGCCCAAACCGAAAATAAAATAAAAGTCAAAATCTTTTTGGAAAAAATTTGGAAATATTTACCGGCTCCGCGAAATAACTCTTAATGAAAGAATTTTTAACAGTAAATGAAATAAGTCCTAACGTTGAAAGATGAAAAAATTCCTAATTCCTAGTGAAATAAGACCTAAAGAAAAGATGAAATAAAACCTAACATTTTGGAGTATGTACATTAAGGCGCCTCAAAAAAAAAAGTTGTCCGGGTCACCTCCTGAAAACAAACTTTGGTTTATTTTATGATGATTCCCAAAATATTGCAACTCTAGCTTTAGCCGTTCGTGAGCTGGAATGGTTTGAAATAACCTCTAAAAATCGCGTTTTTGATTAATACTATTTATACCACACTACCTTCGGTCAAAAAAATTGTCACAAATAGTGTAAATCGATGAAATACATAGTTCTGTTTTTTTATTTTTTTTAAATCTGCCCACACACTTAGTTATTGAGTTATTTGCAGTGATTTTTTCAATTTTTTTAATGCAGTTTTTATAAAAATATATATAACTTCCCCATTTATAGCCTGATTTACCATTCCGTGGTATCATTGGAAAGGTACTGAATGCTGCTTTTCATTTCTGTCGTTAATTAACCCTTATAAGCACTTTTATAAAAATGCATTTTTTATCAACATGATAAAAAATTTGTGGTTATTTATTAAGTCGCTAATTAAAAGATAAAAAAAAAACAATTTAGAGTTTTATCAAAGAAATAATTTTTTTTTTATTCCAAATCTTTTCGTGATTCAATTTTACAGTAACGCTTGCGCGATTGAATCTTGTTTGCAATATGTGCAGGTCTGTTCTTATCAATTACCGAAACGCAGGATTGGCTTACCACATGTACAAAACGTTCCGTATTTTGTGAATGACATGGAAATTCTGAAAATTGTTTGTTAAGAAAAGCATAACAATTATTTTAAAAACTTTTCATTACCAGGAATTTTTACAATTTCATTGGAGTCGTGTAGTTCTAATAAGTATTGTTGAGTATAGAACTGGATGCATAGCAGTTCTGTATTAGCTCTTAATTCATTCCAATCTATCATATTCTTATAGGAATCACAATTGAATTGTATCTTGGGGACATTAAATTGGCGAATTCCTTGTGTGTCATGAGCACGCGATTGTAAAATAATATCGTAGGCTTCCTTTCGTGTCGCCTTGCTCTCATCTGTAACCATTGCCAGTAAAATATTTTCTGGGTGAGCAAAAAATCCATTAATTTGAACAGAGCATTGTACAATAAATTGCATATCTGCCAGTAATTCGCGCGTCCACTCAATGTATTTAAACAAGTGGCGGCTGCCATGAATGGCTTTTGGTTGGCTTTTTATTAAAAACCAAAATGGTGCGTAGACCCTCATAACAAAAAATGCTAGCTGCTTTAACTTTTCGCAAGCCACAGGCTTCGTAACATATAGCCGCAAAATTCTTGATGCTGTTGTCAACCAGCGTGAAAGATTGAGCGGGCCAGGTTTAATGCTGGCCAAATGTTCATCGCACGCCCCAGCATCAACTGCTCGTACCATATCATAAAGATATTTTTGATCAGCTCGCAAAACCCAGTCATCAATATTTGTGGGCATACAGCCCATCGCAAATGGATCAAAGTTATGAGCAATCTAAAGTTTATATTTTATTGAAATTAACAGTTAAAAAAACACAACAAAATAATTGAATACAATTTACCGGCACATCTTCGCAGCCCTGTAATGTATGCCCAATTATTCCTGGCCAGTTTTGCGGCCCATTAGCTTTTCCTAACATTTCTTTGAGTAACGCAGTGAATGGGAACTCGTTAAAATGAAAGAGGCATATTAGCCACTGCAAAGGGCGCTGCAATTGTCGTTCTAGGTTACAAATCGCTCCATTAAATTTGCCTGTGTTGGTGCTGGTTCCGTCGCAATTTACAGCGACCACGTGCTCTAGTGAAAACTTTTCAGCTTTCAAGTAATTGACAATATCGTTTGCGATACCAGCACCGCTTCCGTCTACGGGAGTTAAGTAACCAATGTAGTTTGAGCTGGGTTCGCTTACCAGAGTTATATGCTCCTCCATCATTTTAACGTTGCGTGGTTTGCCATTCACAGTAACTTGTTTCAAAGTGCGTTAACTTTGGATTTTGTGCTGATCAATAATTATGCCTGGAATGTCCAAGTCTTTTAGCAATGTTGTTGCGAGCAGAGCCCCAAAGCGATTGGATACACTGGCACGGTCCAACGCAGCACTGAATGTTGGTAAGGAAAAACTTTGTACGCTTGGTCCAAGATCTTTAAAATCTTCCTCAGACGATGATGAATATGGATCATCCACATCCATTTCTCTTAGTTGTGGTACAAAAGTGGCTGTTGCAATACTTTCGTTTTCACTTTCGCTTTCGAAGTCCGTAATAGAATCACATGGGATGTGGTTTTCAACGTCATCTAGCGTGAGCAACCTTCGGCTCGACCGATCAAGGTAAAAATTCCAAACATGCAATGGCATTTGTTTTTCACCTGGGCAACTACAAGACACTCTAATTTTTAGAGCACATTTGCAAACAGAAATTGAAAATAGTTCAGCCCACTCGCTTGCATTGTAATGCGATGGATTTTTTGTGATATCCCGATATAAAAGCGTTAAATTTTGAAGTTTTTTGCGGATCGCAGTCTTCGATATAACCGGAATTTCTGCTCTTTTCCAAATTTTGCTTAAATCATAAGCCCGTAAGACCGATTATTATTTTTTTCGCGCAAAAATAATAAATGTTTTATTACATCACTTTTTGTTGGCAATTGATTTTTATTTAACTCGCGAGAAACGAAAAGCATTTTTTTTATGAATAACTTGAACAATTAAGCGATCACAATTCAAAAACTCACATTTATATAATATATAATATAACTCATTGTCAAACCTAAAAGTCATGTAAAAGTCATGAGTGACTACTTATAAGAACTGTGGTAAAATTTACTCTTAGCTGTTTTGTCTAAGTACAATAAAGTATTTTCCTATACTTTATTCCAAAGTCCATTTAAAAAATGCATTCTTTATCTACATGATTTAATTTTATTTCTCTTATATTTGAACAAATTCAGGAATTGAGGCAAAGGCCATCACAAAATAATAAAAATAAAATAAAATGCATTTTTATAAAAGTGCTTATAAGGGTTAATTAACAACAGAAATGAAAAGCAGCATTCAGTACCTTTCCAATGATACCACGGAATGGTAAATCAGGCTATAAATGGGGAAGTTATATATATTTTTATAAAAACTGCATTAAAAAAAATTGAAAAAATCACTGCAAATAACTCAATAACTAAGTGTGTGGGCAGATTTAAAAAAAAATAAAAAAACAAAACTATGTATTTCATCGATTTACACTAAATATTTGTGACAATTTTTTTGACCGAAGGTAGTGTGGTATAAATAGTATTAATCAAAAACGCGATTTTTAGAGGTTATTTCAAACCATTCCAGCTCACGAACGGCTAAAGCTAGAGTTGCAATATTTTGGGAATCATCATAAAATAAACCAAAGTTTGTTTTCAGGAGGTGACCCGGACAACTTTTTTTTCCTCCATACAAGTTGAGGCACCTTAATGTACATAATGGAATAAAACCTAATCGGATATGAAAAATTAAGTCCTAATTTTCAGAATTTAAAAAAAAACAATTGTGGTTCTTCTGACTATGAACATAAAGCAAGCAGGAAAGGCTCTAGACCTCTGGAAAAATGCACACAAAACGAAAGATTAAATAAGGCCCCAAATTCGGGATCTTTTGTTAACATGAAATATTGCCCCACCACATAAAATTATATTTGTCCGATAAACTGCTTTTCCCTTGTACGGAATTATAATATTGGAATTTAAACCTACATTTCATATAAGGGCAAATCGTTATATAATAAATAAAAAAAAACCATTTGGGCTTTATACGGATATGCTTTTTTTCGTTTTACAGTACTTCTGGATATTATTCTCTTTTTAATAGGTGGCCTTCGGCCGCTGCTTTGGGATTACAACCCTCAGTAAGTCCAACACCGGCTGTCTACAGTACTTCTGAATTGAATTTGAAATTGATCTAACATTTTCATGACAAATAGTTCATATAAAAAGAGTTATATCTGAATAATAATGAAGTTACGCCCAAAATAGAAAAATGAAGTAAAGCCCAATTTCGATGAAATAAATCCTTCATTATGAAATAACGCCCAAATTTGTATGGAAATTTTTTGGGCTTTATTTCATTTTTAATTTTTGGACGTTATTTCATTATGAAATAACACCCAAAATATAAAAATTAAATAAAGCCCAATTTCAATGAAATAAAACCCAAAATTTTGGGCCTTATTTCATTATGAAATAACGCCCAAATTTGTATTAAGATTTTTTGGGCTTTATTTCATTTTTTATGTTGGGCGTTATTTCCCTGAACCGAATTTTCGATGTAAGTAACTCCATGAATGAATTGCATTAATTTTTTTGGAACAAAGTTCTTTTACGCAGCTTTCGTATAGTGCGATTTCCCAATAAGCCAAACGAATTCGAAACGAATACGTATTCTCGGACATTTTAATCGTTAATGATTATCATTTTTGAATCGTTTGAATACGCAAACGGGAGAAAATCACCATTCGTTAACGAGTCCGAGAATGCGATTCGTTAACGAGTCCGAGAAATCGATTCGTTAACGACTCCGAGAATGCGATTCGTTAACGAGTCCGAGAAAACGATTCGTTAATGAGTCTGAGAATACGGTTTGAGAAAAATTCGTTAATTAAAAACATCGAATCCTTCTTGAACTGCCTCAAACATAAGATATTTGCCAACAACTTTTTTTGCGAAAAAAACCCTATTTTTAATATTTTAAACAGCATCTTATGAGAACTATGATTTTTATACTGGCAAAAAACTGCAAACATTATTATTATAAACATTCAATTAAATTGAAAAATTACCACCATCTGGAGACTTGAACCTCGGTCGAGTGATTGTAAGTCCATGAGATGATACATTCGACCATCGCAGTTGTTAAGTAATCGTCGCTTAATTTGCTTCATTAAGATTGAGAACTAGCCTTTGGTCGTGGGTTCAAACCCCAACCGGGACAAGCAAAAAAATTTTTTTGTTGTGCTGTTTTAAAATATAGGTTTTTTTTATACAAAATTTTTTTTACGAAAGTCCAAAATGTTATTTTTTATAAATTTTAATATAAACCTTTTTTTATTTTATAGTTAAAAAAACTTTGTTGCTTAAAGAATGTAATAATGACACCGAACTAAAAATAACTTATTTTTTTTTAAAAATTGCTTGAAAAAAAGTTACAAGGAAATGAAAAAACGAATGCGAAAACTCGGACTCGTAAACGAGCTCAAAACGAACACGAGATCTCGGATCCATACAAAATTATATCAAAAGTCTTGCTGCATTATTCTGTATCACGAAACAGCACACCAACGACAAGCAAGACACGAGAAGCAATACTGTTTTCTATACAAAATTCTATTGCTTCTCGTGTCTTGCTCGTCGTTAGTGTGCATTTTCATTATACAGAATAAAGCAGTTAGATTTTTTTCACATAAATTTCTTCATGGAAAATTTCATGAAAAGACTTGGAAAATTTTTCGTATAAAAATTATGAAAATTTTTTTATTTAAATTACGGATTAGCAGCTAAAAATGAAAAAAAAATTTTATTCAAAAAATTATATATTTTCATATAAAAAAGTCCGACTCGTAAACGAGCTCGAAACAAACACGAGATCTCGGATCCATACAAAATTATGCAAAAGGACTTAGAATGTTTTCATATAAAAATTTGGAAAATTTTTATATATGTATTAACATATTTCTTTGCAGATAAAAGTGAAAAAATAAGTAAAGTCTCTTAAAATCTCACAAAAATTAATCTAGTGACTTCAAATTTGCACGTAAGAAATTTTTAAAAGTCGAATAAAAATCGCGTCTACCTCCAGGTGAGTTGCAAGGCGAATTTACCAAAACGGTAAAATCTCTTTCAATTCCGCAAAAATTGCGAGGCAAATGCCTAGGGCGGCTAACAGCCGCAATGAGCTCAAAACTTTTGAAAAGTTTGAAATGAAAGATTTTTTCTCGAAATCTAAAAGAATTATGTTTATTGTAAGATAGCGTTACTTTAAATTTCTTTTTATTATAATTTATTTTCATAACAAAATTTTATTATTTTCATAACAAAAATTATTATTTTCAGTAAAACTCTGATGAAAATAATTTCTCCGATAAATATTTAACAGTTTGCTAAAGACTTTACATATACTCTAATTCGACCGTGAGGGTATTTTAACTTCGGCCCAGTCGAAGATAATTCCTTACTAGTTTTTGTTTTTTAATTGTTTAAGCATGAAAAAAAGGCAAAATTTGCCTGGAATTTTACAATGTGAGAGGTTCTAATGGTACCTTCGAAAAAAGGTCATACAATTTGATTAATACTCGTCACATAACTGATATTTTTGCATAGATTTATGATGAATATTAAAAGCTGTAGGCATGCCACAAAGTGCAAATAAAAACAATACATGTGCTTGAAAAAAATTTGTGAAAAAGATACACAAACAAATCGCAATGTTAGACGTAATTGAACCTCAAAACAACATCGCTTTTTGTAGCTATGTCAAATAAAAGCATCTTTTTAAAGGAATTTTCCTCTTGTTATGCAGAATATGCAACACTTGCCTTTCACAACAACATGAGAGCATGCTCTTGCTCTCAAACTTTCTACAAAGTTAGGCTCTTAATTCTCTCAAAATGTTAAGTTCCGCTTTCCAATTCACATCCGAATTCCAGCAGCCGACTTTGCACTCTGCTTACTCCTGCTTGCCCGCATTTAAACAACGATTCCATGCAGAAACCACTCAAGTCACTTGACTTATGTTGTTTTAGCAATAAACAAATATTACGCGGTATTGCCAAAAGAGGAAGGAGTACACAGAAGTGTGGATTTTACCCAGATTATGGGTCTATCCATAAGCCGGATTCACTGACCACCTTCAGCAAGTTTTGCAAGTTTTTTTTATATAAAGTTATGAAAATTTTTGTTCTCTATCTCTCTCCACACTCAATGAAAGAGTAACAAAAACTTACTGCAATCTCTTTGACTTGATTAACTTAATTTCAATTTTCTTGCTGAATCTTTTTGAGTAGTGTTGCCAGAATGCAGTTTCTTGAGTTGAAATTGGCAAATTTTATTATTGAAGCTTCAAAATAAAGAAGCATTGACATATTGAATATTCTGAAAATATTGAATACGACAAAGAAAAACAGAAAACTTGCTGAAAGTTTTACATGTCAGTGAATCGACCTGCGGCACATTCCCACAGAGAGAGCAAGAAAGCTGTCACAAAAAACTTGCTGAAGGTGGTCAGTGAATCCGCCTTAAGTTAATCAAGTCAAAGAGAGTGCAGTAAGTTTTTGTTACTCTCTCATTGAGTGTGGAGAGAGAGAGCACAAAATTTTTAGAACTTCATATAAAAATAACGTGCAAAACTTGCTGAAGGAAGTCATTGAATCCCGCCTAAAGGCTCAAATATATTAAATCGTTTCACATCAACAAGCAAGAAATAAAAGACACTCGAAATGAATCCGCAGCTGAATACCTAACCAAAAAATACCTTACTAAAATAATACCCAACCAAAAAAATCAAAACCACTTTTTCTTATCGAGAGATGGCAACATATTGTCATAGCCTACTTAAGGTTCTAAATACATAAAAAAATTGTTTTGCAATAAAACAGTGTTAAAATTATGAATTTTTTTTTCTGTACATGTCCAAATATGAAACCATTGAGGACACCGTACGCAAAAAAGATTTTCTTTTTTCTAATTTTTGCTTATAACTCTGAATTAATTCAAAACATAATATTGACTTCTATAGTATTTACACTTTTCACACAAATAAAATGTTTAAATTAACTAAAACTGCGGTATTTTTTATGTCCTCCGTACGCAACTCAATAGATACTTTATATTTTTGTTAATATCTTAATAAATCATTAAAACAAAATTTTAATTTAAAGATACACATATACTGAACAAAACTTAGAAAAATAAGGAAAAAAAAAAATTAAATTCGTTTTGTCATTAAAATGCACGTACGTTAAAAAAGTAGCTTAAAGTACTGAAAAATGTCGCCGTACGCAACACGGAATGCGTGATATATATATAAAAATATATAAGTTATTAGAGTGATAAGCCCAAGCAACTACTTCGTATGTTCGACCGACCGAAGCCGACGATAAGTCTGACTAACTACTTCGGATGTTCGACCGACCGAGGCTGACGATAAGTCCAACATTTAACTTAAAAATACTTAAAAAAACTAGCATTAACCACCTAAGAGCCCAAAGACCGCTTTGGTTCTGTTCGGGCTCTAATGTTGTAAATCGAAAACGCAAACCAACAATAAGTAAGACACGAGAAGGAATACTTCATTCTATACAAAATTATATTGCTTCTCGTGTCGTGATTGTCGTTAGTTTGCGTTTTCGATTTACAACATTAGGCGGTAAATGTATTATTAATGATCCGCCTGACGATAGACTGTTGTAAGTTTGTTTCTACTTGTCACCAAGTAGCGAACGGAACAAAGCACTACGCTTTTGGGCCGTGTCTAATAGCGCTTTCTTTTCTGAAAAAAAATCTGTATTTTTTCTGACCTCTTCAAGAATTCTGCATTTTTTTCTATTGTTTTCTAAAAAAAAAATGTTGAACTTAAAATAAATCGTGTTCTGTTTTCAAAAATATTAACCGCAAAGTACAAGAAATGCAGAATTTTCCAACCTGTAAAATACGAAGGTTCTATATTCTGACCTCTAGTAATACCAACATAAAGACAAAATGAAATAATTTTGACATTAATATTTTGTGCTGTAACAATTGTGAGAAGAAAAAAGTTGCAATTTTTAAAATTTTCTGGAACTGAATCCAATATAATTTTGAAAAAAGTAGTTAGTTTTGATAAAACTGAACTGCTCGATGAATATTTGATGGAATATTTGTTAAAAATTCCATACAGTCGACACTACGCATAACCTTAATTGTAAATACATAGTAATTCAAAACAACAGTGCAGCTAATATCAAATGAACAAAAAAATGCTGAATTTTTTTTGTTCTTTTCTCAACTCAAAAGAGGTCAACATTCTGTAAATTCTGGTCAGAATCTAAAAAGTTCTACATTTTGTGAGGTCAGAATTTTTTTTTCAGAAAAGAATGCGCTATAAGTTTGCCAAACTGCGCACTCTTATTCACCCTCTATCGAAAACATTGTAGGCAGTGACGTAGTGAGAGGCAACGCCGTAAATAGGTATTTCATAAGGGGGGCTTTACTGAAACAAAAAAAAAATATTTTTTTTTATTTCCATAGGGATTTCTGAAGACCTTAGAATCCAATTTCTGAATCCTTATTTCATAACCGATTTCAACAGTCGAAATGAAAAGAGTTAATGAAATTTTATTTATTTTAATTCAAAACATACAAAATTGATTCAATTGCTCAGTTTGAGCAGGACGAGAAGTGTTTATTTAAGCAAAGCAACGAAAATAGATATTTTAAAAATATAAACATATTTATGTACATGTACTGAGGAAAATATGTGCTCAAATTAAATTAAATTGCTTACATATTAAACGAATTTGTTTTTGAAATAGAGATTGAAACAATTTCATTTCAAATATTTTTTAAAGTTAAATTTAAAACAAAAAATTTAAACGATGTTCTTAGATATACTGTTATAGTAAACGTTTAAAGTTATAAAAAATTTATTTAAAAACAAAATTTTAAACAAATGCTTTAATATTGAAAACAAATATTTTAAAACATAATTTTGAAATAATTTTCTTTTATTAATAACAATTACATTAAACCACTTTTTTTATGCCAATTTTTTAATTTTTTTCTCAATTTACGACGTCAGATTTGTGATTAGCGACCCCTAAGACCAATAGAATAACAAATTTTAACTCCATTCGATGGAGTTTGCATTTTATTACGGCTTAAAATATTGAAATGTTTTATATATTAAAATAATTGGTATTTATTGTATCAGTGGGACACCTCAGGGAGGGGTCCTCTTGCCACTACTATGAAATCTTGTAGTTAATGAACTACTCAAAAAGTTCGCAGGTGGAGCCCCGAGGATAACTGCCTATGCAGACGACATAAGCATTATTATAGTAGAGAAATGTCTATCAACAGTAAGCTCCATAATGGAGAGCACACTCAAAGATGTACTTAGATGGTCAAATTCAGTCGGTCTTAGTATTAATGCAGAGAAAACGGATCTGGTTCTGTTCACGAAAAGGTACAAAATACCACAGTGGATACCACCGAAATTGAACTATATACGTCTCATACCGAAAACTCACACAAAATATCTAGGAGTCGTCCTGGACAGCAAGCTGTCATGGAAAACCAACGTGGAAGAAAGGGTGAAGAAATCCACCATTGCGCTATACACATCAAAAAAGATGCTAGGCACTACCTGGGGTCTCTCTCCCTTTCTGATGCACTGGATCTATGTAACGGTAGTGCGTCCTATTCTACTCTATGGGATTATTGTGTGGTGGCCGGCTGTGAACAAATCAAAATTCCTCAGGCACTTGGAGAAAACTCAGCGGCAGGCAGAGCTATGCATCACGGGGGCACTGAAGTCAACTCCAACTAAAGCGCTCGAAACTATTCTAAGTATGGACCCCCTGGACATACACGCAAAACTTATAGCCGGAAAAACGGCACAACGCCTTACGGCGGCAGGCAATATGTACATTCAAAATTTTGGACAATCGGAAAGGATCTACTTAGTAGCACGGACTACATGGTGCCTCGCACAATAGTCAATTCCAAAGCACGAACTCTTTTGGGACCAAATGACTGGTGCAAAGGTATAGAACAAGCACAGCAGGCGGTCAACATATTTACCGACGGCTCCAAAATGCCTACGGGGGTAGGTGCGGCGGTGTATTGCGCAGAGCCTAATATAAGGCAGCCATATAAACTGCCGAACCACTGCAGTATCTTCCAGGCGGAAATATTTGCCATAAGGAAGGCTGCTGAGATAGCCCTCAGCATGGACACACAACACTCTTACATCAACATTTTCGTTGACGCTAATATCAAGTCCAAAAGTGTCATGGCTGGCAGGGATGCACTAGATGCACTATGCGCTTCGAAGAGAGTGCGCATCTACTAGGTCCCTAGCCACCAGGGCATTGAGGGAAACGAGATGGCAGATGGTTTAGCAAAGGAAGGCGCCGGGCCTGAATCAGAACGCGCAGAACATGTACTTACTCCGCTACAAGAGTTGTACAGGAACCTCGAAAAAAGAGCCACACTAGCAGTGAATCGTAGATGGAAAGATACGACATCGTGCAAGATCTCGAAAAGCATGTGCAATGCACAATGCGAAAAACGAACTCTGTTCATCTTGGCACGCCCTCGCAAAGATTGCAGGACACTAGTGGGCATGCTCACGGCAGCCCACGCGAGGAAGCTTGGCATCACCACGGATGACAACTACAAGAAGTGCAAAGAACCCGGCACAGTGGAGACCCTGGAACACCTACTATGCACATGCCCCGCCCTACTTAGATCGAGACTAAAATACCTAGGCTCATCGACATTCCCGTCGCTTAAAGATGTAGCCAGGGTGTCTCTAGAATCTCTTCTAAGGTTTGCGAATTCAACGCAAATCTTTAAAGACTTTTGAACAAACACAAAAGTTCCTTTTTTTCACTACCGGTACCACAAAGGACCTGAATTGGTCTATGTGAGCCTTCACGAAGGCATCCGGTTTAACCTAACCTAACCTATTGCATCAAATGTGTAATATTTATAATAAAACTAATTTAAAAATATTTTCAAACAATCACATGTTAATGAGTTTTTCTAATTTTATGGCAATAATAGTCAATGATTCTACTGCTCATAATATTTTAATTCAATAATAATATTTTAATTCAATTCAGATAGTGACTTATTTGTTTTTATTGCACAGAAATAATATAAGAAAATTATACAGGAAAAAAAACAAATGAGTTTATAGTTGAAAAATAAACACGCTTGTTTTTAATTTTTTTTTGTAGAAACGCAAATGCGTTAAAATTCTAAAGGGTCCGCCAAACCCGGTTAATAATGAAAAATAGTTTTATTCAAATGGCTGCCTCGTCTGCCGATGCAGTAGCCTACATGATCGGTCCAATTTTTAAGCACATTATCGATTGTGTGCAGCTGTATTTCACCAATGGCTTCACGAATATTGTCCTTTAAAGCGTCAATTGTCTCTGGCTTGTCGGCGTAACACTTATCTTTGAGGGCACCCCACAAATAATAGTCCAACGGTGTCAAATCGCAGCTCCGAGGTGGCCAAACGACATCAGCTCTGCGGCTGATAATGCAATCTTCAAAAACAGGGTGAAAAACATCGAGTGTAGCTTCGGCTGTGTGGCACGTAGCACCATCCTGTTGAAACCAAATGTTGCCAATATCCTCCTCTTCAATTTTTGTGAGCAAAAATTCGTTCAACATGGCCCGATAAAGATCGCAATTGACTGTAACGGCCACTCCTTACTCATTTTCGAAGAAAAATGGCCCAATTATGCCTCTGGACCAAAATCCGCACCAAACAGTGACTCGTTTTTGGTGCAGCGGCTTTTCAATGTATGCGTGCGGGTTTTCTGTGCCCCAAATGCGATAATTTTGCTTGAGCTTCATCTGAAAAGATGTTTTTTTTGGCAAAATCGGCATCTTCTGTAAGTCGATCGCAGGCCCACTTAGCGAAGCGAAAACGCATTGGATGGTCAGTTGGCTTCAATTCCTGAACCAATTGGACTTTGTATGGCGTCATACCAAGGTCTTTATGCAAAATTCGTCTCAATGATGTCTCAGAAATGTTCAATTGTTGAGAACGACGGTGAATTGATGTTGATGGCGCTTCACGCACACTTTCTGCCACAACAGCAATATTCTCGGGTGTACGCCAAAGAACTGCAAAACTCAATATTTTCTTGATTTATTCATACACCAAAATTCTAACTCACATCATATCACTCGACAAAACACAGCTTTGAATAAAATCAGCGTCATGCTGGCGAACACGTCGCTTGTGTGAGCATGTTGGCTGATCGAACGTTTTTCATTCAATTTTAGTCACGCAAAAAACTCAGCGTTGAATAAAATCAGCATCGTGTTGGCGAGCATAAGTTTGTTGATCGATCATGATTTATTTACATGTTTTAGCAAACTAGCGTTAACGTTATATATGGCAATGAATATGTATGTATTTTGTAAAAGAGGAACCAAAAAATTAGATATAATTGTTTAAAAATTCGTAACAAAAACTTCACGCTCCAAAAAAAAAAAATGTCAGACGACCAAGCTTTTGTGATAGAGCAATTTGTAAAAGTGTTGACAACAAACAAGTGTTTGTTTCGTTGTTTTTAAATTATTTTGCTTTTGCTTCGATTTGGTCTCGCTCTTTCTTTCTCTTTCTATGCCAGCCTATGTAAAAACTCATACGCGTTGATTTTTGCTTTTTGCGTTTTATTCTTGATCAAAATAATCATTGCTGAGCCGAAAGAACAAACACAAAATGATTGGTATGAAAACGATCGATGGATAAAATCATAGAGCCAACACGAAGCACATGGTTTGATTGAATTAAACTTAACAGCGAATATGTGCATTCGAGGAAGTTTGATCGCTTGAACGCAGAGGCATGGTTTTTACGGCGTTGATTTCGTATGAATATTTTAATGTGAGTTTTGCAGTTCTCTGGTGTACGCACTGCTTTTGGCTTTTCACGCTTTGGTTTATCGATGAGGATGCCAGTTTCTTTCACTTTTTTCACAAGATAACGAACATACGGAGCTGACAGTGCTTCTCTTCTTCCAAAATCCGTACGCAATTTTCGCACACATTCTGCAACATTACCATGATTTTCAAAGTAATGTCGCAATATTTTCCAGCGTTGTTCAAGCGTATACACAACCATATTCGTTCAGCGCAAGGATAAAACTAATTATCTGTCAAATCAGACATGAGCTAAGTGTTACCATTCACGAAATAAGCACTAGTTGAAAAAAAAACGTTAGATGGCGGACCCTGTATGTATTTTAAAGTTTTTGTTTAGTTTTAAAGTAGGTTTTTACTGTCAGAGTAGTTGTAGATATGAAGCCAATTGTGCAGAGTGCGAAGTTAATGTGTTGATAATAGTTTCCTCGTACACAGAAATATCCTTATGATTTTTTAATAGTGCTAAAACAGTAAGGTGTTCCGTTCCAATAGCGTCAGTTTTAAAGTGAAATTTTCAAACACTTTAATGTGCAAAAGGAACGTTCACTGGAAGTTGTATTACAGAGCAAAGTAATAATTATTTGCAGAATTTTGTAAAATTGCGTAAACATCCATTTCTGACAGCTACATTTGTCGCCACAAAATAAATTAAGTGTTTCAAGAGATGTTCTGCATCCCTCATTTCTATTTTTGGTCCATTAAGTTTTCTTTAACTCAAGTTCGGTTCCCAACTTTTCTATATCTATTTTATTTGGATACAATACCCTTTTAGTAGTTTAAAAAGATTTAATACTTAACTTATTTATTTTTGATGGATTTATTTTTTCAAATTTTTCAAATATTTGAAAGTGCTTTGGAAATCGGTATTTCATTTTATTAACTAACTGATATACGAAAGGAATGAAAATCTTAACTCGATAAAAATCCACTGTTATTTCTGCCGTAACATTTCATCCTGATAAACGAAACTTACTTATTGCAATTCCAATTTATAAACGCATATCTCAGTTAAATTAAATGCTTCTTTATCGTTCTTCCCAAAATTTGCCAATGTTTCGACTACAAGATTTATATGTTTGCAGCATTCTATTAGATCTTTATTAATTTTTAACAACTGCATTGTCAGATTTGACGTAAATGAAAATATTTTATGTATTAACTGGATTGCAACCAAATATTCTGGATTCCTAACTGCGCAAACAATGCGCAGATGAAGTGTCATCGATAGAACTTAATTGCGTTGTTTTTTTTTCGAAAAAATGCTGCAATTTGTTTGCCCTCTTTCCGCCCTCTTTGAGAGTTCTGCATTTTTTCTACTCTTGAAGGCAACATTTTCGAGAAAATAATACGATTAAATTTTAGAGGTCACTATTTTTTCTAAAGAAGGCAGAATTTTCAAAAAGGACAGAAAAAAGCAGCATTTTTCCGAGAAAAGAAAACGACTTAAGGTAAAATGTTATTGTAAGCTTTTGACGATAATTACATACAGCTCAAGAAAACGTGCAACTGAAATTAGAATAATTTTGTTCAATTTATATGCGTACATTTTGCAAACGTTAGTACGTAAGCAACAATACAAAGGCAAAAAAAAAAGAAAATATTTATATTGTATTATATTTTACTCAATATCTAACCAAGGTACTCTTATACAATCTTCAATTTACCTTCATGTTTTTGCATAATAATTTGGAATAGTTACCTGTATTTTTATTCAATATATAAAAATATTCTGGACTGCTAAGAAGGGGATTTGAACCCCCCATATCTACGGCGTTGCACAGTGGTTTCAAAGTGGAATTAAATCATTTTTTCATGTTTTAATTTTTGTTTGTTTTTTTTTTTTTAATTTAAGTTTAGAAATGTTTCAGTAACATATTTAAAAAAAAATCCAAGATAAGTCTTCTCAATTTTTGTGGACGAGCAATGAATGTCGGCAAAATTTTATCTCTCAAAAACAGCCGGATTTTAAGCCGGATTCTGGTAGGAACTGCTCCATGATTTTAAGTTTGGTGGACCAGACCTAAGTTATCGACACTTACCGACGGTTTCTAACTATAAAAATCTTAAAGTGTAGGCTTTTATTAAGCATTTTAAAAAAAATTGGCTGCTACTTGCTGCTAACCTGGTTTTAACGAACAAAACAGTGAGTGCATATTTGTAATCATATGCGTACTGCAAACATTGCCATAAAGAATGTGTAATATTTTTGTTTTCTTCTTTTTTTTCTCATTTTAATTAAAAAGGAAATTCCTAAATGTTATGTAATAGGAAAAAATATGTTTTCGTATGGGAGGTGGGCGTGGCATTCTTTTTATATATACACGTATATTTTATATTCTTCATTGAGTTGTTTTGATATAGCTGCCATAAAAAGAAAAATATCGTTTTCAATTTTTATGTTATATGGGAGGTAGGCGTGTTTGCAGGCGGATTTGCAAAATTTTTTGTAAGTGCTCTTGTATAGTTCATTTCATCTTATGTATGCACCAAATTTTATTGGTATACGACTACTCCATCTTAATGCTATGCAAATATCGTATAAAAAGTATGGAAGGTGGACGTGGCAAATTTTTTTTTAATCTACATATACATTTCAGATCCTTGAGTGAGTTGTTTTGATATAACTTCAGTACGAAAAATATATAGCTTTTTAAAATTTTGTGTTATGTGAGAGGTAGGCGTGTTTGTAGGCGGATTTCAAAAATTTTGTATCTTCTAATCTAAAGAGGTAATTCTAACTTATGTACCAAATTTTATTGCTCTACGATGACTCCTTCCATTTTTTCCAAACTTTGTATGGGATTAAACCACTGTGCGTTGGAGAGAGTGCAGTGGCGTAGTGAGAGGGGTGCAGCTTTTGTACGAGATCACCGTTACAAAACCTCTCGGTATTATTTGAGGGGAAAACATTGCTGCTTAATTGTGTAACATTTTTCAAAAACTTTCCTAAAGGTCTCAAACTAAAATTGTTCTTTGGTTAGGTGATAAATTAAAAGACGTGAATAAATCTGTTGTTAAATTTTATCTTGAAAACATCTGTTATTTGTGTTAACTCAGAATCAAGGTATTTGGGTATCGTACAATGTAATCAAAAAAATCTGTATAACGTGTTGATGTGTCTTAGAAAATAGAATGTTCGATTTTTAATCGAGGGTAAAATAAAGAATACTTACAAAAATTCAATAAAAAGCTATCGGTCTGTTCTGTCAGTTTGTTTATTTGTCATTTAAACAAATCAATGTAAGATTTCAAAATGTATTTCTCTAACCTTTGATTCAAGATCGTGCAGAAGTTAATTGGGTAAAAAGGGTGCAAATTCAGTGACAAGTTTCCCTCTATACCAATTTCTAATTTCAACTTGTTCAGTTTTAGCTCACAGAAAAAGGACGATTCTCCTAGATTATTTTTACTACTCTCTCAGTAAAGCGGCCATACTGTGGTTCGGTTGGGTTTTAATACGTTGTTGCCTGTTTGGCTTCTATTCTTGTTTATTTTAATGCTGCCCAACGGACTTTTGAAGCTTGTAACAGAATTCGAATTAAAAATATAAAAATAAATGTGAAATAAAGTGAATGAAGCTTATTGCTTAGAGGAGTTTGTGGGTTGTGGAGAAGCAGAAGAGGATGGTTGATATAAGACAAAAGTGATAAAAGTTTAGTTGATGCACGTTTTTATCACAATTTCGTGTTATTTGGCATGCATTGAAATAAAGCTGCCATAAAGCCACATCACATACTCAGACACACGCGCACACATACACCTTTATATCCTTAAAAGACCCTCCTTAGGCTGTCTTTTTACAATACTGTTTGAAAAAATACCTGAGCGTCTGTATATTCAGCAATAAAAATACTCAAAGATATACGTAAAAATATGCATTAAAAAACAGGCCAAGAGAAATAGAATAAAACTAACACAGGAACATTATTACAAAAAGCATCACACACGTAAACACACACTCACATTGCCTCAGTCTAGACTCTCATAAAATAGGAAACAACCCAGCGCAATAAAAAATAAAAGCCAGAACTTCACATAAACTAAGGATTTAATTGCTATACTGTTCGTGCTGGCCGGAATGGCTAAATTAATAGCAACAAACTTTCAATTTGTAAAAATTTTGCAGTGCAACATAAAAAAAACACACGCACAAAAAATACACAATAAAAACAAGAACACAAACAAGTCGAGACACAAAGTATCAGATAAGGATAAAAATAAGACAACATCTAGACATAGGTCGAGCAGAGCATGCTAAAGATAAGACCAGAATGACAGAGCAAAGAAAATAAAAACACAATAGATAAAACAATATAACGACACCTTAACGCAAAACCTTGGTTTTGCCTTTGTTATTGGAAGATTGAGATTGAACGCTAAAGTTAGACATTTTTTTTAAGGGTTTGGCCAAAAAATTTTACTCAGCCTGACCTTAGCTCTTTAATTTTTGAGTCTACAAAACTTTAGATAATTGTTCAAGTTTTCTCTATTAATATTTATTTCGGTTTTAATTTTTAGTATCCTTTTTTCCCGAGTCACATCTACCTCCATCCTTTAATTTATTGTTTCTCTAATTTGCCTTGGCTTTTTTTTTTATTTCCTTCTACCCTACCCTATGCCTTAAGATACTTACAACCTTTGGGTCAGCTCCTTTGTAAATTTTGTGCTCTTTGCTTGTGTTTCGTTTGTTCTCCCTTTATTTTTGCCTACGCTTCACACTGTAGCCTATACAAAAATATACATCAACAACAAGAATTTGCATCCTTTTGTGCAACTCTTAGATTTTTTCATTTGATTACTTTCTCTGTCTCGTCGACGTGTGGGTTAGAGGAAGAAAAAAAAACCCATAATTATTGAAGTGTAAAAGTAAATTAAAATGTGCACAAAGGCTTGAAAGGGCGTCAGGGTTGGGATGGTGATAAAGCTTAAATGGATGAAAAATGTGTCGCTCATCTCGATTCTTGCTTAAGTCTTTGAGGCATGACTTTAATTTGCACTTCATTCGTCTAATTTGCCTGAAGCATTTTGCTACTTGCACAGATTTACTTTGGTTCTAGCCAAAGCAAAATCAACTAAAAACCCAACGCAGCATCCCTGAAACTCTGAACTTCTGGCTTTAATCTGCATCCCTGAATAAGTTCATTTTATTATATGCAAGAATAAAAGCATAAAGAAATCCGAGGAGCAGGGTTTTTTGCGTGACTAGTCCACTCAATTCCGGAATATGTAAAGAAATTGATGCCTTTAGTTTAGAGACAATGTAAATAGCTTTTTACAACAATATTGTTGACTTTTTTTGAGTAATTTCACAAAACTTCAACGCTTTGTTTCTCTTTTTTCGGTTTCAATTCAATTCAACTCCAATTTCAATTAAATTTCAATTCAATTTCAATTCAATTTCATTTCAATTTCAATTCAATTTCAATTCAATTTCAATTCCATTTCAATTCAATTTCAATTCAATTTCAAATCAATTTCAAATCAATTGCAATTCAATTTCAATTTCAATTCAATTTCAATGCAATTTCAATTCAATTTCAATTCAATTTCAATTCAATTTCAATTCAATTTCAATTCAATTTCAATTCAATTTCAATTCAATTTCAATTCAATTTCAATGCAATTTCAATTCAATATCAATTCAATTTCAATTCAATTTCAATTCAATTTTAATTTCAATTTCAATTCAATTTCAATTCAATTTCAATTCAATTTCAATTCAATTTCAATTCAATTTCAATTCAATTTCAATTCAATTTCAATTCAATTTCAATTCAATTTCATTTCAATTTCAATTCAATTTCAATTCAATTTCAATTCAATTTCAATTCAATTTCAATTCAATTTCAATTCAATTTCAATTCAATTTCAATTCAATTTCAATTCAATTTCAATTCAATTTCAATTCAATTTCAATTCAATTTCAATTCAATTTCAATTCAATTTCAATTCAATTTCAATTCAATTTCAATTCAATTTCAATTCAATTTCAATTCAATTTCAATTCAATTTCAATTCAATTTCAATTCAATTTCAATTCAATTTCAATTCAATTTCAATTCAATTTCAATTCAATTTCAATTCAATTTCAATTCAATTTCAATTCAATTTCAATTCAATTTCAATTCAATTTCAATTCAATTTCAATTCAATTTCAATTCAGTTTCAATTCAATTTCAATTTAATTTTAATACAATTTCAATTCAATTTCAATTCAATTTCAATTCAATTTCAATTCAATTTCAATTCAATTTCAATTCAATTTCAATTCAATTTCAATTCAATTTCAATTCAATTTCAATTCAATTTCAATTCAATTTCAATTCAATTTCAATTCAATTTCAATTCAATTTCAATTCAATTTCAATTCAATTTCAATTCAATTTCAATTCAATTTCAATTCAATTTCAATTCAATTTCAATTCAATTTCAATTCAATTTCAATTCAATTTCAATTCAATTTCAATTCAATTTCAATTCAATTTCAATTCAATTTCAATTCAATTTCAATTCAATTTCAATTCAATTTCAATTCAATTTCAATTCAATTTCAATTCAATTTCAATTCAATTTCAATTCAATTTCAATTTAATTTCAGTTCAATTTCAATTCAATTTCAATTCAATTTCAATTCAATTTCAATTCAATTTCAATTCAATTTCAATTCAGTTTCAATTCAATTTCAATTTAATTTTAATACAATTTCAATTCAATTTCAATTAAATTTAAATTTAAATTCAACTTCAATTCAATTTCAATTCAATTTCAATTCAATTTCAATTCAATTTCAATTCAATTTCAATTCAATTTCAATTCAATTTCAATTCAATTTCAATTCAATTTCAATTCAATTTCGATTCAATTTCAATTCAATTTCAATTCAATTTCAATTCAATTTCAATTCAATTTCAATTCAATTTCAATTCAATTTCAATTCAATTTCAATTCAATTTCAATTCAATTTCAATTCAATTTCAATTCAATTTCAATTCAATTTCAATTCAATTTCAATTCAATTTCAATTCAATTTCAATTCAATTTCAATTCAATTTCAATTCAATTTCAATTCAATTTCAATTCAATTTCAATTCAATTTCAATTCAATTTCAATTCAATTTCAATTCAATTTCAATTCAGTTTCAATTCAATTTCAATTTAATTTTAATACAATTTCAATTCAATTTCAATTCAATTTAAATTCAACTTCAATTTCATTCTCATTGACTCCTTCAATTTAATTTTATATGCATTTAAATTCCATTTCAACGTAAAATAAATTTAAAAAATGAATTCTTATGAAACTGTCAAGCAATAATTTTTTCGCTCCCATTTAACGTTCTTTGCATGAAATGTTTCTTTCACCCTGCCTTGATTGTGTTCGATATGTGAACATAAAAGTTAAGTGAATTTTGTAAAACGTCGCCGTTGTTATTGTTGTGCATTTTACGGCCCATTTTTACGAAAACAATCAACGTCGCAAATTGATATGTCAAAAACATACCATAATGGAAACCATTTTATGATTAAATTTTCCATGGCTTTCTCCGTTTTAATAATGTGTTTCTCTTATTACCTGGCCTTTATTTTAACAATTTTTCTATAAAATTTTCTTGTTTTCTTTTATGTGCTCCTCTTGCAGGTGTGAAAATGTCATGACATGTCCCATCAGACCGATTGGATCGGGTAACGAACATTGTCCCTACGATTGGCTTGCTGTTTACGATGGACGTGACGAGCACTCACCGCTAATTGGCAAGTTTTGCGGGTTGGGAAAGTTTCCATTCAGCATTATTGGTGAGATATTTTTCCCACTATTTTCTTGGATTTGTTTTGCTAGAAGAGAATTTAATAGCATTTTGTACAAGGTTAATAGTTAAACCTAAGGAAACAATAATAAACATTTAAGAAAGCCAAAAATATAAACATAAAAAGTTAAAAATTTAGAATAAAGATTTAAAAATTAGATAAAACAGATAAAAATTTCAAATTTGCAAGCACAAAAAAGGATTAAGAAAATTTAAAATAACGTATTTAGAATTTAGAAATATAATTAAAAATTGGAACAAACAATTAAGAACAATTAAATAATTAATAAAAATTAAGATTTAAAATGCATTGATAGAAATTAGGACTGAATTATAAATTAAAAACTGTAAGTATAAAGCACATTTTTAATTCCGAATTATTAATTCTCAATTCTGAATTAATTAATATTTTTTGCTTAGCGAATTCGGACTAGTGTGCTATTTAAGAGTGAATTTTTTATTCTTTATTCTTAATTCTGAAATTGTGAGGCTTCAACTTTATTTTTATTGTCTTAATTCTCACATCTTTATTATTAAGTCTTAATCATATACTTTTGCTTGTAGTTTTTAGTTATAATTTCTTTATCCAATTTGGAACTTATTTATTATTAATTTCTCATGTTCATGCTCATTATTTTCTTCAAATTGGGCATCAATACTTTTTTCAACCTGTATTTCTTAAATAATTTGTGTGTATTTTGCTTTCGTCTTTATTCAATGTTATTTATTATGTTTTTCTTTGAAACACTGAAAATAATTCGAAGAGAAAAACACTGCAAAATCATGAAATACATGTCAACAATATTTGCTCAAAGATGCAATAAAAAAACGTTATCACATTTCTAGAAGTCAAGTTTTTTTTCCTGAAATCCATTCGATTTTTAAATGAATAACCTATATGTGTAATAATCATCAATTTCGTCTGACTACTTGTTTTGAATTTGTATTTTATTCGCTTTCTTCGCACTTAGTTCGTTTTTTCCATACTTTTATCCTTCTTTGTTTTTTATTAAATTCCATCAATCAATAAAAAAACGTTCTCAATCCATTTAAAATTTAATGTTCAGTTTCAACACAGTCCGATCACGTTTATCTTCATTTCACATTCAACCAAATGCTATTTCGTTTGCCAAACATTTTACTGGTTTTGCGCTGTAACTGCCCTCGTTTTTGTTGTTGTTGTGGACGACATCATGGCTAGGTTCATGGCGCCTAATTAAAATTCCATATCGTATGGAAATTACCTGAGCGTGCAATTCAACTCACTCACATTCAACATTCAATTCAATTTTTGCCACAAATCCTTTTCGGAATGAATGTGTATTGAATTGACAAGGCACACGGCATGACCAGCAAAACTCGTAAACAGCTGCAGTTGCAAAGTCAACCCACATACTAGTATGAAGATTTTTGTTTGTATGAATGTCCTGTCAGGCTGTCACATGTTTTGAAATTGCATAATAAATACGCTACACCAGCATTGTGTGTACTATATGTTGCAACGTCCTTGCATTGTCGTCGTCGTTTGCGCTATTTATGGAAATTTACTGTCGCGCAACATTCAGCAGAATACATATGATGGCCATGGTGTTGTTGATGGTCACATAGTTGATAAGAATGATGTTTATGATGATGATGTTGATGATAGTGCTGGTTCTGATGCTTCTGCGAATGAGAGCATTGATTTGATCTTACAATTAAAATTAATCAGCAATTAAATCTTGAAATTATTATCATTGTTTTTTTTTTTTTGCTACAGGTACATCGCAATACATGTACGTTGAGTTCGTGTCCTCGCCGGCTGGACCTCTGTTGAATACGGGCTTTCATTTCAATGTCGGCAACTGGCCCGGACATGTCGAGACAGCTGGCATCAAGCATGGCATTTGTGACTGGTTGCTCAGTTCCGATTCGCTCAAGGATAGCAGTGCAAGTGAAGGCATCTTTCTGAGTATTGCTCACTGGTATCCACCGAATACGTCATGTAGCTATCACATCAAAGGCCGGCCGGGTGAAATTGTTCGTCTGTATTTCCCAAGGTAAGTTTCCAATGGTAGATAATGGATGCTTAAAAAGTTATGATTAAATGGATGACTGAAGCTGTTTTAAAAAAGCATTCAAATGTATTGCTGAAAACATTGAATTATTAATTAAGCAAACACAGTTAAAAATTTTGGTTTACTTTTTAACTTTTTAAGTGGATTTTAAGAAGCAATTTACATTATTACATAAAAAATAAAAGTAAGAAAAAGTAAGTAAAACAAAGTATGGATTAAAACTTATTCTTTATAGGTTGAAAATTTTGCTTTTAAATTAAAAATTAAGACCTAAAAGTTGAAAAACGAAAAAATATTTGTGTACGAATTATAAATATTTAATTTGAGTGATTCAAATTTTTGGCAAAGTTATTTAAGCATATCGATATAATAAAGCAACCTATTTGTTAAAGATTTCAATTTTTTTTTAATGCAATCAGTGACTTCATAGCTAAAGACTTCACGTTATGATTGTTGTCTTTGAATCATTTTTGATTCAATGACTTCATCACAAAAAGTCTTGAAATTCTTTTTAAATTGTAATTGAATGCATAATAAAATTGAGGTCATTGCTGATTTCACTGGAATTGAAAACGCCGTTATAGCTGCCAAACTAAATTGATTGCATTTTTTAAATCTTTTAAAAATATTACAATCACCTTTAGCCTTTGTGTCAGCCTAAGAAGTCAATTTGCAGTTCTTGAAGTCAAATGACTGGAATATTTTTTTATTAAATCATGTCCGAGGGAAGTCATTTCAGCTTCGAAATATAAATTAATTAATCTCAACTGCAAAAAAATTCAAAAACAAATATGTAACAAAAACAATTCTATTTTAAAACAAAATAAATTAAGCGAAAAATCAAAAATACCGAAAATAAAAATGTATCAAAAAAAGACACAGTTTCGATAGTATCGTAAGTGTAGACGTAGAATTCCTTGTTACACAGTAATAGAGCAAAATTCTGTTTTTTTTTAATTTTTTTTTTCAAAACTATTTTAAAGCGTTTCATTTTCTAAATAAAAATTATTGAAAAACAAACTTACTGTTTTTGTCCTTCTTCAAACTTACCTGATCTAAAAAGCTCACAATTAAATTCATGTAAAAATTTGTTTTGTTTTATAAAAAGTTTTCGTTTGATATTTTTGGTGATGAATTTGTTGTTCTTGTTCATTTGTTTTGTTGGTTAAATCTAAATGACATTCAAAGTTATGTTTAATTAATGGAAATAAATATGGGTTGATTTGAATTATTTATTTTTCCTGTTATAAAGAGCATATACATATATGTTTAAAATTAAAATTTTAGTTAACAAAATAAATTTTTAATATGGAAAAAATATAGTGCATAATATAAATAATTCGAATTTATTATGGTATTTAAAAAATAAATGGAGTTTTTAAATGCTTAGTAACGCATGCGCTAACCTGTATAGTGTACATACATACTGCCTCTAGTTGTCAAATTCAGCTGTTCATGTCGAGTAAAAATTAAGAACATCTAAAAAAATTCAGCTAACTGAACCAACAACAAATACCATGTAAATATAAAATAACGACGGACAGAGAAGAGCAAGACCACAGCGGTTGAGCAGCGTTAGAGGGGATGAACCGAATCGTCCACAGAAAATAAACAGAACTTTGCTTACTATGTCCCGCTTTTCACTCGTCACACACGAAAAATCTCGAGCTTGCGGCGAAAGCAATTATTGCTCCGAGAGCAATAATTCTCTTGCTCTGGTAGCAAGATCTCTTTGTCCCGCTTTTCACTCGGCAATAATTGCTTTTGCCGCAAGCAGTTTGTCGATTATTCGCCTCTAAGCCCGAGTAGTCCACAAACTACTTGTGGCGAAAGCAATTATTGCTCATAGAATTGCCGAGTGAAGAACGACCCTTTGCAGCGCATGCAGAATCAAAACAACAATATTAGCAGCTAGTAGCAACGTTGCCAGTAATGTTGGAAAAATCCCATTCGGTGTAAATTTTAATTACCCTTAGGAATTTTTGTTTTTGGGAATTCCTATTAAATTTCTTTGTGGTATTTCTGAATGTTTTTTCAATTATTTGTGCATATGGGACTCTCTCTCTTATTGTGGAATATTTAAATGCGAATGATATTTTTGTGGCAATTTTAAATGCATATGGAATTTTTGGTGGTATTTTTAAAACGCGTAGTATTTTTGTGGTAATTTTTTAAGATCGTGGGATTTTTTTATACTGTTTTATTGCGGTATTATTAAACTTTTTTGTTTTATCTTTACCATGGTAATTTTTGTTGTATTTAATTTATGTTACTGTCAAAAAGGGAACTTTTTGTCGGAATTGTTTTAAATTTTAACTGGCAACCTTGGCTAGTAGTAGTACATTTTTTTGTAGCCACATACTCTCTAGCTACATGCATCTGTATTCTCTATTGTATTAAAACCCAACAAGCCATGAATCTCACTGTTTCAGATTATGAAAACGCCATGTGTTTTTGCCTTTTAACTGTTATTTATATAATTGTAAAGTCTTTTTTTATATTTATTAAGAATCGAATTGAAATTTATGTCATATTCGCTTGATGCGTCGTTTGTTCTTGTCTTTTTTCCCCTCTCTTTTTCACCTGTTCGTCAAAAAACTCTGAAATATGCATTGAATCTTGTATTGAAATCAAGGTAGTGCAGTTGAGTTGCCGTTTATTGTCTAGTTTATTGTTGCAACTTAATTAACTTAGTTAACAATAAATAAAATAAATATACAACCTAAAGTTTTCTATATAACCTGTTATTTATTATGTTTATTTTCTATGATTTAAATACAAATTCTAATTGTTTGATAGTTTAAAATCGTTTATTGAGCTTTAGGTTAGGTTAGAACAATTGATTGCTCTAACTAGTTAATCAATAATTTCCTTTTCATATTGAAAATTATGTTGTTGTTGTTTCTTTGAAAAAAATTCGTTAGAGCAATTTATTGTTCTTACCTGACCTTACGCTCAATAAAAGATTTTAAAGTATCAAACAACTAGAATTTGTATTTAAAACCAAGTATGATTTAAACTATCAAACATTTAGAATTTGTATTTAAATCATAGAAAATCAACATTAATATACAACTTAATAAATGGTACGCTTATGTGAAACACACAATGCATAGTTTGCTGACAACGAAATGGTCCGTTTCAGTGCTTTTAGAAGTGCACACAGTTTTCAACCGAACCGATCGTTTATCTGGGAAAAGAAATAAAATTTTAGCTACTGATGTGGATTTATATACGTATTTTTTACATACATATTAATAAAAACAACAACAACAAGAACAAAAGCAGCACAACAAGGACCGACATGATTTGTAACCAAACGAACACACACAACAACAACAACAACAACCATAAAAACAACACAAGCAGCTACTGAAGCAGCTTGTGCATTCCTCATGCGAATATATGAATTTTTCATCTTCTTAGATTTTGCTATTTTATTAGATATTCGTTTTATTCCCACTAAAACTGATATTATGGCATTTCTTTTTTCTTTGTACGATGAATATTAAAGGCTGTAGGTATACCCCAAAGTGTCAAATATCACTTTGAAAAAATTCGTGAAAATGACCCCCATACAAACCGCGCTTTAAGACGTAATTCTAAGGTCAAAACCAATTATCGCGGCGAGATCATATGTTCTCTGAGCAGCTGAATAATTCAGGGAATATTATTAAGAAATCGTAATTTTTTTCCTAGTTTTTTGAGTTAATGTTCTGCCAAAAAAAAAAAATAATCTTCGTTCTACCATTACTTTCAAGGCCTACTTTTGCTTGATTAAGAAAAAATTTATTCTGCATGCAAAATGACTTCGAAAATTTTTAAATGTAATCAAATGACTTCAATTGATTTCAAGTGAAGTGACTGATTGTTGGCCTCTTTAGTCTAGTGGAGAGTGCGCTAGACTATCAACCCAGAGGTCCCAGGTTCGAATCTGGGTTCGGGCATGGTTCTTTTCACTTTGTTCTTTCCTACATTTAAGAATTATGGAAAACTAAAAATCAACAACTAAATTGTTGAAAATGTAGAATTGAAGGACAGGAACAACTAAGGGCTGGAAATGCTTACCGAGGTTAAGGCATAACACTAGCCTCGGTTAAAAGCAATTCAAATTGTCTTTCACGGTTGTTTCGCACAATCGCGAATGGTCTCACACTCTGAGAAAAAAGCATACTAAAATCAAAGAAAATTTACTCTACATTTAAGAAAATTTTACTTGTTTTAGCGCCAAGGAATTTTATTTTTTTCAAATGAAAATTTTTTTTGGAAGAAATAAATTTTCTTTGGAAGAAATAATTTTTTTTAAGGAAATAATAAAATTTTTGTTTGAAAATTTATTTCTTTCCTTCACAGAAAAATTCCCATTAAAAAAAATATTGCTTGGCGCTAAAACCAGTAAAATTCTCTTTAATATTGAGTAAATTTGCTTTGATTTTAGTATGCCTTTTTCTCAGTGTATGTATGTTCATATGTTTCACTCTCGCTTTTAAGCTACTTATAGTAATTTGGCAAATAAGATATCGTTAAGTTTAAGTGATTAAACTACATACCACGTACATATTCTGAACATCATTATGAATATGTATTAAATACAATAAAATAAATTCGCTCTCAAAACTCCTAATTGAACTCCTAGTTAAAATTGATTCAACGGTTTCTGAAATTGAAATTACAGCTTCTTCGGGTATTCCGCAAGGAACACACTATGGTCCATTATTGTTTTTAATTTTTATAAACGATCTGCCGAGTTTATTCCAGGTTTCTCAATGTTTGTTGTTTGCCGATGACGTAAAACTATTTAAAAAGATATCTACTACTTCTGATTGTGTGCTGTTGCAGAGTGACTTAAATATTTTTAGTGAATGGTGCTCAAAAAATAATTTGAACTTGAACGTTAATAAATGCTGTGTAGTTTCTTACACGAAGTGTATTGAGACAATTGCTTTTGACTATTCAATTCATAATTGTGATCTTGTCCGTAAACATGAAAACAAAGATTTAGGTGTCATTTTCGATGCTAATTTTAGTTTTAAAATTCACTACCAATATGTGGTTTCTAAATCCTATGCTATGCTAGGTTTCATAAAAAAAAAATTCGCATAGTTTAAAGACCCAATGACCATTAAAGCTCTGTATGTGTCTTTAGTTCGTAGTACACTTGATTACTGTGCAATTATTTGGGATCCATATTACGCGGAACATTCTAATCGTATTGAAAAAATTCAGAAACATTTTACAAAATATGCACTTAATAAAATGCATTGGCCTGATGGTCTCCCATCTTACGAGGCTAGACATAAATTTCTTGGGTTGCAGTCTTTAAATGATAGACGTTCATATTTTGCATTACTATTTGTTCATAATGTTTTATCTGGTTAAATTAATTGTCAAAGTATTTGTAGTCTACTCGTTTTCCATCTTCCAACAAGAACTTTAAGAAATCATCGTTTATTTGATGATAGAGCTCATAGAACTAACTATGCTTTAAACGAACCTATTGCCAGATGCATACGTTTATGTAATAATTTTTCACCATTTCTCAATTTTAATCTTAGTCTTAATGAATTTCGTTTAAAATTATTTATACTATTTAATTATGTTTAATTTTATTAATGAAATGAATAATTTAGCACTTAGTCTGTAGTAGTCAGTAAGATTCTAAATCTGTACACCGTATATAAATAAATAAAAGCCCGTCGAAACAAAATTTTTCTATTCTTGAAACTTTCAACTTTGACCTCGAGCGAACCTTTTTTATCGGCAGTGATTGTTTACTCAATTATTGAGCAAACGTCGCACAGTGGTTGAGCACCTTACAAAAAGTGTCAATAAATAGAAGGATTCGTCGTAGGCCAATAAAATTTGGCACATAAGTTTAAATTTACTATATGAAATTGCATACAAAAAATTTTGAAATCCACATACAGCCACACCTACTTCCCATGTTAAGCCTTGTATGCTGTATGAACGAAAAAAAATTTCCATAAGAGATACATTGAGATTTTTGACAACGAACAGGAAGCGAAATTTATTTTTGCCAACTAGTACGCTGTGGAAGCGCAAATTATTGCTATGCTGCCAAATTTTCACTCGTGAGTGGAGAGTTGTAATTTCAAAATTTTGCTGTCGATTATATGCCGTACATTTAATTTGCGCGGAAATTTGCCATTCAACAATAAAAAATAAGCAGTTAGTATGTTTAAGTGTTGAATTTGTTATTTAACAAATTTATTGTTACATTTACATACTCTATTAATGTGTAGTCTTGCTTTTTATGGGATATAAAATTGCAGCAATAAAAATATGAATCTGTCAACTAGAACAGCAAGTGATTTTTCTCCACACAACAATTTTGACTCTACTTGACTCCAAATTTTCCCGTGTAGAGTTATATGCCCAAAAATTTTTGTTCCTGCAGCGTACTAAGCTTAAGAAAACAATTAGACTATCAACCCAGAGTTCCCTGGTTCGAATCCGGGCTCGAGCATGGTTCTTTTCACTTTCTTTATTCTTCTCTACACTTAAGAATAATGGAAAACAAAAATCCACAACAAAGTTGTGGAAAATGTGGAACTAAAGGACAGGAACAACTAAGGGCCGGAAATGCTTGCCGAGGTTAAGGCATAACACTAGCCTCGGTTAAAAGCAATTCAAATTGTGTGTTAATTTTCAAATATCACTTGAACCTCAAAAATTTTTAATGTGCATAACAAATTATTTTTAGCTGACTTTACCAAAGCCTTTGTGATTTTAAATACCTATAGAAATGTTGTATTAAAATTTAAACTTTTCTGTACAACATATAAGTCCACAAAAACTTTGGTTTCAAATCTAGTATTTGCAAAATACTAAAAAATGGTTTTAATACAGCTTTGACTTAAAATTTAGTACAGGTTTGGATTATAATATTACAAAAAAAAACACCACGATATTCGAACGCACGACATTCAGTTCGAAAACTTCCCTATCGGAAATTTCAAAGTGCTTTTTTAAAAAACAAGTAAAAAAAGCTTTACTAAAAAGCTTATGAATAGTGCTTTTGAGAAGTGCTTTGAGCTCGCTACGAATTGAGCTTCAAAAAATCGGTTTGCTTTCACTATTTGCCCTAATTTGACTAATCGTATTCGTTCGTACATCTTATCGCTGCTGTCGTACTAGTTCGATATATTTACTTTTCTCATCACTTCTTGTCATTACTCATCACTACTTGTCATTACTCATCACTATTATGCGCGGGAAGTTTAATTCGTGAAAGTGTTTCAGCAAAATAGTGAAAAATACTGAAAGGTAAAAAACGTTTAAAAAAAGTTTAAATATTTTTAAATTAAGTTGTGTGCCACTACGGGAATGTTATGCGTTTTCTTATCGCTTTCCGAAGCGATAGCAATGCGCTTTTTTAATAACTTTCCAAGCGAGAGCAAATCCCTTTTTTGAATTACTTTTCAAAGGGAGAGTAAAAATCTTTCTGTAATCATTTTCCGAAGGGAGAAAAAAGCGCTTTTTGGATTCAATTTTTGAAACAAGAACTAAGCGCTTTTTAATCACTTTTCGCAGCGAGAGCAAAGCGCTTTTTCAAATAACTTTTCTAAAAAAGAACTAAGCGCTTTTTTATCACTTTTCGTAGCGAGAGCAAAGCGCTTTTTCAAATCACTTTTGGTAGCGAGAACAAAGGTCTTCTATCCAATGACATGCCAATGTTAAAAAAATCACTATTAAAAACGAGAACAAAGCGCTATTGTGATTTTTTGAAGTGCTTTGAAAGTAGTTTTGAAGCGCTTTGTTTCCTAAAGGGTTATTTCTCTAACCACTGCGCTATTGGCCAATACACAACAAGCGCGATAAGCAAACATATGAACCGAGTTGCCTAATATTGAGTCGCAGCATTGCCAGGGTAACTTTTTACGGGTCTTCATTCAAATTTAGTATCAAAATGCACTGGAATTAAGTATAAATTGTATTAAAAACAAAAAGTAGTACAGAATTTTAATTTAAACAAAGAAGGTTAAAATTGAAACCAAAATGCTAAAATCAAAACCAAAAAGCTAAAAGCTAAAATACATGCTGTAATATTTCTTTTGGTTTAAATTCTAGTACAGAATAATTTTAGGTATGAGTTAGTTTTGAAAAGTTTAAATTTTTAACCGCAAGGTTTAAAAAATGCAGCAACATTTGGCTCCGCGAAATAACTCCTAACAAAAAAAATTAAATAACTTCTAAAATTTCCCATACAAAGTTAGGAGTTATTTCACATGAAAGAACTCCTAAGTGTTAGGTGTTCTTTGACCAATGTTAGGAATTATTTCATCTTTGACTCTTAGGTGCCTGATTAAGCAAAACTCAATATACTTGCCTAATCGAAATTAGTTTACTACTGGGCAATATTTCATATTAAGAAAAATATCCTTAATTCATAATTTCCGTTCAGGTTTTATTTCATAATGAACATACTCCTAAATGTTAGGTTTTATTTCATCTTTTCTTTAGGTCTTATTTCACCAAGAGTTAGGAGTAATTTCATCTTTCAACGTTAGGACTTATTTCATTTACTGTTAGGAGTTCTTTCATTTTGTTAGGACTTATTTCGTTATGAATTATTTCGCGGAGCCGCAATATTTTAGTGGGACCAAAATTTAGTACAAGATGTCAAACCGTGTATATACGAATGTTTTTTTTATCTAGGTGCTTAAACCATTCCATCCCGAAAAATTTATCGCACAATGCTTTAAGTTGCAAATATTGAAGAAGCCGAAATGAAATATCAACTGTTGAATGTTAAGACTTTGTAACCTTGTTGAAATTCGTCAGTTCGCTTAATACCTCAACCTCAATAACCTCAAACTCAATAACTATAACCGATTTTCGAAGGACGAAAATGTCAAGTCTGTTGCTTATAATATAAAACTCTAATGCCAGCAATTTATGTTCATAAAAGCGTTTGTAAAAATTAAGAAGATATTAAAAACATGTTTCATTCAAGTGACGAATATCGCCTGCAGCGTAAAAACTTAAAATTTTTAAATAAATATTACTCATACGCCACACCAGAAGCAAAACATTAAAAACATACAAATGATGAAGTCACATTTTAGTGTGCATGTCCTTCAGGCACTCCAACGACTTAAAACAAACTTAAGCAGCTGCAGGACAGCAAAATGCCAACAACAACAAGAACTACTCAACTTCATACCAAATCACGCACGATTGCACTTCGAACTAAACTCTAAAATGCAGTGGCTGGAAAAATTTCGAGAGGAATTAAGAAATAACTCAAAAATAAGTAAAAAAAAATTATAAACAAACTAAAACCGAAACAAGAAAACCAGAGACAAGAACTCCAAAACTTCAAGAAACAATTACAATTACACTTACATTTACTACAACTTAAGTGTGCAGGAGGAAATCTTAGGCAAAACTTTTGTTGAAGAACAGCAACAAAGTATGTATGCGTTGTCTAGACACTTTTGCAGCAAGCAGCTAACCGACAGGATGCAATATAGATGTGTAAGTGTATGTGTATGTGTGTGAGTTTGAGTATCTCTTCAACTCAATTCAAACCCATATCACTGCATGTGAGTGTGTGGGGTCGTGTTTGTGTGCACTCAACCGCACGTTTCTTTTAAAACAAAAGCAATCATGTCCTTTTTGAACTTACAGCACAAAGTTGCAGCAAAAGCAACAACAACAAAGTCACACTACTATAGCCAGCAATTCAGCATGTTGCTACCCAGCGAAACGGATCTATCTCTTTTAATTCATTTTAAAACCTTTTCAGTTAGAAAAGTTCGCTTTCAGCATTCAGAAAGTAGGTCTTTTAGATTAATTCGCAGGTCTAAAATGTCTATCAAAAATTAACAATTTTGTATTAATGAATGAAAGCAAGCTTTAAATTGTACTAAATTTTGTTCATAGATGAGTTTAAATAAGATCAATAAATCTTACTCGATTTATGTTTGGAAATGAGTACACAAACGCACATTAATAAGGATGGTATTGTTTTTTTAAGCCCTAATTTCAGAATTCAGTTTTTATAACGCATCCAACTGAACTCACTTGCAGTCAAATACCAGAAAAAGACACATTTCCAAAATACTATAGGAAACTGAAAACTTATTTAAGGCATTAGATTACACAAAAGAAAATATTTTTTATGTTTTTTTGATTGATTTTTCCCAAAAAAAAAATTTAAAAATATCTATTTACATTTTTAATTCTGAAAGCTAAGATCCGCTAAAGCCAAGTACATAAAAGCCTTATTTTATCTCCCTTCTCACTTCTACATCTTAAAACTTTACCTTAAAAATATTTTAAATATTATGTTAGAAGCAAAATTCAGAAACAAGTGTTGGATTTTTCTTTTTCTGTGTTTTGCTTTTTCGCAATACCACCTGGAAGTTGGACAAACTAATAGTGACTTTAACCCATTAACCATTTAACCATTAAATTTCATGTTCTTTTTTATATTGATCACAGGAAATACTACATCAAATTTCAACTTTGTATGTTTCACCATAGTCGAGATATGAGTTGGGTAAAAAATACCCAACCGTCGTTACTGTGCTCTAAATAGGCACAAATTCATTCTGCAGCGACAACATAGTTTAATATCAAGAATTTTCTATCAATAGCAGGTATATTTAGTAATTTGGCGAAGAGAACTTTTACTTTTTTTATAAATACAATTTTTTACAAATTATAATATCACAAATTTTCTGATTTTTAAACTAACTCACTTTTGACTTTGAAAATGTAGTAGTGAATGTCAAAAATTCTTGACACACTATTAAAACAATTCATAGCTCTATGTTTTCTTAAAGCAACAAACAAAAATTAAACACTTAGCTGTTACCACTCCTGAGATATGATCAATTCTGCAGAAGCATTTTCATGAGTAAACATAAAATTGGGTAAAAACATGAGTTACCAAACCGCGGTTAATGGGTTAAGTACATTTTGAACTAAATCTTTTAGTAAAACTCTTCTACGCATTGTTGCTTCATTCCATGTTCCATTGACTTTTTCCTTTGTAACTGTAGTCACACATATTTTAAAATAAACTAAACTGTAGACCAAATTACGTGCTTATTTCTTTGTATTCAAAATTTTAAGTAATGGAATATACATAAAACCAAATAAATTTAAAATTTAGAAAAAATTTACAGTGGTTTGAAAAAATTAGGGTTGAATAAGATTTTTTGTGAGGATATAACAAGATACACATTTATATAGCTTTAGTGATGTTTAACTAATAAATTAGTAAAAAATAATGCAGATGCAGGAGTCTGAATCCGGGTTCTCTATGACATTTTCATTATTACTTATTATTTTATTACTTTCACATAGCCATATCCAATGCTTAAATTAAATCGAAACGTTACGTGCTTTTTAAGTAAAAATATTTTATTATAAAACAGATTTAATTTTGGACACATTTCTGAACTTAGTTAGGAACAAAAAATAATTTTCAAACATATTTTTGACACAAATACTTCATATATGTACCTTTCTATACTTGAACATATTAAAATACAAAAATATAAATGTAATTTTTTGTTTGTTTTGGTAACTCGTTTATCAAAATAAACGAGTGTAAAATAAACTATAGTAAATAAGAAAAAAAAAAATTTTTTTGGTTAAGGAACTTAATCCTTTTACAATTGCCAATGGGTTAAAAATTATGTTACGGTATTCTATTTTTGTTATATTTTGTAGCGACCGTAGCCTAGTGGGTAGAGTGCGTGGAACCTAAGCTAAAGAACCGCGGTAGCCCAGGTTCAATTCCAACTCAGACAGAAAGTTTTTTCAATTTAATTAATTTTTCTGTTCGGTCGTCACCTCTCTGCAGACAATGGCAAAACTCAGAGAGTAAAAATTGCCATGGAAAGTTTCTTGACAACATAAGCCGTTCGGATTCGGCATAAAACACGTAGGTTTTATGCAAACATTTAATAACACGCACAACACAATTGATCAATAGAAGCTAGGTCAAAGTCCTTACAAGGGCTGAAATGGCCAGTTTATATTTATATATTTTTATTATGTATATTTTTTACCGATCACTATTTTTTTTTGGCAAAGAATCTTCATGTACAAAAACAACTTTCGACAAATTTTCGCTTTTCGCCAAACCTTCGCTTAAGGTTCAGTGGGTAATCCTTGATAGCAGCATCGCCTGCTAAGCTTCACGCGGTTGCCGATTCCAAAGCGTAGCCAAGACAACAACAACTAGCAAAACAAAAACAAAAACCAGAATTCAAGCACTGACAAGTTAAATTAAAATGTCACATAAATCTTTACAGAATTTTTATTAAATTTCTTGATGGTAGTCTGGAGCAACTTCTAAAAATATGCTTAGCTTTTATTGTCCTGAGATAAGTTAACCATTGAGGTTTAAGATTTAAATATCTACAAATATAACCAACTTTTGTGGTATCCAGTTAAGTATAGTTGTGTATGGTTGTGTGTTGTTTTTGAAATTGAACCTGTTCAATAGGAAACCGAGTGCTTTATTAGCGCAATTGAAGTGATCCCAAAAAGCTGTAAAGTGTTTCGTACTCTTTGTGCGCATTTTTTAACACTGTCATGTAATCAGATGTAAGCGCTTCGCTATCACTATAGTAAATAAGAAAAAGTAGCGAGAGCAGAGCGTACTCCTTATAGTTTATATAAAAACATAGCAAGAACTGAGCGCTCCGTTCTTCTTGAAGTATATTCAAAAACAAAGGGAAAGCAGAGCGTTCCCAGCATACTTGCAAATCAGCTTAGTCAAAATAAATAGAAATTCAACCCGATTTTTTTTTTATTTTTGTATCTTGGTATCTTGGTATATTGGTACATTCTTAAGTACCAATACAGCATGCGAATTCATTACTGTTTACAAAACAACATGTATGTTGTTAGCCTAAAATAGCAGTAAAACAAGCATTTCAACGATTTTTGATATTTTTTGTTTTTTTTATGCATGTTTCGTGCGTACATGGGACGATGTTGAACCGATAAACAAGCAACGTGCAAAAGAGAGCCCACAACAATTTATATGAGCATTGTGTCAAGAATGACTAGCCATCATTCAAGTGTGCACACTATCCTTCATGCTCATTAAGGGTGTCCTTATTTTTAAAATGACTTTTCTAAAGATGGATTACTGTTCCATTCCACTGGAAAATCGTTCCATTTGATCTAAAATCAATAAAAATTTCCATTTGTAGTTAATGGGAAATTACTTACCCGACCATCAAAGGGATTTTAGTTCGAGATCTATAGAAAAAAAATTTTTTTAATATTCGCCCTTATTCTTGAATCCGCGTCGAGCAAATGTCATCGTCGAGAGCTCACTTTCACCTATGAATTGTCGTCGAAGGTCATTTCGACTATTAAAAATTTAAATACTTATTTGACGACGTCTGCTCAATAATTGACATGAACAATCACTGCAGATCTCAACGTCGAAATTGACAGTTTCAAGAATATAAAAATTTTGTTTCGACATCGTTTTGAGAGCGAGCGCGGGTTCAAGAATATGGGCGGTTATCTTTCTAACGAGCTATCATGTGTCTACACGCAGAGAAAAGACATGGTTGAAACATGATTACTGCAATAATAACTTTTTTAATAAAATCTTTGTACTATTTCTGCAAATACAAATTTTTGCCTTAATAAAGTCTTTATTTACTAATGGTGGTACCAAAAATAATATTATAGCTGAAATCATAACATCATTGAAATCGTCAACATTCTATGATTGCCTCAACTATAAGTTGCAACAAAAATGTTGTAGTTCTGTCAATCATGATAAATTTTGTAACGAACATCCGTTTTCCGGATTTAACAGCTGGGGTATACTCGCCGGTGTCCAGCGTTCGTGACAGAAAATTTGTAATTAAAGACCCTTTCGCTTTGTTCTCTTTAATATTTCCTTAGTTTATTCACAATTCAAAATTGGCGTTACTCTAATATCTTAATGGTATAGGACCTTACACACACACACCTATGCGCCGATGTTTTGACCTGAATCTTATTTTTGATGTCTGACGCCCTTGAGAAGATGACGTGACGGAGCCTTATCCTTGTGACAATGTACGTAGTTCCGGAGAAAAATGATGCGATGACGACGAGCGACGCTAGCGTGTTTCCTGGGGCTGTGGCGTGGTTGAGATAGACGACGTTAGCGCGCTCCCTGGGGGCTTCCTGTGCGGTTGGAGTTGTCGACGTTACGTGGTACTTTTGAGATGATGTCGTAGTGGTACTTGTCGATGTTGAGTGGCAATTGGTCACATGTAGAGCGTTGGTTAGGATCGGATGGTGGAACGTGTAGACTGGGATATGGTCCGCTGAGTGGTGTTACCTTGGCTTAAAATATGTCTACCGGGGTACTTACGAGGTGGGGCGTGGTGCAAAATATTAACGTTGGAATGAGACCTTAACCAACGGAAATATGTCTACTGGTGTATTTACAAGGTTGAACGTGGTACAAAATATTAATGTTGGAATGAGACCTTGACCAACAGAAATATGTCTACTATGGTATCTACTAGGTTGGGCTTGGTACAAAATATTAACGTTGGAATGAGACCTTAACCAACGGAAATATGTCTACTGGGGTGTTTACGTGTTGCAAAATATTAACGTTAGAATGAGACCTTAACCAACGAAAATATGTCTACTATGGTTGGGCTTGGTACAAAATATTAACGTTGGAATGAGACCTTAACCAACGGAAATATGTCTACTGGGGTGTTTACGTGGTGCAAAATATTAACGTTGGAATGAGACCTTAACCAACGAAAATATGTCTACTATGGTTACTACTAGGTTGGGCTTGGTACAAAATATTAACGTTGGAATGAGACCTTAACAAACGAAAATATGTCTACTATAAATTTAAGGAGTTCTAACTATGCCAGGTAACACTCACCACTTCCTAGGCACGAGCTGTTGAATGACCACGTCCGACCACTTCAATTGCACTATGACTACTCCGATGTTGAAAATTCTCTACGTCCGTTCACTTTGGCTGCACACTGAATACGTCCGATGCCTTCAACTTCACGCTGAATAAGAGACTGAGTTAATGCCACGACTCGCCTTTTATTGCCTTGCTCGTTGCTGCTTGCCGCACTATGATGTTGAAACCAGTTTTCGCTCTCACTGTGTCTTGTGGTTGTGTATGTATGTGGCGTGATACTAAAACTTGTTTGGCTATAACTAGTTTGTGTTGCTATGCCAGAATGATCTCGATACCAGCTGCCTATGGCGTGATGACGCTAAAACTGGTTGTGTTTTGTCTTCTGTTGCTATGTGCGTATCATCTTGGTAGTTGCTGTATATGATGTGATCATGCTACTTTTTCCTGTTGCTATGCGTGTATGCTGTCTCGCTTCCACTGCTTGTGCTGCTCTATATATGTGTGTATGGGTGAATGTGTGTGTGTAAAGCCTAGCATAGTGGGTAAAAAGTATAATTTAACAGTGAAAAATTAAAATTAAATTACATTCTATAAAAAAAATTATGAAACTCTATGTTGTATGGCGAAATTCGAACACCCGCGAATTTCGTCGTTACAATTTGAATATTATTATAGAGACAAACGAATATTAATAATATTATTATATTTGATTGTTGGCAAACGAAGCAGAACATAACCAAGAATCGAAAGAATTTATTTTGTCTGAACAGTTTGAACAGAACAAGCTCGATTTTTGGCTCTATTTCTGATCTTAAAGTGCTGCCAAGTTTCAAGCATTTTTTATCAAAACGAACATACTTGATAAATCTAAATAGCTATTTGTTTTCGTATAGGTTTCATCATACGTATCAGCGCTCAATGAGCGCTGTGGTATTGCTGTTTTCTTTTGTTATTGTTCTTCAAACAGCTGTTTCAAGACAGTGGTGCTAAGTTATTATAAAGTTGAACTAAAGTTGTTCAACTGTGATTTGATCTGATCTAGTGCCACGGGAATGCAGCTAATAAGTTTTATCGATTCCTGGCTATGAGCAGTTTCGTTTGTCAACTGTTCAATTATTGTGTTTTGTTTTAAATTTCCTTATCCTAAAAACAGCAAGCAGAAAAGTGACATTTTTGACTTTAGCTAGGCCAAAAATTTTATCAAAAAGATTTTTCAATTAGAATTAATATTTATTTTTCAATTAGAATTAATATTTCTATTCAGCCTAGACAATGGCAAACCTCTGGATATAACTTAGTTTATAGCTGTGGAAATTGGAGTACTTAAAAATAAAAAAAAAATTATTGTTTCGATAATATTCTGGATCCTAAAAATAAATTCACAATAAAGTTGTTGCAATCATTCTATTTTCGACCCAATAAAAGAATAATGATTGTTTCGATAACATTTTGGTTCCTACAAAAAAGTTACTTTTCTAAATATAGTTGTTGTAATCATTTTATCATGATCAAAGAAAATATTAAATGTTAAAGAACATGTTAGCAACAATCATAATCCGAATCATACAATGATCCTCTTAAAACATGGTTGTTGCAACTATGCTTTTTCTCTGCGTGTAAATCATTTGAAAAATGTCGAAACTACATTTTTGGTCGAAATAACCGTCATTAAAAAAAAATCTTTTATATATACTGAATAATTTTTAATAATAAGAATTTCAGTCATGTGAGCATTTTTTTCTTTTTTCGCCCAACAAAACATGATGTTGTTTCTGCGAAAGATTCTCTAGAAAAATAATTTTATGTTTGATATATTACTAAAATAATTTGATGAAAAAAAATATTTCGTTAAATTAAATTATTTATGCGTTATTCCTATGCAGGACCGTCGATTTACAACAGCTTGCCATCAGTATGGTAGACCACTAGTTCTTTTAACCTATGTAAACATGAAGTTAAGTATTACTTGCTCGCTTTAAATTAAATCAAAATTTCTCTAAGCTACATTGAAATTACTCTTGTAAATATTGAACTATTTTCCAGCCATCCATCTTAAGAAAAGTTATTTCAAAAAATCTCCCTGTTGCTAAGGTCACCTATAATGCTCATATTCTCTCCTAACTGACAGTCATGAGCGATAATGTGTAGGTTTTTCCCCTTTTTTTAAGTACTGTAATAAGGAAAAATAACAGACATTTTATTTCTTGCTTTAGTGTTTTGTTTTAAATAGAAGCCATAACAATCAGTGTTGCCGCGATGATTTTGAAAAACGTATCCTCGAAAAGGTCAAAAAAAGTATCCACTTTTGAAAAAAAAAATATTCACGTATCAAAATTTAAAAACCAATAATTCATACATTCATTTTTTCAACACAAAAATACAACTTTGATATTTTTAAATAAAGAAACCCAACTTTTAAAGCTTCAATTATTATTTTATTGATTTCATTTTAAGACTAATATTTTTATTCAAATATAATAATAAGAAACAACACATGTATTATAAAGGGTGTTTTTTATAGAGTAATACAACTTTGAGTTAGCATCACTGCTTTATTTGACCACCCATTTAACAGCTAATAGTTGCTTTTTGTTTAGTTTGCTTTGAAATTTCATTATGGTTCGACTTACACCAGACCAACGCGTGCATATTGTGGAAATTTTTAATCAAAATAATGGTTCTGTTCGTCAAACTTATCGTGCACTTCGTCCATTTTATGGCGTACATAATCGTCCTTCAGAGCTGCTAATTCGAAGAACAATATATCGTTTTCGGACCACATTTACTGTTGCTTAAAATGTGCATCCCGTGAGACGCCGAACAGTGCGCACTGAAGAATCTGTAGCCGCTGTACAGGAAAGCATTAAAGATGATCCTAATCAATCAATTCGTCGCGGTTCTCAGCAACTGGGGTTGAGTCCTTTCACTCTATGGAAGATTTTACGAAAATACCTTGGCTTAAAACCTTTCAAGATTCAACTTGTGCAGGAATTAAAACCAAACAACCATCGTATGCGCCGCCAATACGGCGAATGGGCTGAAGCACAAATTGATATTGATTTTGAATTTCTATGGAAAATTTTATTTTCCGATGAAGCCCATTTTTGGTTGAATGGGTACGTAAATAAACAGAATTGTCGTATTCGGAGTGAGGAAAATCCACAACCATTACATTCACAGAAAATTACTGTTTGGTGCGCTTTATGGGATGGTGGAGTCATTGGCTCATATGTCTTTAAAAACGACGATGGTCAGAATGTTACTGTCAATGGTGAACGGTATAGGAACATGATTCGAAGTTTATTCGTACCTCAATTAGCTGGTATTAATCTTGCTGATATGTGGTTCCAACAGGACGGAGCCACATGCCGCACAGCGGGCGCTGCAATTGATTTACTCAAGGAAACTTTTGACGAAATAATAATTTCACGAAATGGCCCAATTAATTGGCCCCCAAGATCGTGTGGTTTAACCCCTTTGGATTTTTTTCTTTGGGGTTATGTAAAGTCACATATCTACGTCGATAAACCACAAACAATTGAATACCTGGAAATCAACATTCGAAGAGTTATCAGCGAGATACGGCCGCAAATGTTGCGAAAAGTTTGTGAAAATTGGTGTTCCAGATTACGCCTGGCACGCGCCAGCCATGGCGGTCACATGGCCGAAATCATATTTAAACATTAATGTCATAAAAATTTCTATCCAATAAAGCCCGTTTTATTGATATTAAAATATATTACTATGTTGTGTTATGATTTAAGCGTGTAATACTCTATAAAAAACACTTCCAGGCTCTCATAGAGGTAAATTTATTGTTCTTTTATTCTAACTTTCTTATAAGTATATAACTATAAATATATTAACATACATATTTAATTAAATAAATCTATCTGAATGTTATTTTCTTTTTTATTTAACATCTAATTTTTATTTAACTGTTCTTACTTTCTGCCAGTATAATTTTATATATTGGATACTTGTTGTTTTTTTTTTTATTTTGTTTAAGTGTTTGTTTTGATTGTAAGTTTATATGAGAAACTCACTCACTGCGAAGCCGGGAGCAAGCATTGTCTTTATTTTGCATGTCTGTGACTAATTCTCTTCTTTTCTCTTTTTTCTATGTAAGCTCGTTGCATTCAGCTTGTTCATGTTATTAGAATAGTACAAATATAGTTCTTTATGTTTTTATGTTAGTGTGTTAAAATTGGATTGTGAAAAAATTAATGAAGTCTCAATAAATTTTACTTACTTACTTGCCTTTTATTTACATTGAGCTAAAATTGCAAGCTGAAAAAATAAAAAGATTTAATTTTAAACATTTATTGTAAAAAGACTATATGACATAAAGACTTACAATTTTATTAACGTAAATAATACAATAATCAATATCCAAAAAAAGTCATATTTTGTTTTTAATGCATCTTCTTCTCGCTAGGTGGGGTAAAAAACGGAGTCATTTTCAGACAGGATGAAGATATTTTGGTCCTAATTTATCAGAAGAAAAAAATCAAAGTGCTAATTAATAATGGTACTTGTTGGTACAACATATGCTAGAATTATTAAGTTACATTACAATTTGCAGTCGCAACGGGAATCTTAAAGTTTAAAAATTACAGATTTTTTTTATAAGTCGCGTAAATTTTTTTTAATTGGGTCAAGCTCACAATAAATGTCTTATATTAGGTTTTTTAATTTTTTTGCAACGTACAATGCAGTCTTCAATTTAAAAGTTCAAATATATTAATTTGTAAGAATTTTTGAAAACAATATTATTTTCTACCATTTCCAAAGAATATTTATTTTTAATATTAAATCAGAAAAAATACGTTCAGCCAGCAGCTCAGCTATGCTGCCGTCCTAAGAAAGAACGCCACAAAGGCCAAAATTTCACAAAGTAGAAAAAGGCAGATTCGGAACCGTGAATGAGTTTCCGATATTTGTATTAAGTTAATATTATTAATATAAGTGGTTACTTTAAGTGTGTTTCCTAGAAAGATAAAAACGTAAAAGCTTAATATCTCAAACTACTCAAATGGAGATATGAATTTTTTACTAAGGAGGGTAGTATGGTAGACTTGAAATATTTTTCACAAAATTTAAAAGTTCTTTGTAAAGAGGTTGGTTGCTTTAATACACTTTTTAAAAAAGAAAATATTACCCAACATTTCTTAATGTTTTCATTTATCTAACCGTTTTTGTCGAATTGAAGGGACTGCTTAATTTTTATAATATGAAAACAAAAAAATAAATTCATATTAAAACAGATTTTTTTTAAAAAAGTATCCAAACGTAGACTGAGGCTTAAAAAAAAGTAACCATAAATTTTTGAAGGAAAAAATTATCCAAATGGCAAAACTGTCTAACCGATTAAAAATTAAAATTAAATTTTATTTATTTTAATTTATTTATTTAATTTATTTAATTTTTAATAAGAAATAAGTTTTATTAAAATTTATAGCAGAAAAATCTCTCTCTGATCATGCACCGCTATCAATTTTTAAAATTTTTGATAGTATTTCACTTGTATCTGCAAATTTCATATTTAAGGCATGATTCCACAAATTGGGACTATTTTGTTAGTGTATTTCATAAATCAATATTTCTTAGTGACCTATCTACGTCGAGATAAATTAACTAAGATTTTTTAAATAAATGTGGAAAATAAATACAACACAACGGAATTAATAAAGGATACGTTTTGTTTTTCAAAGCGATGGGATTACCAAAGGCCAAAAGTCTAAATGCTCCGTCTTCATCCTAGAAATTTTGAGTCAATGAGTCAAATGACTATTTACTTTTACAATTCTAAAAAATAATTTTGACGCTAAACGGAGAACAAATTACGTTTGAGCTTACAACTTATGACAAATCCAAATGAATTTAAATGAAATGCATAGGCTGATTTAAATAGTTATAAAATTAAATTAAAACTCAAGAATTCTCAGATAATTTGAAAAGTATTTAAATACAAGATGTTAAAAAATTCTTAACATAATTTGTTGATTTTATGACGAAATTAATCTGTATGCACGAAAACGAGGTCAACCTTATTCTTCCCGTTTTTAAGAGTATTATTTTCGTTTTCCCTGTTGTGTTTAAAATTCCCGCAAAATCGGGACAATACCTTTTTATGGCAACACTGACTTCATTCTAAAGCTCAGGCCTTCAAACAATCTAATTCCACTCACGACAACAGACAGGAGACAGAAATTACGAAAAAGCAATAACAATGACACCAGCTCATGGTACAATTACTAACAAGGTAGTAGCGTAGACTGGCTTTTTTCTCACGAGCGGCGATGGGTTGTTGTCTAAATTAGCTGTTCATGCAATTTAAATCAAAGAAATGTGAGAAAATAAGCAACGACTTAAACATAGCTAGTCAATCGCAGCAAACTAAGAACATTCCAATAAACTTCGCGAACAAATTTAATGAATCAAAGAAAAATTAAAAATAAGCACAAAGCTAGTCAATAGCAGCAAACTACAACTCCTTTAGCAATTTTTGACAAATACCAATCGCCAAAAACTGTCACGGCTACCTTGTCAAATAATTATACCATGCTCGCGACAAGAAACAAGAGACAGAACTTACGAAAGAGCAATAACAATGACACCAGCTCTGTTAAAGTGTCTGAGTCACTCTCGATTTCTACTCTTCCTCGTGTTTGCTACAGCAACGATGCTCAACAGAGCTTTTGAACTATGTATTTTGTAGTTTTTCATAGTCCCATTGGAAAAACAGGGTTTTTGCATTCGTTTGGTTTTACCTATCTCAATGGCAATGTTTTAAAATAAAAATTATTTTCTGCAAATCTACTCAAAAATACCTTAACATCGATATAATATTTATATGAATATATTGACGTTAACACATGTTAATGGCACCACAATTTTTTTGATTGCGTATGAATGTATAGATATTTTCTTGCTGGGAGAACTTTATCGGTTTGATAATTTTATATCGAACGTGAGGAATTTTCTAAATTTTCACGAATTTTTCAATAGAAAATTGTTTATAAAAAAAAAAAGAAAAGTTTAAGAGAAAAAGTAAAAAAATACTTAAAATTCAGTATTTTTCTACAAAATCCATTTTTGGTGAAATCAATCGTACGAAAAACTGTCTTAAAGCTGCTTCCGACTATCAGAAAAATCATATAACTTTATGCATGTTTTTTCGTCAGAGTTCTAAAATCATCTGACCGGCAATATCATTTTCTGATTATTGTGTTTTCACTATTAGACTTTATATATGACCTCTATCAAAGAAAATTGTCACACAGAACTAAAAATAAATAATTTATGAACAAAAACAAAATTGATTTTTTAAGGATTCAAAACAGCGTTTAAACTTTTGGAAGAGATAAAAAAGTTTTTTAAGTGGGTACTTATTAATGTAAACTCGTAGGTACTGATTAATGTAAACGTAGGCTAGTGGGTAAAGTGCGTATCCCCTAAGCTAAAGAACTGCGGGTAGCCTGGGTCAATTCCCAACTCAGACAGAATGTTTTTTCAATTGAACTAATTTTTCTGTTCGGTCCTCTCTGCAGATAATGGCAAACCTCAGAGAATAAAAAACTGCCATGTAAAGCTTCTTGAGAACATAAGCCGTTCGTAATCGGCATTAAACTTGTGTAGGTCCAGTTCGGGATCATTTGTGGTTCAAACATTTAATAGCACGCACAACACAATTGATCAATAGAAGCTCGGGCAAAGTCCTTTTTAGGGTGTAAATGGCCAATTTATATTTAATTATTACTTATTAATGTACAAAGTTTGAACCGAATTTATCAAACTGTGTTCTATTTATAAAATAAACAAAAAACTTCTAAAATTCTGACGTTTACACTGTTTATACCCCTAAAGGATATAATCAGGTGCTCCGGCATCTGACAGAATTATCCAGGTAGTTTTGACAACTGCTTATTTTCTCTTCAAAAGGAAAACATAGCCAGTAAAAAACAGCTGTTAGTGAAAGAAAGTGAAAAAGAAAGCAAGCGTCGAAAACTAAAATCATAAAAATCAAATGAGAATTTTTGTGCGTTTAAATAAACAAATAAAAATTTAAAATTATGAAAGTTGTAAAAAAATTGTGTGTGATTTGTGTGTGAATGTTTAATTATTTTCGGTGCCTCAAAAGGAAGCTCGTTGCCAGAGGTGGATTGATGACTGCGGCTATTGGTTATGTTCTTTCTTATTGACAATGGCCGATTAAAAGCGCTCTCTTTTTGAGTACATTTTTAGACAGCTTATATTTTCCATAAAAACTTTCAACACCACCTGGGTGTTGAAATCTATGCTCCGGCCTAATTTTCAAGATTTTTTCGGGAATTTTTATTTGCAACAAAATAAAATTTAATCATTTCAAATTTTTTATATGTAATTATTGATATCCTTAACTGCACAAAAAATATTTTTCTTATTAAAGAGGGATTATAAACCCAGAAGCCAAAAACAAAGTCCATGTTTGTGAATTTTTTAAGGAAACCTAAGAACTATTTTTGAATAAAGTTTCATGTACCTAAAAATATACACGTAGAAGTGTATGTTTAGTTTTTTTTTTTCATTAAAAAAAAATGTAATGTTAAGATAGATTTTCATAGAGTGCCGTGACAAAAAAGGTGAAAAGCGATGACCAAGATTGCTCCTCCAAAATTCATCTGAAATAAAAAAAACGAAAAAGATTATTAGACAAGATACTTAAAACTAGTACTTGTCGTAGCCGATTTTGAAAATATCGATTTTTGACAAAATAGTGGATTTCCGAACCTGAAGTAACGATTTTCCACGATATTATTTTGCCTATAACTAATGAAAGAAGCAAAGAAAAAATAATCTTATAACAAGTACTAGAATATTATGTATAGAATAAGCCTGCAAAAAATCCAAACTATCGGTTCACTGAGTTTCGAGAAATTTTTGTCACCGACTTTGAAAACATGGTTTCGAGAAAAACGCGTTTGAAAATTTCAAAGCTAATAAATCTTCTCTGGAAGGTGGTTCACTCACTAGGCTATAACTTTGTCATTTTTTTGAGATATCGACAAGAAATTTTAACCACATGTTTTTGAGACTTGAAGCTTTGTGTGTAAAATTCCCATTTATGATAGTTTCTTAATATTTTTACGTCCAAAATGGACCTTAAAAAAAGTTGTATTGCTGGCCCGGATGATAACGGAACTTGAAGTCATGTGATTCAAAAAATTTAAATATATTTTTTTCTGTAGGCTTATCATTCTTACCGAAGAAAAATTTTATTGATTTCTTATAATTTTTTTTGTGTTCGAAATGCCAAAAACAAGAACTTTAAGAATTTTTGAAAAAAAAATCAAGTTTCAACAGCTATAACTTTTTCATCCGAAATTTGGTTTTTGTAATTTTTTGCACAAAATAGCTTAAGACTATGCCAGAGTCACCCGTCAAGTCGTTTTTTTATATTCCGCATTTTTGGATTTTTGAAGATTTTTTTCGAAAAAATACCCAAACTCGAAGTTTACAAAATGTTGCACTTCTAGTAAAAAATTTCATAACGACCAAGTTATTCAACGTAATCACATAATTTTTTTGTATTTGAATTAAATGTTTTTTAGAAAATATTTCAACAGCATTTCATTGCAATTTTTCAAAATTGAATTTTTAATATTTTTGTTACTACAACAAGAAAAGAAAACTTTTTAACAAAAAAAACCCAACTTCAAAACCACTACAAAGTAAAAAATAATTTTAAATTACTTTTCACATAATTTCTTGGTCAAATTTGTTAATTTATTTACATATATATATTATTAAATTGGAAATCTTATTACTATACATTTTTTTTCAATTTTGTATTATTATCATAAATATATTAATTTCTCCATGAATATAAAACCTTTAAAGCCGTAGCGTTTATTTTATAAAAGTCTAATTATATAAGCGCCGACTTTAAAGGTTTTATATTCATGGAGATATTAAAATATATGTGATAATAATACAAAATAGAAAAAAAATGTATAGTACTAAGATTTCCAATTTAATAATATATATAAATAAATTAACAAATTTGACCAAGAAATTATGTGAAAAGTAATTTCAAATTATTTTTTACTTTGTAGTGGTTTTGAAATTGGGTTTTTTGTTGTTAAAAAGTTTTTATTTCTTACTTTTTAGAGATTATGATAACAATTTTCCCATTCTTGTAACGAATTTTCGAACCCTAGTGTCAACATTATCTGAAAAACAGTATTTTTATTATATTGCCACGCCCTTTTGTCCAGTAACGCCCACTTTCTTGATCGTAAGTTTTCATAATTATGCCTACTCCTTTACTTAATTTCAGTATCCAAGTGTTAATATTATTCGAGTTATGGCGTTTTTCTAATATTGCCACGCCTTTGTCGAACAACGCCTACTTTTTTACCGTAATTTGTAATAATTGTTCAAACCCTTGTACCAATTTCCAGAACCTTAGTGTCAATATTAACTGAGATACAGTGTTTTACTTATATTGCCACGCCCTTTTGTCCAACAGCTCCCACTTTCTTCACAGTAAATTTTCATAATAATGCCTACCCCTGTACCTAATTTCAGTATCCTAGTGTCAATATTATTCGATTTAAAGCATTTTTCTAATACTGCCACGCCTTTTATAGAATAACGCCCACTTTTTTTAAGATCACTTTTAATTATTGTGCCAACCCCTGTAGTAAGTTTCAATACACTAGTGTTAATGTTAGTCGATATACAAAGTGTTTCTTATAATGACACGCCCCTGTGTCGAATACCGCCCACACCTCCGCGTCTGGTATCTCTATCTGTTGCCAAAAAATTGTGGCAATCGGGCAAGTACTTTAGGAGTTATCGATGTACATACATTAAAAAAAAGAACCAACCAACTTGAGAACATCCTCCTTTTTGAAGTCGATTAAAAAAGGACATTGTTTAAAAAACTGTTATATCACAACTCTAGCAATTTTTATCCAATTGTTATGTTTACAGCTCATTTTAAGGGACAATTAAATAACAAACGAAGTTTATACCAGTTTTAGGCACAAAATGTGCAAACAATCGAGTAATATGTAAAAATTCAAAAAAATGTTTATGTGTTTTTCAATTTCAAATTTAAGTCACTTTGATGGTCGGGTAAATAATTTTCGATTACTTACAATTTGATATTTTTATTATTTTTACGCCAAAAGGAACAATTTTTCAGCCATCCTTCTAAACAAAAGTATTTTAGAAAAGTAAGGTCACTCTTAATACGCATATGCATTTAAATCGCTATATCTGGGGTTGTGCTATTCCGATTAAGTTCGTTTTGAGTCTGGTAGATAGATAATTAGTTGTTTTTCAATAACATTGTAAAATGTTTTTTATATGATTTAAAATAAATGTATAAAAACTTAATTAACTTTTTTGACAGCCCAAATGAACGCGGCATAAATTTTTACAAAATACTAAATTCTCAAAAGAATGGTAATATAAATAATTTATAAAGGTACAAAAACACACCTTAATGTCATTTACCTTGATCACGGGCATAAAAAACCGTTTTCATTGAATTTTTAGACAATTATTTTAAATCGTAAAAAATTTACAGTACAATTAAAGAACAAAAAATTATCTATCCAACAGGTAAAAAAAAAAACTAAATTGGAATAGAACAACCCCAGATATAGCGAAGCAACACAGACATTGAAAAAATTTTGCCATTGTTCACAATTTTGATCGAAAAATTGAGTGAAAAAATTAACTGTATTCGCGTCGATTTGCTCCTGACAACCGCAAACTTAAGTTGATTGCAAATCTGAGTACGAGCTCTGATTCAGCGACCAATTTTACATGAGGATAGAACTGTAGTTTTCGGGTAGTTTTAATGACAGTATGAAAATTCATAAATTGGAACTCATCCAGTTTATATAAAGTGCGGTTTGGTTTTTTAGTTTTACTATTTTTATGCAAGTACCTTTCATGCCAGTTGGGTGCACGGAGACTTAGCAGCAAAGTAGGATGTGACTATTTTTATTAAATAACGAAATAAAAAAAAAACTTGGTCCCATAACTATGGTGTTTGCGCAAATTTTCCAATCTTTTATGTACTGTATGTTGACTTCCAGAATATGCTTGTCTTGCCGACTGGCAACGTCAATTTTTAAAGAAATCATTTTGTTTTTTGTAATTTCCCCTATTGCTCATTTTATCTGTTGGCTGGAATCGCCAAGCATAGCCGATATATTTCTTGAGTTCATTGTAGTGTCAAACTTTTCTTTATAGGGCTTTATTATTTCTTTAAAAAATTCTTTATCGCCAAAAAGACGAAGCGGCAATTTTTTTTTATACTAATCCTATACAACAAATTATAAAATCTGCTTTGTTTAAGATTGTGTTTAACTTAATAACTGCGGCTTTTTTCTTTACATTATCGAGATGCGTTTCAACTAAATTTGAAATACTCTTTGCACTTAGCTAGCTAGTTCTTTTCTGTAAGTTTCAACGGGATAAGTAAATTTTTTTTGTTTCTTCATTAAAAGTCGCGTATTTTTTATAACAAAACTTTGCCTTTGCATTGCTTTTCATTGAAATATTTGCAACTGACACTATTTCAGCCCAAAATATTTTCTAATTGACAAAGACAATTTTGCAAACACCAATTGTTGATGTTGGAACAATTGTTTTTGTTTTGGTTTTGACAAAAGCCTGAACTCTCCAACATGAACATTTTGATGCAAACATAAGTGTAACCAACCAAAATAGACGTTTTGCTCCGTAACGAGTAAAAACGTAAGTGTTCGGTTAAATACATATTAATGTTGTTACCCAAAATGAGAAAACGTAACTGAGCGAAACTTAACGAAACAGTTTGACAAGACATACTATTCCGTAAGAACCGAACTGCTAGCGTAGCAACTCGTCAACAACAGCTGTGAGAGTGCGTTTTTGTTCTATTTTCATCAATTTGTTTCAATTTCGCCATTATTTCACTCATTTTTCACAAATATTTATTAAAAATTACAAAATGCACAATATAAATAAATAAATAATACTCGATTGCCTACTGATCAGCTGTTTCAGACGAGTTGACCAAATCGTTTCATTTTGGGTTAAATCCGTAAACATCCGTAACTAGTGCAGACGTTCGTCAAAATGCTATCGTCTCGTTTCGTCTACTTTGGTTGGGCCTTAAAACTGAAACACAGAGAATTGTTGAGATCGATCTTTGTTTGAGTTTGTGACGCACAAGCAAATATTAAAACGAAGAATTCATGTTGATGATCAACAACACGCCAACTCCGTTACACACAAAAAGGTTATGATTATAAAATTGTGTGTTGTGTGCTTCAAGCAAATGTTTGTGAGTGAAGGTGTGTGAATATTCTGAGCCCTGAAAAAAAGAAAGTATGATTAAAGTTTGTTTTTTTTTTAACTCGTTTGCTGCATACAGAAAATTTCGAAGGTTGTTTATTTGCGAAGGTCGTAAATGAACGTTGAACTCAAAAAGGTTAGTAAGCAAATGAAAAACCGATACGTTTGGTACACTGGGATGATTTAGTTGAGGTTGTTGTTGAAGGCACCAACAGACAATAAAATAAATCTTGCCATGCTTTAATTTGATATTCTTGATGAAGAATATTTGCCTGACCACAGGCTTCTGTCGTTCATAAAACGAACAATTAATGTATTACCTTTGTCTCCACACACATCCTCACACACACACACACACACTAACACTCATGCACACTCACACCCACGCCCATTAATCCTTATCGTTTTTATGCTACATATAATGCATATGTTTATATATAAAATTAAATTTTTGTTAGAATTTAGCTTTGGTCAACTTCACTTCACTTCACTGAATTTTATGTGTTTAATAATTTTTATCTTATAACATTTAATCAAATTTATTGCCTTTCTTGTACTGAGAATCCTGTGGTTTGATAAGACTTTTTCCTTTTCACAGAATTGTCACACAAAATTCCTATTTCATTTACATGCTATTTATCTTGTTGCTTATTTTATTAGTTCCAGCAGTTTTAGCCTTGCCACAGTCTTTATAGCGCATGTCTTCTCCTCACTAAGAGACCGAGAGCTTATGTAGGTTGTATTAAAATATACAAAGTTTTTTTAATAAGATCCTACACCATTATGAATGAAACATACACTCAGAAAAAATTTTTCAGAAAATCTAGAAAAATAGCACCCAATCGTTAGAAAATCGGGCTTCATTTAGAGCCATGGCCGATTTTCTAAAAACGAAGTATATATTTTTAATTAAAATGACACCAGAAGTGGGAAATATTTTAGGAAAATTATCCAATCATTTACGAACTATTTCGCTAAGTTGAAGATACTTATCGCAATTGTGTTGAAATCTTAATACATTTTAGTAAGTTTTGCTACCGTTTATTTATCATCGGCTATAACTAAGAGAAACATTTTCTCTTAAAATAAGAAATTTTCTGCCGTTTATTAATTAGTGGCTACAACTACGAGAAACATTTTCTCTGAAAATAAGAAATTCTCTACCTTCTATTAATAAGTAAAAGAAAAATTTTCTCTGAAAATAAGAAATTTTTCATCAAATTCTTGGAAAATTTTTTTAATTTTTGCAAAAAAACCTTTTTTAAGATTTTAAACAGCATTCTGTGAGAATTATGATTTTTATACGGAGAAAAACTGCAAACATTATTATTATTAACATTTAATTAAATTGAAAAATTACCATTATCCGGAGACTTTAACCTCGGCCGCGTGAGTGTTGTTCAACAATCGTCGCTTAATTTGCTTCATTAAGAATCGTTCGCTTCGTAAGTAATTTTAAAGTATTTTTTCTAGAAATATAAGAAATGCATCCTTAAAATAAATCACTTGTGGTGTACAAAAAAAGAAAAACTTACTTGTATTTCTATAAAATATCCAAGTTTTGTAACTTATGTTTCACCAAATTTAAGAAATCATGCTGTAGAATGTTGTGAGCAGACTTGATATCAATACAGTTTTTTTCAAATTATTTTTGCTTGTATAAAATTGTTGGGAATTTAACTTTTATCATACCGTCATTTCTAATATTTAAGTAAAAACTTGTCTTCAAAACTAAGAAACTGTTTTGATAACATTGCAACGAAATCAAGACGTGAGGTCATTAAATCATGTAAAAATGTTGTACATTAAGGAGAAATCTCTATAGAATATAGAAAAACCCATGCCTATGAATTGAAGCCACAGTTTCTTAATTTAAGGGAAGCAGATTTTTTTGAGTGTATGTGACGCACTCATAGCAAAAAGGAAACGTATCAGTACAACACTCAGAGAGTTTCCTTATTGTTCTTAGCGTGTCATATCGCTCATTTCGTGCAAGACCGTCCCAACTCAAAATTTGGGTTTTTTGTAGAGCCTACGGTCATAACCGGTCGACCGGTCTACCCGGTTTTTAAAACCGGTCGACCGGTTCTTACGGTCTTTACGGTCTACCCGGTCGACCGGTTAACCGGTCTTTAAAAAGGGTTTTTAAACGGTTTTTTTAAAAGGGTTGTTTTGGTACTTTTTTGCAAATACGCAAAAAAATAATATAAAATAAAATACAAAAAATCCAAGTTTTTGAAAAAAGTAATAAATTAAATAGAGACGGAAAACAGTTTTTATATACTGAAACCAATTATTAATGAAAAACACTTTTTTATTATATATTTTATTATATGTATTATTTTTTATTATATATATTAACATTTCAAAATATGTTTTATTTATTAAAAAAAAAATTAAATTCAGTTAAAATAAAAGTTGTAATTGAAAGTGAACGTATTTGGTTTTTGTTATTTTTATTTAAAAAATAATGCTAATTTAATAAGCTACATTTTGATTTTTGGAATTCAATTTGAAAAAATATAAAAAGTTAAATTATGATATAATTTTTCTATATTAACATTTGGTACTTTTTAGGTTTATGTTGAAAAGTTATTTACTGGAAGTTTTATATAAACAAAAATGGAAGTTTCATATAAACAAAAATGTTTTTTCCTTTTATTAACAAATTTTGATTTGTTTTTGTACTAAAAGATTTTGTACTATATATATTCACATTTTGAAATATTTGTTTATTTCATTAAAAATCATTAAAAGAAATTAAAATTCATTTATGATGCTATGTTAATAAAAATAAATTAAAATTTTTGGAATTCATTTAGAATTTGTTTTTTTAAACATTATCATAAAAGGAAAACAAACAAAAAAATTTTCAAAGTTTTAAATAATGATTTCATTTTACTATCAGGCATGTCACAGTACTTTTCCAAAAACATGGATTTTTTATATTTATTTCTAGTCTTTAGCATATTTTGCCAAAAAGTACCAAAAAACATACTCTTTTGTATAAAGTACTAAAAGCCGGTTAACCGGGTAGACCGGTCGTCCGGTCGGCCGTAAAGACCGGTCTAGACCGGGTAGACCGTAAAGACCGTTTAGAACCGGTCTAGACCGGGTAGACCGGTCGATCGTAAAACCGGGTAATGGGGGGCTCTAGTTTTTTGAGTTAAATATACAGTAATATGCATTGTCATCATATCTTTAATTTGAGTGAATTACAGAATGATTTGCCTTTACTTGACGGTTTTACAGGTACTTGTTTCGTTTTGAATTTTAGCAATTTCTTCATATTTTTGTAGCAATAACGTTGCATTTTAATTTTTACCAAAATTTATTTTAAATTTCTCCATAATTTTTCAACAATAACGACACAATAGGTCTGTTCACGTATTTTTCTGGTAAAAAAATGAAAAACGACAAAAGTAATAAAAATGAGAGAAAATTAACTTTAACTTTAAAAAGTAAACGAACGCTTTTCTGGTAAAATAATGAAAAATGTCAAATACGTCTAAGAAAATCTAAAAAAACTCAGCTGCTACACACACACTTCTAGCATCTGACACTTTTCATCTTTTTACAACATGAAATTCTTCTTGTAATAGCTTTAAAAAACTTGAACGAAGAGAAAATGTGATTTCCTGTCTATTACACAATTCTCTCAGTAAACGAACGCTTTTCAGGCACTTTCTAGTAAAAACTTTTGAAATATTTCATTTGCATTCGACTACGCAAACAGACCTTTTATATCAAACACCATTTTTTAAGTAAAAATCCAAACAAGTAACCTAATATTTTTGTTGTAACAAAGTGCCAACTCAAAACGAGACATCTTTCTAGCTCAAAAGTACCCAGCAAAAAAGTGCTTGCAAAAGAAGGTAAAGAGGAAGGGGAAATCTTGAATTCCATCCCTTCCACTTTCATACCCAGAAGACATTCTTTTAACATGTGCATGTCATTGGGAGGAATGCTTTCCTTAGTCTTCTCTAGAAGTGATTCCAGAATTTTTTCAATAGAAGATTTCTTTGAGCCCTTAAATGAAAGAATTTTAGTAGGTGTTTTGAGGAGAACTTTAAGAAGGCATTCATTCCGTGGAATTAAATGGTTTTTGTGGTTGTGGGGGTATAAAAAATTCCACGGAAAATATCCTTTCTCCCTATTTTCTCGCGATTTTAGTGTTGGAAATGAGAAGTGTTTGGGTTTTGTTGGGGGTTTAAAGCAATCCACGTAAAATAACCCTTTTCCCGATTTTCACGTTATTTTGGTGTTTAAAGTAGGAAGTGGTTGCGTTTTGTTGGAGGTTTAAAAAATTCCATGGAAAATGAAAAATACATCAGAAAATAATTAAAATTAAATGCTATTTAAACGTCTTGGAGAAGTGGTTTATGAGAATGCTTCTTGATAAGGCTTAGAGAGCAGTGTCCCTAAGAATGCATGTCATATATGCAGCAAAAATTGAGTTGGGAGTTATCATATTGTAGCAAAATCGTCACAACTCAGAATGAAATATTTTTTAAAATGAGTTTTTGTAATAATAATGACACAACTCAAACAGACACTTGCAACAATATTGCTGAAAAATTCACTATTGACATAATATGAAAAATTTATAATATTTTTGGTAGAAAATATAATAACCTACAAATATTCTTAACAATTTTCAGTCTATCTTTGAAAATCATGGTCGTGATGTCAATTCAAATTTTCAAAAGGCTCTCTTGAAAAAGACTAAATTTTGAGTTGTGACAGTCTTGCACGAAATGAGCGATATGTATTATTGAGCCATTTATTTTCATATGCTTAAGAAATTTTGCTACTGTAAAAGCCTCAAAGTGGATTTACTTTTTCAAAATGTTTTTTAAAAAGAAAACACACATTTTCACAAAACTAACTGTACTTAAATATAACGCAAGATATTAAAATTAATTTCTAAAAATAATAAATTGCAACAAATGGAAACATATAAGTTTAAAAAAGACATATTTTTATAAAGAGCTTTTGGGAGTTGCAGCATAACTTGAGTATATTTGATTTAAGAACTAAAAAAATCTGCTTAATATACACGTGAATAGCTGCAGAAACGCCAACGGTATTTAAAAAAAAAATTATTTTGGCAAAGTGATAAGCTTAAAAAAAAAACAAATTTCAAATTTCGCTTTAAAAAATTACAGCAATTTGCAAATAACTTAATCAACTTTAAATATTTTCAAAATCCGCGCTCATTTCGCTTCGAAATAGAATAAGGCAGCTGCAGTTTTAATAAGAAGTCAATAAAGTAAAAATTGTTTGAGTTATGCTGCAAGCCAATCTTAAAAGGATATATTTTTTGAAGCAGAACTCTGCCGCCATATTGTAAAATTGATTATATAAATAAGAATTATTTTTGCCTTAAAACACATACATATTTTTTTTTTTTGAATAAATGCTTTTTCATTAAAAAAAAATAAACAGTTGTTTCATTTTATGGCATCTGCACTACCATAAGGCCATATCACTCTCTCACCTTGCCACACACCGGCAAATGCATTTATTGTCCGCAATAAATCCGCATCAATCACCTTGCATATTTAATAAGAACGTGCTAATTATTCCATCATACCAGGTGTCAGCCAAAAATTAATGATAATTATAATTGTTAAGCTCTACAGATGATGTTAAATGCATGAATTTAAACTCAATAACAATCACTATGTGCTTGGCACGAGTATATAAAGTATTTAATACACACATTAAATGTATGCCAGTGTATTTAATTTTAATCACATGCATGTGTGCAACATTTGAATGAGATTTATTGAAATTCACAACAAATTATGTAGAGTTTTGACGAAACAGTTTTTGCAGTTTATAATTATTATTTTGGAAACAAAAAAATCCAAAAGATGCATTAATCAAAAACATTTAAAAAAATTATGTTTATAATTACGATTTTTAATGCGATATTTTATCTCTTTCACAATTGAAATTTTTAAGCTTGATAAGGAACAAACCTAAATTGATCCCAATAGCATCAATAAAGCCTATTTTATGTCGTCATTATAACTTCAGCAAGTTGTATGGGACGTAGGAGTGGTAGTTGACCCACCACCCCCATTTTTTGTAGTTATTATTAATTAACATTTGTGCATTATTTCACGTCATTAGATTGAATTTTTTTTGTGATAAAGTTTTGTCCTCCTAAAATCGCACTGTGCAATGTGGAGGTACTTTTCACCCACTTCTGAAAATAAAAAAGTTCACGGCTTCTAGAAAGGTCAAACGTATGGGCAGATGTTTAGGAAGGAAATGTTTTAGGAAAGAAATGTTAAGGGGGGAAAAACAATCGGATCTGGTTACAAATCGCACCTGTCTGGGGGTAACTTTAGGGGATATAAAGGGTTTACAATAAAGACATCAGAACTTTGTATTTTAATAAAACATAATATTATTGAGATATCAAAATTCATTTTTTTCTGGTTACTTTTAAGAATGGAATTATGTCTCGTTCATGTAACCACCACGAGCACGTGTGAAGCGTTCAATTATTTGGAGCCCTCTTTAACTCTTTCACACATCAGCTGCCGAAACGTTTACAATTTCGCGTTCGATATTGTTCTTGAGCTTCTTTCACGTTGTTGGCTATTTGCCATAAGACATCGACATTGGCGTCGGAAGCGAGGGGAAAGGGGGCAGTTTCCCCCCACTTTTTTAGCTAGATAAACAATTTAAAAAGAAAACTTCAAAAGTTATTCAAAATGTCAGTTTTTTTTACAACGATAATATTTTTGTATTAGATATTTTCCTCTTCTTTCTCTCTTCTTCATAAGCATGCTTGCGGATAACCATTTTCTTTCTCTGTGTTTGCAAAAAGATAGAACAAAATGTAGAGTTTCTACTGCAAACCCACCACTTCAGTTTAAAAGTACCCTTAAGTATGAAGCTTAATACTGTAATATTGTATTTAAAGCCTTCAACGGAAAAGTGCCTTCTGAACAAAATCTAAAAACAAAACTAGATCTTTATGCAGATGACTTTGATGAGAGCGACCTCCAAGCGCAACTTAAATTGCTGAAGCAATTGCCTGGCCAAACACCTTCAAATTGTAGTGGCATTGTATCCCAATTTGCAAAAAATTCGGATGCTGTAAAAAAAACTATTAAATGAAGTTGAAAACTTATTGCTTTGCTTTTGACTGTGCCTGCATCAGCAGCTTCATCTGAGCGTTCTTTTAGTGCACTAAGACGACTTAAAACGTATCTTCGAGCAACTATGACACAGAAACGACTCCCTCATGCGGCACTTATGCACATTCACAAAGATAAAACCGAAGAATTGAATTCGATGGAGGTGGTGAAAGAGTTTGTTTCTCGCAAGGACAGAAAGAAACATTTTGGAATAATTTAAATTGATATAACTTTTTGTGCCTTATTGCATTTAAACCATGTAAAGATATACCTAGTCTTGCCTTATAAAAGCAACCATTATTTCTTATATTTTCATATTACCATATGAAAGATCTTTTAAAGAATGATCTCTAATATTGAATTTGGAAGAATTTTTAAAAATAATGAAATTTTAATATTTTTATATATTTTTATATTTTTATATTTTTTTATTTAAAACTAAAATAAAAAATTTGTGTATTCACATTCATGTTTCTTTGAAGAAATTTTGGAGAACTTTTTTTGCACCACCATTTGTACTGCCCCCCCCCCCCATTTGTACTGCCTCCCCCCCAGATGAAATTCGCTTCCGATGCGCTTGGACATCGACTTAACGTCACACTGTAAAAATATATCCAACGACGCACAGTAGTTAAAAAGTGTAAATAAATTACAAAATTCATGAGCTCTTTTCTTGAATTTTTTCTCTTCTTCGTTTAAAAATAGTTCAACTAGCATGATTCCTAAATATTTCTGAGGAAAATTCACAGGTTTTTTCTGCAGACGCCTTAAAAGTCGATTAATGTAAAAACGCTTGAATAATATAATAAGAAATTAAATATTTTGAAGTGTCACAAACGAGGAAAAATATTTCACTCGGGTTTTTTATATCTACTGAAAGCATTATTGGTGAACTTTCCTGCATACTCGAAAATCATTTTGAGTTTTAATTTTTGTAATAAATTTGATATGCTGGTCGATAATAATAAAAAGAGGAAAAACAATTTTTTGCAGAATATAATTATACCAGCACATCGCAGCACTTCTATTCTATTTTATGTATGTAAAAAAATTGATGCTGCGAAAAACGTATCATTTGCTCAGCCTAATTTTTTTAGATTGAAAGTTTATTTTTTTCTTAAAATAACAAAAAAAAGGTGAATTTTTTAAGAGATAAGCACATTAACTTTTCACAAAAAGTTGGCAACTCTAGCATAAAAATTCCAAAAATATTTAATTTTTTTAAAAAATTGCTTTTCAATAGCTTTCTAAAGATCGGTGTGAAGTTAGCCCAAAATCTTCATCCCAAATTTTTTAACTCAGCCCAACTTTTGAATTCGCCGTAAAACTCGACCCAAACATTTTAAATCGCCGCAGCTTATTTAAAGTGGGAAAAAATAGCAAAATAATTTCTTTTAAAAGGAAAAATTTAAGAAAATACGTATAATAACTCAAAAATACAACCTAAGTAGAATATTTTGGGCTGAAGTGCCAAAAATAAATATTTTTGTGTGAAAGACAGAATTTAAAATTTTTTTAACGAAAAAAGTAAAGAAGTAGATAAGGTTCCATTCTACATTTTTGTTCGAAAATTTATTTTAATGTGGCACATTAACTGGCACTATGCTGAAGTCCCGCTCTATCGTCCTTGGTACCGTAAAATGGTCTTGAAGTAAAATAATAAGTTCAGAAAAAAATTTGTTTTTTAAACAAATGAAACTATAGAAGCCAAAAACGTTCCAGTCGACATTTTTGTTCAAAAATGAATTTTTATGTGTTTAGTCCAACGATACTATGCTCAAATCCCGCTCTATCGTCTTTGGTACCTAAATTTGGGCTGAAGTGCAAAAAGTTGTGATTTTTTTATGAATGTAAGAATTCCACATCCTAAAACTTGACGCAAACTACAAGGTTCCATCCTGAATTTTTGAAATGTGATAGCAGATAGCAAACTGATCATATTAGTCCTTGATACTAAAATTGCTATCTATCGTCCTTCATACAGAAAAATGGTATTGAAGTAAAATAATCACTTCAGAAAAAAAAAATTTATTTTTAAAACGAATAAAACTAGAAAAGCCAAAAAGTTTTCACTCTGCATTTTTGTTCAAAAATTCATTTTTATGTGTTTAATCTAAAGGAACTATGCTCAAGTCGCAATCTATCATCCTCGGTACCTAAATTTGGGCTGAAGTGCAAAAAATCGTGATTTTATTATGAAAGTAAGAATTCCACACCCCAAAACTTGCCCAAACTACAAGGTTCCATCCTGAATTTTTGATATGTGTAACCAACACTGGGTTGGTTGTCAAAGAAGCATTTTGACAAATTTATTGGAGACAAGTTTATTGGATATAATGAAGCCAGCAGGACCCATTGATGCAGCTAGCAAACAGTCGGCTGGGGGGATTCTTGGCCATCTTATTCCAGTTCCCAGGTACATAATATTTTTTTATTTAGAGTCCCGAAAGAAAAATTATATAAAAAAAAAGGATTGCTAATGAACCAAATTTGTTCATGAACAGAACTTAAACTAGCCACAATAATGATAAATGAAAGTTACAATGCTAAAAAAAAATCAAGATGAAGTAAGTATCTATAAAAAAAAACTAATGGGATCTCTCAGATGAATTAGAGATCTTGTGCATCTTGACCCACCCTACCATGATCCTTTATAGCGCGTGATGTTGTTAAGGATCCCAAATCTATTAAAGTTTATTTAACTTACCCCATTACATCAAGGAACAAACAAAAATTATTTAGTTCATATTGATATGGATTTTATTTATCCTATTTAAAATTTACAAAAATGCTTAATAATTTGCAGTTCATTCTGCTTATTTTTTTTAAGAATTTCTAACAAAATACGACTTAAAATATAAATAATATGTATTTACCGTAATTAAGAATATGAAATTGAAGAGTAAGTAAAAACTAAAGAATACATATTGGTATAAAAATTATTTATCTCAAAAAAAAAAAATTTTCAGCTATTTTGTTGTAGTGCATTCTAGCAAAACAAATTTTTATTTAGTTACTGCAGTAAACCGTTGGAGTTCAAAAATAAGATAAAAACTAATAAGAAATGATTGAAGATATTAATTCATTTATCAATGAAAGAACCTTTGATTTTATTAAAAAAAAAAAAACAAAATGAAAACTATGAATTTGAGTTATCTAAAATTTCTTCATAACAAAATTTTACAATTGTTTACGCATCATACTGAAAACTTTTTAGCTTTACTTCAAGTCTTGCTAAAATATACTAATCATAGGAGAAAATAAAAATGTATTGGCTAAACGTCAAAGTTTGCCGAGCGCAACAAAAAAAAAAAAAAAAAATACAATAAAATAAATCATAATGACGGGAGAGAAGCAGAAGTTAACAAAATAACAACAACGTTATCATTATAGGTAAACAAAAGTGAAATTTCACCACGATCGAAATTAAGTTTTAAATAGATGAGCACATCTTAGTAGAAATGTTACCGTTAACAGCATGTCTTCTGTTAAGTTAACAGTGAGAATTTCTGCGAGCAGAAGACGTTTCGTTACGTTAACATTGTTACATTATTTTAGTAAGAATAATTTTACATACCCACAATAGAAAATATTAGTATTAATTTATTCGCGAAGAAAATTTATATAAAATAATAAAAGTAATAAAGCAAACTTACCAAAACAAAACTTACCAAAAAAAAAAAAATGAAGATCGATGAAAGGCCTTCCAGCGATGTTTTCGTTGTGCTGAAAAAGAATATGTCAGCCTGTGCTTTTTAAGCAAGCTTAAGCGACGAATTTGTTTTGTTTGCTCATAGTTTGGTTTTAATTCCTTTAAGATCTATTTGGGGAAATTTTAAAATAACTCGTATTTAATTTAGTTTAATAACCCGTGGAGTGTCATTTAGTCACGTAAGTTATTTTATTTTTTTCCTTTTGTTGATTTTTTTTCACTTAGATATGTATATATCTTTTTCTTTTCTCTTAGTCTCCACTTGCACAGCTATTCTAACTTAAGTTTTGTTTATTTTTTTCTCTATTACATAGCAATGCTAGAACTGCACTTACACTAAAATAGTATGTTTTTTTTTCTTTCATTTCCTTTACTTTACTTTAAGTTTATGCTTTTACATCTTACTAATTAAGTTATGATATTTTTAAGGTTTTTACCTAGTTTTTGCATTACTTTAGGATTAAACTATAAACTTTTATGATTTTTTTTTAGGATATTGTTGCTTCTTTATATGTTGTTCTTGATACTTTTCTGTATACTAACTGTTCACGCGTATTGTCGCTGGCTCTTGCTTAGATATGAACTTAGATACTTAGTTTGCTGGTCTGGGCACGAAACAAAGAGTACAAGTCGTATTCTCTCCAAAATTCCTCTACGCCTCCAGCAAACTTTGCCACTACCAAGCTTTGTCAGCTTCCAGTGCTGCAAATTGATTGATCGGACAATCTTTTAATAGATATTTTGAATATTTTTATATCAACTATTTATTGATTCACAAGTTGTGTAAAATTGCAACAATGATTTAGATTGTTAATCAGAAATATCCTATGGGAGAAATAATTTCATTTAAACGAAAGAATTTTAGCGTTTATACAATATTTAAAGAGAGTTAAATATTGTTTAATTTACAATGTGATTTAAAATTTAAAACTTTACCATAGATCAGGATTTGCGCAATAATTTTCAATTGTATGACTCTTCTTCGAGGGTGGCTAAAATCCAAAAGAAAGATAAAAATGTCTGCTCTAAGAACACTACTTCGTGGTTTCCGTTTTCTGAAGAATGTTCAGAGGATTTTAAGTTAGCAGTCCTGAGATTTCGTAGAAGAGCGTTTTGAAAGTACAAAAAGTATTAAACTCTAATTAAGGCTACCAGATAAAAATAAGGGTCACGGTGTCTAGTGAAACTAGTAAAAGCAGTATAAATACTATCAACACCAAACAAGCGCGTCGGAAGCGAATTTCATCTGGGGGGGCAGTACAAATGGGGGGGCAGTACAAATGGTGGTGCAAAAAAAGTTCACCAAAATTTCTTCACATGAAACATGAAGAAGAGAGAAAGAAGAGGAAAATATATAATACAAAAATATTATCGTTGTAAAAAAACTGATATTTTGAATAACTTTTCCTTTTAAATTGTTTATCTAGTTAAAAAGTGGGGGGCAACTGCCCACCTTTCCCCCCCGCTTCCGACGCCAATGACACCAAAAATATAGATTTGAACGTTACATATGTGATAGCAAATAGAAAATTGATTATATTAGTTCTTAATCCGAAAATTGCTATCTTTTGTCCTTTATACCGTAAAATGGTATTGGATTAAAATAGTCACTTCAGAAAAAATTTATTTTTAAAACGAAAAAAACTATAAAAGTTAAAAGGTTCCACTCAAAATTTTTGTTCAATAATGCATTTTAAAGTGCTTAATCGAACGGCACAATGCTCAAGTTCCATTCTATCGTCCTTGGTTCCAAAATTTTTAGATGAAAAGCAAAAAATCGTGATTTTTTTATGAAAGTAAGAATTCCACACCCCAAAACTTGCCCCACAACAAAAAGTTACATCCTGGATTGGAGATATATGATAGCTGATAGCAAACTGAACATATTAGTCTTTAATCCTAAAATTTCTATCTATCGTCCTTCATACCGTAAAATGGTCTTGAACTAAAATACTCAGTTTAGAAAAGAAATAAAAAAATATTTTTAAAACGAAAAAATTATAAAAGGTGAAAAGGTTCCTCTCTACATTTTTGTTCAAAAATGTATTTTGATGTGGTTAATCGAAAGGCACTATGCTTAAGTCCCTTTTTAAACTTTTCTTGGATTAAATAGTAATATTTTTTTGGTTTTGTCTTATATGTAATCCAAACAAGTTTAAAATTTAGTCCAAGATTTTTAACCGTGCATCGCTTTCCAAAACTTGACGTGAAAAATAAAAAAGTTGTTTCATTAACAAAATAAATCCTTTTTAATTAATTAATAAATTCAATTCATCATCGTAAGTATCCGCCGGGTCAATAGAAGCCATAAGAAGGTTTATTACGTCTTTATTTGTGGATTTTCTATTGTATTTTATTGAGTGATTAAGATTATACTGGCGTTAGTTTTTCATTCGAGCTTCTTTTGTTTCCTCTGTAATCATTCCTATTGGTAGGGGTGCAGAAGATACGATTGAACCACCATGTAATAAAATATTATGTGCAGCAACTGCAATGTTATACGAATTATACAATTTGAAATACAACTCTACAGTTTGCATCCAATAATGTTGGAATTTTTCGGGATAAATTGATGTACAACTATTTATTGTGCTTAGAAGGATCTTAAATCGATTGATTGAATCCTGATTAACACTAACAGTACCTGCTGCGATATCAGGGTTCTAAAAAAATCTACGAGCAACATTGCCATCATTCATTATCCCTGTGCCTGAGTAATGGTTTAATCTTTTAATGCTTTCCTGTCTTTATTGGTCCGAGGAAAAAAAAAATTATTTATCATTAAAAAATGTGTTTTACATTAGAAAATTATATATCCAAAGAGAATTTTGTGAATGCAAGCAATTATGTCAAAGCAGTATCTACCGGAATTAATTGTTCTTTTTCAGCAACGTTCTTTTTGTAGACGGTATTCTGGTCTTAAAGTTGTGCATTTTAAAGCCAGAAGCCTTAATGCGTGTAAGCCAGATTATTTAAAATTTGTGTTTGAAGACTCGTCGGTCGATATTATATGTGTATCAGAAACATGGTTTTGTTCTGATATCGATGACACTGTTCTCGATATAAGTAACTTCAATTTATTTAGAAATGATAGAACTAATAAAAGAGGAGGAGGGTTGCTATTTACTGCAACAAAAGCTTGAATGTTAAGATCGTTAACAAATCTTCTGGTGATAGTGTTGAATTTTTAAATATCTGTGTATCTGACAACAATACCAAGATACTGCTTTCTTGTGTTTACAATCCTAACAAGTGTCATAGTCTAAGTACTTATTTCTCTGAACTCTCTGATATGGCAATCGACTTCAATTACTTTGTTGTGTGTGGTGATTTCAATATCAATATTTTATGTAATGATAATGTTACAAAATCTTTGTATGAATCTATAGCCACGCGATTCTCATCTAATAATCTGCCCAGTCTTTTAGATTATTTTATAGTTTCTGATGTATCTACTGTTCTTCTGTTTGATCAGCTTTATTTCACTTCTGACCATGATTTAATTTTCTGTACACTCGACATAAACCTATCACGCTCCTTGACTTCAAAGTCAGTATCGTACCCAAACCTTAACTGCATAAATTTTCCTGCCCTATACAGTGATGCCAGTTTGGTTCCCTGGAATGATGTTTGGTTTCAGTCTGGTATTGATGAAAAAGTTGAACTTTTCACTGGTATGATTAACAACCTGTTTGCTACACATGTTCCTATTCGCACTACTGTTATTAAAAATTTTTCGTGTCCGTGGTTTAATGCTTATGTAAAAAATGCTATTAAAAAAAGAAATAAATTGCATCATCAGTGGAAAAAGACTCCGTCCGCTAAAAATTGGGAAAACTATAGGATAGCTAGAAATGCTGCTGTACTAATAACAAAGCAATCAAAAAGAAGATATTGTTCTGCTAAGTTGAATACCTCGCTACCTTCTAAAGTATTGTGGAGGAATCTGGAAAACTTTGGTATTGAGAAAAAATCTGCTACTGACTGCAACGTGGATCCTGATGTCCTTAATAATTTTTTCTTAGCTAACAATAGCAATCCTGTAAACAATACAATTGTTGATATGCTGATTGAACCAAATTTTCAATTTTCTGCTGTGAGTGAGAGTGACGTTGGCAAGTGCATAATGAAAATAAAATCAAATTCTGTCGGTGAGGATGGTATTTCGATAAAGTTTATTAAACTTATTTTACCATACGTACTTCAATCTCTAACGCACATAATTAATCACTGCTTTACAACGTCTACTTTTCCACACTCCTGGAAAATAGCAAAAGTACTACCGGTTGCCAAAAAATCGTCAGCGTCTGATACCAACGATTTCAGGCCAATAAGTATTCTGTCTTCGCTGTCTAAAGTGTGTGAAGCTATAATGGCTGATCAAATCTCAAAATACTTAAGCATAAGTAATTTATTGTCTCCTTTACAGTCTGGATTTCGTGCTGGCCATAGCTGCACAACCGCTACCATAAAAGTTTTGGATGATATAAGGAAATCATACGATGAAGGCCTAATTACTTTACTCTGCATGCCTGATTTTTCCAAAGCGTTTGATAGCTTAAATCACGTTCTGCTTTGTCAAAAACTTAAGTGTTGGTATGGGTTTTGTAATAATACTGTAAGTCTTTTCGAAAGCTACTTGTCCAACAGGTTTCAGAGAGTAAGAATTGGGGATAGGTGTTCTCAATTTGAATTGGTAAGCAGTGGAGTGCCCCAGGGATCTATTCTGGGTCCTCTGCTGCTTTCATTGTTTATTAATGATATTTTTTCAACCTGCAGATATGCTTCTATGCATGCTTATGCGTATGACATTCAGTTGCATCTTTCACGTAGAACAGGCCTCATTGAAGATCTAAGTGTCAGGCTGAATGAAGATCTTAATCATATTCACCAGTGGGCCATTATTAATGGTCTGCAGCTAAATACGGATAAATCATATGTTCTACCGATCTCAGCCTCAAAAATCTTTCCAGAGTATATTCCAGATCTATTTATAGGGGGCAAAAAAATTAAACTGATCACAAATGTTTTAAGTCTTGATTTTCACATTAATTCAACAATAACATGCACCGATCATGTGAATAGCGTAATACGTAAAATATATAGCATTCTGAGAAACCTAAGGATGTCTAGAGATTTCACACCCATAGAAACTAGACGTAAGCTTGTAATACAACTAATATTACCTGTAATTACCTATTCGGAACATGTGTATTGCAAATTAGATTCAAGCTCTGAACATAAGCTACAAGTAGCATTCAACCACACAACTAGGTATGTTTACGGAATTCGAAAATTTTATCATCTTTCGCAGTTTAAGAATGCTATTCTCGGCTGCAGCCATTACAAGTTATATTAACGCCAGAAACTGTATTTTTCTCTATAAGCTTATTCTTTCGAAAACTGCACGGTACCTTTTTGATAAACTACAGTTTTGCCATTCGGCTAGAAGTAATATGCCTCTAGTACCGAATTTTAAATTTCTAAACTCTACTAGACTCTTCTTCATTAACGCCATTAGAATATGGAATACCTTACCTAAACACTTAAAATCAATAAATGGAATTGGGAACTTTAGGCAAGCTATTTTTAATTTTTTTACATAATTTCTTTATATATTTAAACTTTCTCTCTTTCTAAACTTCAGCTCTTTCCTCTTCGTTCCTTTTTTCTATTTTACTCTTATTTCATATATTTTATTTTAAAATATCTTCTTAACTTCCTGTTAATTTTACTTATTATAATGTAAGCTTAATTATACAGTAATATTTATTCTTCATTTAAAAACTTATATCAAACTTTATGTCAAATTGAAATTTAAAAACAATGTCATTTGTAATACTTTACTTTTAAGATTATTGCTTTGTATAGTAATAGAACTTGTTCTTATTGTACTAATATGTTGAATAAGATAATAATAACAACAATAAATAATAATAATAATAATAATATTTTCAGTAGTGCATATATTGGCTTGAAATACGGCTGCTATTTTTACAGAAAGTTACAACTACCGACTCAAAATTTCGGTAGAAATTTTCAATTTTTTTAAAACAATGCTTGTTCGTTAACTTTATCATGATGAAAATCCTAACCTTGAGTGACACTTTCACATTGACATACTTAAAGAAAAAAACCGAAGAGTGTGCTCATATTAAAACACAAAATTGTTATGTGCCTACTGCAAAATCCTTTATATCAAAATAATTTTCGTATAATTTTTTTCTAAGCAATAATGCTTCGCTTAAAGCCACTGCAAAAACATAAACACTTCTAAGACGATGTGTTCCATAAACTTAAGATTGTTTTTTTCGGTTTTTTCGGTAACTGTTTTTCTTTAATTATATGTTTCTGTATACAATCAAATACAGCTTCATTAATTTAACTTTGTTAAAAAAAGACTGAAGAGTAATGACTTGTATGATTTTCAATTATATTTATTTCAGGAAAGGAAATTTTACCATGAAATTTTTTCCTTTTCCTAGCCGTAAATGTCTCAAATTTATCAAAATTTGTTGGATAGATGAAAGGCCACCCAGGAATGCTTGCTTCAACGTGCAAGGCCTGCAAACTGTTCTCTATATTTCAAATCTACAGGCACGAAAATAAATGAATTTTCAGAAATTCATTGCATTAAACCCTTTCCATAAATGTAATCTTTAGTCCCTTTTCAAAAGGCAAATAATGTAATATAACAAAATGAAAGGGTTTTAAATATACAAGCAATGCTTGATACCAAATAAGCTGATTTCTGACAATGTATAACAATCCATTTAATAAGAATTCTAATATGTTTTCCAAATAGCACCCTTCAAAAAAGTTTATCAATTATGCAACTTGTATTACGTAGAACTTCTAACGACAATGTAGCAAGTTGAGTCCAACCAGTTAAATGCAAGTATGTAGCATAGAAAAAAAAATTAAATACTAATTTGAGCAAATATTACTTTTTTATCATAAAAGTTAGAACGAGTGAGTTCGTGTGTGTTTGCGTATTTGTGAGTGTGTATAATAAACTCTAAATCATCAAAAAACTGCTGCCTAATCTAACGTCCATAGAAGCACACTGGGAAAAAAAAAGGTTAAAATAACTCAAGAAAAGTAGTAACCGCAGAGTTAATCAAAAAAGTTTCAACTAGCTGGGATAATCCAAGAGCCACCCACACACACACCACACAAAAATACACAATGCCTCAAACAGCCTTATAAGCAGACACACACACTGCATATCCTTACAGCACACAAACACACACACACACAGAAACAGACACACAAACATAAAGAAACGCCTCAACCTTGCCAGCCTAATAAAATATGACATAATATTTTATTTTGCAGCCTCAACACGTTGCTTTGTTACGTTACGTTACCTTATGGTAGGGTAACGTGCAACTTAACCTCAAAATTCTCAAAAATAACACAAACACACTCACACATACCACACAACACCCAGTGCTAAAGCAACACGAAGGTAAGGAAATAAAATTTTGCTATAACCAGCAAAATTTTCTTTTCATTTCATTTTTATTTGCTAAACTGCAATTGTTGTCGGTATGTTTGGATATACTACATGTGAGTGTGTGTGTGTGTGAGGTTGTTCAGGGACGGCACTAGGAACAGGCGAAGGAAATCTACAGCTAGGGCGCCAAGACAGCCTGTCCTATCCTTATCGGAATTCAAAGTTATACACTGGTTTATAAAATTTTGGAACATGAAGCAGCTTTTTTGTAAAAACTACAGTGTCATTGACATAAGCAAGGCGGCGAAGTTTTCATATTAAAGGCGCTCTAAGCAGAAGCAGTCTGGATTTAATTTCAAACATAGGTGTGTGAAAGTAGTGTTTTCAAATATTCTTAAAAATGTATAAGCTTCTCGAATAACCCAAAAAAAGTAATTTATAAATAAAACAGGATCTAATAACTAAATGGATAAACCTTTTGAATAATTCATAAAAAGTCAATAATTTCTATATTTTAATTAAAAAGTTACAGAAAATAAATAAAATATGAATGAAATTTTTAATGATTGCACTGGCTTACTGACTGCACTGACTGTACAATGAATGCCACTATCATTTCTGTCATCCATTTTTTATGGTTCCACTTAATTAAAAATATCTCCAGAATCAACAACAACAATATAAACAAATAATATAGGTAATAAATTAAAGTAAATAAAATTCCCTACAAACAATGTCTAATAGATACATTCACATTTACATGGATTTCACTAAAGTGTTTCTGATTCTCCGTGCCCCCCCCCCCCTCATAAAAAAGGTGTTTGCATAAAAATAGCAAAACGCTAAAGAAAGACAACACTTTTCATAAACTGGATGAGCTGCAGTTAAAAACTTTTTTTTTGGCCCTCAGAGATAAAGTGAATATATTAATTTTCATACTGGCATTAACACTACACGAATATTACAACAAAATTCAATGCACATGAAAAATTGGTCGCTGAATCCGATTCCGTCCGTACTCAGATTTGGCATGAAATTACTTTTGTGGTCGCCAGGAGCAAATAAACGTGAATATAGTTGATTTTTTCCACTCAGTTATTATTTCAAATCTCTCAATCTGGTAGATAATCATATTCTTTTAAAAATAAAACACTTCAGATGTGAAGCCTGTTTAATGAAGATAATATTAGAAGAAAAAAATTTGCAAATCGAACAATATTTAAGCAAAATATTATTTATTATATGAACTCCTCAGTGAATGATAACCTCAGTTTCTTGCAAATCGATCCCAGCCTATGGACCAAAACGAAAATTTTTTTGGGGGCTGAAGAAACCGTCAGAAATATTTCCGTCGTTAATGACTCTGCAGAGAGTTCCATCAAACTCTTGACCGGATTCAATGAGAAACTAACTCAGAGTTAGGACGAAATGCAAATAATTTTTCAAGTAGTAGAAGCTCATCAGAAGATTTTCCCGTACAGGAGTTCTTCGGAAAAATACAATATTACAAATATACAAAATAATTAAAAATATTCTTAATAATTTACGCAGGTATAGTACATTCATACAATAAATCATATTTCTTTATTACATAATAAATTATTTCTTCAAACATTATCTGCATTAAACAGGCATCACAACTAAAGTGATTTATTTTTAAAAGAATATCATTATCTACCAGATTGAGAGATTTGGAATAATAACTGAGTGGAAAAAATCAAAATCAATGGTGACCGCAAAATACATTTCATATCAAATCTGAGTACGAAATCGGATTCAGCGACCAATTTTACATGGGGATAGAATTTTGTTGTAATATTTGTGAAGCTTTAATGTCAGTATGAAAATTATTATATACACATTAACTCCGAGCGCCCGAAAAACACGTTTTTAACTGCAGCTCATCCAGTTTATGAGCTTTTCAGTCCAGTCTTTTTTGGGTTTTTTACTATTTTTATGCAAGCACCTTTCATATGGGGGGGGGGCATGGAGAATCAGACGCAGAGCAGGTTTTAACTGTATCTAATGTCTACATTAGTTCTTGATTGAGCTGTTAGTTTCGGTGGAATCAATTAAATTTTCAAAACTTACTTGATCTTAAACTCACAATTTAATTCATGTAATAATTTCATAGATCATAAAACTAATTTAACTAACTATGGCGGAGCACGGCCAAATAAGTTTAATTAATGTTAAATTGATTAAATAATCTAATAATTGATCAACTTCGGTCAAAGTCAAGTGTAATTGAACATTTGGTTGTGAAAATAGCCACCTTTCAGTTAGAACACTAGCTTCTGGCGAAGCAAAAAACTCGTTTCATTTCTATGGTGCATTTCGACGAACTATCGGACACCAATGAATATTGAAATAAATAAAGAAACAACTAGAACAGATGGCAACCTTTGATAGAGTTGATGGCGGTGATCTATAAATAGCCTACTGCTTTGAAATGTCATATGATTAGCAGCCATACAATTCAAAAGAATTAATTCCAAAATCTGCGCACTCATATACTAGTTTAAGCAGTGAGTTGATCACAGCTTAACCACTCAAAGACTACTGAAGAGGAATATGTAGCGATTTCCGAAACAGACTGTCTAGTCAGCTAAGTCATTGACTCTATACAGAGTTGTTGTTGTTGTTGTTGCCTTCTTTAAAAACTTATTTGATCTAAAGCTCACAATTTAATTCACGTAATAATTCATAGATCATAAAACTAATTTAAATTTTCAATGATTTTTTGTGTTTTTCAGTAAAATTTACAAAAAAGAAGATTAAATGCTGACTTTTTTTTAAGAAATCAAATTATTTAGTTAGTTTTAATATTTTTTGTTAAAAGACCGTACTTTTTGAAAAAAATAAGCTATTGTTAAAGAAAATCTTTGAGAAAAGGAAAATTTGTGTTTAATTGAACGAACGCAGCAAAATTGTTGATGCAAATGTGATATATATTTTTAGGGACACTGGTTCCAGAAGACATTCAACAGATTCCATTGAGCCTCTTCTTAGTCTTATCGAGATACTCTTTTAAGACATTCTCATAAGCTACTGAAAGGCATTTAAATAGCATTTATATTCAATTCAAATAAAAAAATGATATATAATAATAGTATTGTTTTTGTAGGCGTATAAAATTAACAAACCAAGTTTTAATTTTTGTTGTTTTACTGTCCAATATTTCAGTAAAGGCCGATAACAACAATAATATAATAATAATAATATATATTGTAGATATCCAACCTCTTCCTACATTCAACATCAAAATGCCGTGAAAATCGGGGAAAAGGGATCCACGTACAATAACGTGGGATTTTTAAACCCCCAACAATACCCAACCACCTCCTACTTCCAACACCAAAATTGCGAGAAAATCTGGGAAATGGATATTTTCCTTGGGATTTTTGTAAGCCTCCTTAATCACAAAAACCATTAGATTTCATTTAATTCCTTCTGGAACTAGGAATTCTGGAAATAGGAACACCAACTAGGACTTCTTTATTGAAGGGCTCAAAGAAATCTTTCTTTGAAATCTTCTGGAAGCACTTCTAGAGAAGATTAAGGTAAGCATCACTCTCAATGACATGCAAGTATTAAAAGAATGCCGTCTGGGTTTGAAAGTGGAAGGAATGGAATTCAAGACTTTCCTTTTCAATTTACCTTCTTTTGGAAGTACTTTTTTTTTTTTGCTGGGAAAGCACCCAAATGGAGTGATTTATGCATTTCGTCTTATTTTATTGTCATAAATAAATAACAAGAGAAGCATGTTTTAAAATAGTTTATTTTATGCTTAATTCTTTTTGTTCTAAAGCATAACTGTCAAATCAAGTTGTTTGTGAAAGAAAACAAAAGATACAAACAAACATGCTACAATAAAAACAGGTAGACTCACGACTGATAGCGTGACTGCCGAAACTGTTAAAACGAAATGCGCTTTCGAAAAAATGTGAGTTTTGCATTCAATTGTAAATACACTCCCACCAGTCGAGCCTCCCGACTCCACTGAATCAAAGGATTTTCGATTGTTTTCACATTTTAAATTGGGTCAATTAAGATAGAGAATATCATCAGAATGAGGAACTGGCAATGGAACGGTCGGGACACTGGCGTATATCACTCGGTTATCGATAGCATCGGAACATAAAATTTTATGTATCGTTTTTTGCCTGAGGTCCATTCAGACAATATTAATTTGCACGATTGACACAAAATACTTGGCGTCCATGGCTTACCAATATTCTCAATTAAAGATATGACGATTACAGTAAATTCGTAAAAATGAATCGATTCGTTTTATAGAATAGCAGAACATAGCAGAAAATATTTGATCGTTCTTTCACTGGAATTGTCGCAGTCTTTTACTCATGTTATTTTGTACTTTATTTTAGTTTTTATTATTTTCTTTCTTTTGTTACAAATTATTTCTTTTGTTTGCCACATTTTTTGCTAGAATGTTAGAATGTTCTTGCTTCTATTTCTTTTATAAACTTGCCAGCGTTTAAGAAATAGTACAATAAAACCAGGTTAACTCACCACTGACTGTGGTCTCCTTCTCATTTTCATTGGTGCAAAAATTAAGCATTTCACTTTGACCGTTTCAGCGGTCGTGCTCTCAGTCGTTAGCCTACCTGATTTTATTGTAGCATGCCAACAAATGTATTCCGTTTCGTTTTAACATTATATGCGGTTGCACTCTCAGTCTTGAGCCAACCTGTTTGTTCATTCGTTCATACATTCCCACGAATGTATATCGTTTCGGCGGTCGCACTCTCAGTCGTCAGTCTACCTGGTTTTTTTGTAGCATACTTGTTTGTATTTTTTCTGTTCTTTTTCTAAACACCTGATTTGACAGTTATGCTTTATGAACAATAAAAATTATACATAAATAAAAGTAATTTTGAGGCAACCTTTACTTGTTATTTATTTATTTGACAATAAAATAAGACAAAATGCATAAATAGACAATCACGCAATTTGGGTGCTTTTGTTCAAATAAACCCAACTTTTCCATATGTCGAAAGATTTTCTTCAACAATATCTTATTTTTTTCAGAAAATATACAGACTTCAAGCAAAAAATATCGAAACTAACAAAATATTTTTATAAATTTGCAAATTAGTTTTTTGTTTCTAAATTTTTCTGAAAAACTCCAAAAATCCTTAAAAATTTGATTTATTTTGCCGAAAGTAACAGTTACATCAAAAAGTAAGGCAAAAATTGTTTTAGGTTATTTGAATAGCTTTCATTTATAATATTATTTGTTTGATTATTTTTGTTAGTTCTGGAGATATTTGCTATTAAGTGGAACCGTTTTTTGCAAAAAAAAAACAGTAGGCAATATTTCGAAAAAAAAATTTTTTTCGGAAACCCTGACCAATTTTACATTAGAAATGGATAGTGGCATTCATTGTTAATTCGGGCTGTAAACAAGTATTATCAAAATATATAATTTAAAATTATTTCTACTAAACATCTATAGAATCTTAATTGATACATAAAAATTTGTATGTTCACTGTTGTTCTACATATTTTTAAAAAAAAAATTTCCAAAAATACACCACCGAAATGATAATTTCTACAGATCCTTTTCTCCTAAACATGAAAAACATTAAACACTAATCATGTGAGACTCTTACATTTTTAGTGTAAAAATCTGTTTGAAGTTATTCACGTCTATTACTTACTCTTTTACTCAAAATGTTTTATTATTATTACCAATATCTGCCCGACAAAAAGAATGTATTAAATTTTTTTTGTGTTCGAATACAAAGTTCACAGCCATTGCCGAAGGTAATAATCTGCGTGGGCAGTCTGATAAAGAACCTCAAGAGCCCCGATTGAAAAACTATCTGACACAGGAGTTTTTTTAATAAAAATATTTTTTTCTGATCAGACCGATCTCTTGAGACAATGACAAAGCTAAGAGAGTAAAAAGAACTATATATAGACAGCTTCTTAAGAACTGAAGCATAAGCTCTTAGTTGGAATAAAACATTAAGGTCCAGTTCTGGATAATTTGTGCAAAAATATTTATTAATGTTTAAAAGTCCTCCTACAATAAGAACCAATTGTTTGTTTTTTCTATTAAGAAAAACTTTTCAATTAAAATAGAAAAACCTAACAAAAAACAACTTCAAAAAGTAGTAGTAGTAGCAGTAGTAGTAGTATTTTTATTCAACAATTCATTACATTCTTAATAATAACAATATATGTATCTATAAGAAGAATTATGTTATACAAATAACTGCAATGAATGTTAAGCTGCTTCTATAGTTCACTAGGAGCTAGAGGCGAATACAACTTGTTAAAAATATATATAATAATTAATGAAATAATAATTAATAAATGATGCATTATTTACAATAATCAAATAAAGAAAATAAATCGAAAAATTTAATTTTAACATATTTTTTTTTTAAATAATTTTTTTTTTGTTTTTTTTTTGTTTTTTTTTTTTGTTAAGGCCTTATTGAGAGCAAAAACTTAATAAAAGTATTGTGGAGTCAGACTATAACAGCTAATAATGTGTCAATATCACTGTAATTGAGGTCTAAAAGCCAAAACTTTACCCTTTTGAGAAAAATGGATTGAACATGAATATTTCTTATTTCCGATGGAAGACTATTGAAAAGTCGAGGAGCAACAGAAGCAAAAAAGTTAAGAAATATTCTTAATGTGTGCGTTGGAACCAGTGCTACATTGTATTCATTAACTCTCAAATGATAGGTATCTGAACGTCGTCTCAGAAGATATCCAGATTTAATAAAAAAAATTTTAAATACTTTATAGAAATATAAATGTTTCAAAGGAAGGACACTAAGTTTCCTGAAAAGTAACAGGCTACTACAAAATCTGTTCTTATGACAAATTAAACGAATAGTATGCTTTTGCGAAACGAGAAGAGGGTATATTTTATTCTTATAAGTACCTCCCAACAAGCTAAACCATACTCAAGTTTAGAGTGAAATATACCATAGTAAATACACTTGAGAAGAATAGGACTACAATATGACTTCAACAAATACAAATGCCTGGTGGCAGCCAAAAGATACTTTTTAAGTTCACGTGTATGAATTGTCCAATCCATGCCACTATTTAGCCAAATACCTAGATATCTAAAAATATTAACCTTTTCAATAGCGAAGCAGTTTAAAGAACAAGACTTATGATCACAGAACGTATGAATGCAATCCGACGAGGAACATATATCATTACCTAAACCAAATCTTTCACATTTACCACCATGAAAAAAAAAAATGAATCGAAGTTTACATTTTTAGCATTCACATTAAAAAGCATTCTTCTAGTTTTATCACTAAGTACCAGCCTATGAATCATAAACCAGTGCCTTAAAACAGCGAGATCATGGTTCGAAATCATGGGCGAGACACAAGAAAAGGCATAGGCCATATCATCAGCAAAAGCATTGATGGAACTGCAAAACTTTATTGAAAAAAGCGAATTTATAAGGATTAAAAACAATATGGGACCCAGCACTGAGCCCTGAGAAACCCCTAATGTCAACAATTCTAATGAACTATAACAATTAAATATTTTTACTCGCTGCTTTCTGTTTTTTCAATAGGACTGAAACCATTTAAAGATAAATCCCCTAAAGCCAGTCTTATAAATTTTATCAAGCAAAATTGTATGGTCCACTGTGTCAAACGCTTTAGTGATATCAACAAAAACAGCTGCTGGTAACCGGTTATTATTAAGGCTGGAGTAAATGTTTGTACAGAAATTCAATAATGCGTCTTCTGTTGATAGGCCAGATATGAAACCAAACTGGAGTTTACTGAAACAATTATATTTCTCCAAAAAGAGCACAATTCGAGCTTTCATTAATTTTCAAATATTTTAGAAAATATCGGAAGAAGTGAAATGGGTCTATAGTTTATAACCATGGACCTATCTCCTTTTTTAAACAAAGGTAAAACCTCTGCTACTTTTAAACCATCTGGAAATGTACCACAGGTAACGCTTAAGTTGTAAATAAAGCTTAAAATGTCACTAATGAAGTTAACTATCTTTTTTAAAAAATTATTAGATACACAACTACAAGTAGTAGAATCTGAAGATTTTAATGATAAAATGGTTTTGAAAACTTCAAAAGAGCTGATAGGTTTAAAAACAAAAGTAGCTTGATTTGAAGCTTCATTTGATAAACAGTTGCACTGTTGACCATTTACACAGCTTTCAGCAACTTTTTCTTTACCTACTCTGAAAAAAAAACTATTAAATCCATTAGCAATATCCTGAGCATTAGAAATAGTACTATTGTCAATTGAGATGCTAGATATCTGATCTTTATTACAATTCTTCTTCAAAATATAATTTACTAATTTCCACTCACCTTTAATTTCATCTCTTACTTTATAAAACTCACGTAGATAGTAATCATTTTTACAAGTCAGTACATCACTTGAAATCTCTTTACACAAATTTTTATAACTTTGCGCAAAAGATTCATTATTAGGGAATTTCTTTTTTTTTCTTCAAGAGTTTTTTTTTCATTTTTATTTTAGTATTTTTTTATTAGTATTCGAAAATGTATTTCCTATTTAAATGTTGCATTACTAATGGTGCAATGCTTTGATGGAATGGTCCGCAGCTTGCAAAGTTTGAGAAAAACTTGTGTGCGAGTAGAGGGGCGCCAAACCGTAGTTTGCCTAAATCCTTGAAATGTCTCGTGACGCCCTTGTAAGCCTGTGTGTTTGGTTTGTGTGCTGTGCCAGCTACGTAAATATTTACGTTACCTACGTGATACGACTTACATAAGCCTTAAAAAAAATATTAACGTAACCTCAGTCGGTATGTCCTTATAATCCAGTTTGCTTGGCACGCTACACTGGAATATGCTGACACATTACAAGTGAAGCTTAACAATTTAGAGCGGTAAAAGCAGCCGTTTCAAGAGTAAAATTATATTTCTCTACATACATACTATATCCGTATATAAATTCATACACTAGATAACTATGTTTAAATATGGCATAAAATTGGGCTAAAACAGCAACGAGTGGGCGTGAGTTCCAACATTGATGTCACGTTACAAATTCATGCATACCTTCTAGCTCTACATTTGTTTGTTTGTATCCTTTAAGCTGGCCTCTGCCCTGTTATTTTCATATTTGTCAATTTTTTATGGTTTTTTTTTATGTTTTAATATTTTTGAAGATTTCCTGCTGTTTGTCTGTAAAAAAAACGCAATTTGAATTTTTTTTACTGGCATTAATGCTGTTACGTCAAACCATTTCATTTTGATCCTGTGAAAGCAGTCTATATTTTTGGGTTATATGAAACGTACCTTGTTGTTTTTTATACTTGCTCTTTTTTCCCAAAATCTTGTTGGCTGCATGCCAGTCAGTTATGAGAAGATTTCGGTTGTGACCCGAAAGATAGTTGTTGGGTTTTTGGTCTTGTTGGATAAGTGCTTGTTTATTCTAAGGCAAGATATAGAAAAAAAAAAATACGAGACTCTATTCGAAAATTTCTGAACAACTAAAATCACGCTAAAGTCAGTATTTTGTGATTATGAGCTATGACCTATAATGTCGTTAAGAGCATTTTTAGCCTGTGTCGAAAAATGCTGCTTATTTCGGTACACAAAAACTTCTGCTAACTGCATCTTTATTAGTGTTAAAACGAAGACAGTTGTGTAAAAATGTATATTAGAATATACAAAATTTTTAAAAATGTGTCATAAGTATTAAAACATGTGCATTTTTTTGCGTTCTTTTTTGGTTTTTCGTCAGAATTTAAAGATATTTTTGAAAAGAAACTTCTTATGGCGCGGATGTTATTTCAGAAAGATTGAGAAAATCGGCTCTAAATATGACTACATCTAAACTAGGAGGATTAAACATGGCATTTAGGTTAACAGATATCTCTTAAATATGGTATTAAAAAAAACAGAAGTGACGCAACAGAAATACAAATGTGAGTACTTACATACAAACACGGAAATTAATAATGTATTACTTTTTAATACAGTGTTGCTGAAATTTTTTCTTTAATTTTTTGAATAAATAGGTCTGTTTGCGTACTGAAAAGATTTTAAAAATTTTGCACAAATTTTACAAATTCCCAGTAGTTATTTTTAAGTCAATTGGAAAAACCAACTAGTTCTTTTCTAGCGCAATTTCTACTTGCTATGAAATAGCACAAAAAACATTCAGCATAGAACAGTTCACTTTGATTTTATTTTCTTTTCTTGTCAAAATTTTTACTGACAAAAATAATTTAACACGTGTTGTGTCAATTTTTTTTTTATTTTCAAACTTTTGAGGAATAAATTTAAAGAATTCAGCAAAGGTAAGTATTTAAATTTTATAAAAATAGGTAATCTTTGACTAAATTTTAAAATTTTTTGGATTACATGTAGGACAACACCAAAAACAAATTACATTTTTCAAAAGAAGATTAGCTTTTAATCAGTAAAAAGTTTAATAAAAGCACTAAATATCAACTCAAAATAAAAAACTTTTCTGACCAGTTCATGATTTGAACACCTTTAAGTAAGTAAGTTATTTTCAGGAACGTGGGTTTGAGCCCCAGCTAAATTAAACTTATGTTTGGATTACAAATTCCTTTAAACCAAAGTTTGGATTAAAAAGTAGTCCAGATTTTTAACCGTATACATAAAATAAAAGAAATGCATCATCTTTTACATGAAGCACTTCTTTTTGTTTTGCATACAAGAGATAAGAAATAAATGCTTCTAACGTTTGAATACTTTCAAACCAATTTAAGATCTGCTTTAAGACTATAGCAAATAGTACCAGTTTGGAAATGTTCATATTGGAACTAGTTAAAATATAGGGAAAAAGTAACTTTTCGGGCACAATTGTCTTTTCCTTATTTCAGTTTTTCTATTCCAGTTTTGAAAAGTTTGTGCTAACTGTTTTTCTACTTGCAAGAATTTTCATGAAATAAAAAAAAAAGCAAAACAGATGTTTTTATTGCATTTACATTTACAAATGTTGAATTTTCCATTATATGCGCAAATTTTTTGGCCCTCTCTACACTTATAAAAATAAGATTTTTTATTTTTTGTTGTTTTATTTTGAACTATTCCGACAATTCGACGTGCATTGAAAATTTTTATAATCTCAAAAAATTTTTACTGAAAGTATGCGAACTTGAAAAAATATGCGAACAGACCTAATGCATTGGTTTTATTGATTTCGTAAACTAAACGAATATTTTCATTAAAGTCCATAAATGAGTTTATTAATTTTAAAGAATTTTTAAGAGAACGGGTCGATTTGTATGGCGCACAGTGGTTAAGCCCCATACAAAAGTGGTCAAAATTAGTGGCTTATAGTATTTGAAGATATTATTTGTTTGGTTTTTATAAAAATAGTAAAAAAAATCATCAGAAAAAAACTTACAGTTTCGTTATTATTACAAAAAATTGAGTGCACCTCATGTGTATTGTCACAAATAAGTGCTGGTTGTGAATGTGATACTACCCAGTGGGCAAAAGCAGGGCTTCGAAGCGCTTTTAGCAGGCCATCATAAGGACTTTTTACCCCTTCCGCGCTCATATCCAAGCCCATTAAATTTTTTATATGAAATAAAAATTTACTAGGCTTTCCTGTCTAGCAACTATAAATACATGTGCCGATCTGTCACCTTATCCACTCGTCTACCGCAGGCGTTAACAAACTTTTGCTTATTTTGCAATCATTACAAATGAAAGTAAGCTTGCGGTAACGCGGGTTCGAGACCTAGCTCGGACAAAAACAAATTTTCTTTACTCTGCATTTGTTTAAAACTTTTTCTGTTCATTTAAAAATTTTGGAAAATTTTTTTGAACAAAAATATGTATATAAAATAGTACGAGATCCGGCTGCAAGTTTACTACGTTCATCGAGTTTTTAATCGATATTTTTAATTTAAATAATATCAACTGATTTTTCGGACGAAATTGCACTCATCTGTTTTTCAAAAAAAAATTTATACCAATACACAGCTTCATATGCATAGAACTTAAAAAATTAGGGTTGCCTTAGCGCAACTGTCCGCAACCTCCAGGCAGCCCGGTGTAAACAGGTATGGTTTCGGGACATTTATACGTTCATAACATACTAGCTGAAACCCGGCGCGTTGCTGCCACTCTCCCTATTCAAACGCCCATAAAATGTTATCAGTTAAACAGCATGTCTAAATTGACGTAGAATACTGAATTCCGAGACTGTGCGACCTATATCCACAAAGCCATTCGATATAACAAATTAGGGTTGTATAGGAAGTGCCACGCCCTCTTGATCACCGCTCATAGAATGTAATCAATTAAACTGCATGTGTACATGGAGGTTGAATACCGAATTCCAAAACTGTGCGACATATATCTCCAAAATATAGCACATATAGCTATAGCAAAAAATAGCACAAATTTAGGTTGTATGGGAAGTGCCACTGCCCTTTTCCTTACGCCCATAAAATTTAAGCAATGAAACTGCATGTGTAAATTGAGGTCGAATACTGAATTCCGAGGCTGAGTTACCTATAACTCCAAAGCTATTCGATATCGCAAATTTGGGTTAAGTTGGAGGTGCCACGCCCCCCGACAAACTCTAAAAAATTTTATCAGTAAATCTGCATGCGTAAATTTTGGTCAAATACTGAATTCTGATGCTGTGCGACCTATAACTCCAAAGCTATTTGATAGCACAAAGTTGGGTTGTATGGGAAGTGTCACTCCCCTTTTCCCTACGCCCATAAAATGTAAGAAATGAAAGTGCATGTATAAATTTAGGTCGAATACCGATTTCTTACGCTGTCAACCTATAACTTCAAAGCAATTCGATATTGCAAATTTGGGATGTAAGGGAGATGTCAGGCCTCCCTGTCCAACGCCCATAAAAAAGAATCATTGAAACTGCATGTGTAAATTGAGGTCAAAAACTGAATTCCAAAGCTGAATTCCTATAAATTCAAAGCTATTCGATATCACCAATTTGGGTTGTATGAGAGGTGCCCCTCCCCCTTGTCCAACTCCAATAAAATTTCATCACTGAAACGGTACGTCTAAATTGTGGTCGAATACCGAATTTCTAAGCTGTGCAACCCATAACGCTATTCGATAACACAAATTGTTTTTATATTAATGGGAGGTAAAAGAAGGTGTGGCATTTCTTCTTAAACCATCTCGTACTCAAAGCAAAGCCACTTACAAAATTTGAGCTCAATCGGACCAATAGTTTCGGAGTATTGTGATATTTCCAAAAGTAGGCGTAGATGAAGTGTGACAACGCCCGCTTTTATTAAAGTTAGTGACAGTCATCATAAGAACTTATTTAATTTTAATTTAATACGACCAAAACCTTCTTAAATATAGCATTTTTATTGATTTGTGGGCGATAAAAGGGGTGTGGCAATCCTTTTTTCCTAAACCTTTGCGTAGCAGTTACGAACAAACCAGTAGAAGGAAGTATCCTATTTGTTCTAGTCGTTTTCAAGTTTTAAGCATCCGAACAAATCACGATTCATTTTTATATGTACAGATATTGATTTGTGGGCGCTAAAAGTGGGCGTGAAAACATTTATGTATCGTGACTGCCTCTTGGAGCACCTACACAGCAAGTTTCAGTATAAAAATGTGTAGAACTCCGGAATTGCCATGATTTCGAAAAAGTGAGCGTATATATATTGCGACGAAAAAGTTATTTTTGTACAGTTACTGACAGTTACCATCTGAACAAAATGATAATATCTTAGTTTTTACGATCGAAACCGTCTGATATACATATATCCCTTATTTGGTTTGTGGTCGATAGCGCAAATTTGGCTTGTATGGAAGGAACCACGCCCCCTCGTCCAAACGTTACCAAACCTCACAGGAACAATCTATCTCCTCGGCAAACGTTGTTCTGCCACAGACCGCCTTACTGCTATACACAAAAATGTCAAGAAATGTCAAATATATTCACCATTTTCAGTACAGCTGCCGAAAGTAGCCATGTGCACTAAATAACCACATTTTAGTCTAATACGATCAAAACCGTGCGAAATATAGCATTTTTGTTGTTTTGCAAGCGGTAAAAAGGGGTGCGGTAAAATGTTTCCCTTGAGCCATCTCGTAATCGAAACAAATCGACTGCCCAAATTTCAGCTCAATTTAGGTTAAGCCTGGCGCACTTTACTTCACTGGACGCTAAATCCCCGAAAAGTGAGTTTAACTAAAGTAGGGCAGGCCTATTTTTAGTGCACTTGCCGAGAGTAACCATATGTACAGAATTACAAAATTTTTGTCTAATACGACCCAAACCGTTGAAATAAAACGTTTTCATTGGTTTGTGGGCGGTGAAAGGGGGGCGTGGAGACCAATTTTTAGTACAGTTGCTAACAGTAACCGTAAAAACTAAGCCAACATTTTAGCTCAATCGACCCAGTAGTCAATTTTGATGGTTTCTTAAAAAGTGGGTGTGGCTATATAGCGCTGACACCCTTTTTTAGTACAATTGCCGAAAGTAACCATACAAACTTAAGTATCATATGTTAGTCTCATGCGGCCAAAACTGCATGAAATATAGCATTTTCACTGATTTGTGGGTGCAAAAGGGGGCGTGGAAACCAATTTTTCGTACAGTTACTGTCAGTAACTTCACAAACCAAAGTAACAAATTTAAGTCTTATACGTTCAAAACCGTCTGAAATAAACCATTTTCATTTATTTGTGGGCGGTAAAAGGGGGCGTGGAAACCCATTTTTAGGACAGTTGTCGACAGTAACCGTACATACTAAATTACAAAATTTTAGCCATATACGACCCAAACCGACTGAAATATAACATTTTTATTGATTTGGGGGCGGTAAAAGGGGGGTGTGGCAAATTTTTTTCCTCAACCATCTCGTACCTGAAACAAATCGACTGCTAAAATTTCAGGTCAATCGGTTCAGTAGTTTTGGAGTCTATAGACATCACACAGCCAGACACACATCGTTTTGCTTTATATATATATAGATATTGATTTGTGGGCGTTAAAAGTGGGCGTGAAAACATTTATAAATTGTGTTCGTCTCTTGGAGCACCTAAAGAGCAAGTTTCACTGTAAAAATGTGAAGAACTCCGGAATTGCCATGATTTCTTAAAAGTGGGCGTATTTATGTAACGACCACGCCCATTTTTTGTACAGTTACCGACAGTAACCATCTGAACAAAATCCCCAAATCGTTGTTTTTTACGATTGAAACCGTGAGATATTTTTCTTTTTTTTTGTTTGTGATCGATGGAGCAAATTTGGCTTGTATGGAAGGTACCACGCCCCCTTCTCCAATCGTTACGAAACCTCACAGGAACACTCTCAAGATGTGGCTTTATTTTCCCTGAAAATTTCATAAAGATCGGTTCAGCGGTTTTGGAGTCTATACGTGATATAGCCACATACCCACCCACATACCCACCCACATACCCACATACATACATCCATTTTTATATATATAGATTTGGATTAATCATATATTAAATTAAAGCTAATGCATGGTGGAATAGGGTTGCCTGTGCTAAAGTGGCCGCAAATATGGGTTGATTGCTGTTAAAGATAGATTAGAATGAAAAAGAGTTTGCGCGCTGCATCGAACAATAAGTAGTGGGAACGACTTTACAATACCTAAGAAAAATTTTTAATTAATAACTTATTGTTTAGTGGTTTTTAAAATTACTTAAATACTACAAAAAATAAATTCTTAAGTGAAAAAACTTAGTTGTCTTTTCTTTATAAAATTAAAAAAAATTAGTATTTATAAAAAATAAAAACCTCAATTATTGCATAAACGAAAATATATTTTATAAGCAGGTAATGCTTGGGAAAATATTGGATTTTTTTTATTTTTATAATAGGTTACAAATTAACTAAATATTAAGAAACACGACAAATAAAACTTGTATGATATTTTCGTGCCATTTATTGCACATCCTATTCATCACTGCTCTCACTTTCACCGCAGCTATGGCTTTTATCGCTACCAATATTATCATTATCGTCATTATCAGAAATATTGTTCGTGGACTACATAGCACACTCTTAACTTGCATTGGCGTTGAGTCTCCTAAGAACCATGTTGGTTTTAGTAAACCATCTAGAGTCCAGCCATTATTTTACGAGCTTAACCCAATACAATTCGGCTCAGTTGCATTTAACCACATTGAATTAACAAAGATTGTCCGCAACTATTTTTCTTTTAAAGATTTCCAGCACGGTAGAATATTAGTCGAATCGAAGGCTCTAATTTTTTTTATGAATTTTTCATTGTTTGTTTTTGCAGCATTCCTGAAAGTCTTCAGCGCGTACTTTACCTTCACCAAATTCCAACAGTAAGGTTTTATACTGGTAAAATAAATCAGTGAGGTACATGACGCGATTATTATCGATATATCAACTGTCTATTTGTATGCCAATATCTTGGCTCAGGACGTTCCCCTTTTTGTCGCTTGAAAGACATCTGATATGATGTAAAACAGTTCAAATGATAAGCAACAGATTGATGACCCTCTAGTTTTGCAAGTAGTTTCGAGTCTTTTGATTTTTGTAATCCTGTAAATTACAAGAAATACAACAATATAATAACAACGAAATTTCTTTCGTATTAACCCTCTCATGCCCGAATTATAATGGGTGGAGCTACACACTTTTTTAAGTCAGATATGAATATGTCTTTACTCAAATCTAAACTGCAAAAATTTCATAGTCCTTGGTACCCGGATTCGTTAGTTACAGGATGTTGCTTATTTGCAACGTTGGGCAGTTATTGGACAAACTAAACACTCTTCTCCAGTTTTTTTTTTATATAGCTCTCCCATTTTTGTGTATAAGCACTTTTTTTTTTGAAACGATCTTGACCTTTATTTAGACCATTTTACTCTACGGAGAACAGCTACTTAATGGACACGTGCAAAACTTTCAATACAACACATAGCTGTAAACTTGCACTGCACAACACATAAGGCTATATCCACTAGTAAAAAACACGAAAACTACGAAACTTAGAACCCTATAAGTACAATGTTGCCTATTGGCATGAACATTGGACATGAAAGGGTTAAGGTGGCGATACATAATTTATATGGTAACTAAAAACTCAATTAATCTAAAGTTCAAATAAAAATTTAACTTGCGGTTTGAGTTTTACAAAAATTTTCATATTCTCGCTTATCTCTCTGTTTTAAAACTGTATTTTTTTAACATTTTGTATGATATCCGAAAACGTCTAAAGACTTCATTGTTAAAATGTCGTGGTACTTTTATTTTTTTCTCCGACGAAATAATAACATAATTCACACTTTTTAAATAATAAATGATTGAACTTTAGGACATTATTTGCATTATGACACAGAAAACACTTCACGCAGAAAAAAATATATTTGACACAAAAAAAATAGCGAAGGATACTATTATGTTTAAAAACTTGTTTATATCAAACATGTTAATTTTTATTCATTTCTCATGTAATCTATCTTTAATAGCAGGCAACCCATATTTGCGGCCACTTTAACACAGGCAACCCTATTCCACCGTACATAAAAAAAATTAGCTTTAATTTAATATATGATTAATCCAAATATGTTATGAACGTATAAATGTCCCGAAACCATACCTGTTTACACCGGGCTGCCTGGAGGTTGCGGCCAGTTGCGCTAAGGCAACCCTAATTTTTTAAGTTCTATATATATGTAGTTGTGTATTGGTATATATTTTTTTTGAAAAACAGATGAGTGCAATTTCGTCCGAAAAATCAGTTGATATTATTTAAATTAAAAATACTAGCGGCCACATTTTCATTGGCAACCTATCCAAAATGAATTCTCCTATATATAATTATACATAAAATTTGATTTGGATTAAAAACTCGATGAAAGTAGTAAACTTGCAGCCGGATCTTAGACTAAAAAGACTTGGAATTTTTCCAAATAAAAGTTTTAATATAATATGATATGTAATGTGTTGGAATTGGCAGACCTCGGTTCAAGACCCAATTTTTTTTTAAATTTGGATTTTTTTTAAATTATTCTGATCATTTATAATTTTTTCTAAATATTTTTAAAAATTTTCTACTTTAAAATGTTATGAAAAAACTCAGAACCTTCAAAAGATAAGCCTTACAGAAGCACTCATTAACACAAGCTAAAATTCCCACTGGGTAGCAACAGCTAAAACTGGTAATAGCTTACTTTTAGGCAATATGATAAAATAAACAAACTTTTTTCGTGAGGCGCCTTAATATACACTCACGGTCAAAAAAAAAAAGCCGACTTAAATACAAATATTCTTTTTTTTTAAATATAACACAGTGCAGTGTCGTATCTACGGGGGGATAAAGGGGATATATCACCTCCCTTTACCTATCGCTTAATTCCAAAATTAAGCTATTATAAATTTTTAAAAAGTGAAACTAAACTTTTTACATGAATTGTATGAATAAAAAAGTTATTTGCTAGCACTGCGCATTTATAAATTTTTTAAAAAAAATTTATCTAAACTCATTCAATTGACCGAATGTCCTTTTTGTTTAAAGCTTAGTATGCTGTAGGAACTGAAAAAATCCATAAGAAATACATTGAGATTTTTGACAACGAACAGGCAGCGAAATTTTTTTTCGCCAGCTAGTACGCTGTAGAAGTGAAAATTATTGCTTTGTTGCAAATTTCCATTCATCAACAATAAAAAATAAGCAGTTAGTATGTTTAAGTGTTGAATTTGTTATTTGAAAAATTTATTGTTGCATTTATATAGTTTATCAATGTGTAGTATTGCTTTTTATAGGATATAAAATTGCAGCAATAAAAATATGAATCTGTCAACCAGAACAGCAAGTGCTTTTTCTTCAGACAAAAATTTTTAGTCTACACCAATATTTCGCGTGTAGAGTTATATGCAAAAAAATGTTCGTTCCTATAGCATACTAAGCTTTAAGGCCCAACCAAAATAGACGAGTTGCTCCGTAACGAGAGACGAAAATGTTCGCTTTAATACAATTCAATGTTGTTGTCCAAAATGAGCAAACGTAATTTAACGAAACTGAACGAAACTGCTTGTCTATACGTTTTGTTCCGTAAAAACCGAACTTTTAGCGTCTCAACTCGTCAGACGTTCAGCAAGTTGCAATCGTCTTGATTCGTCTATTTTGGTTGGGCCTTAATGTGCAGTAAAAGGTACAATTGTTCCTAAAAAACACCACTGCTACTAAGTGAAACTGGAAGCTAGCATAATTGAAACAGATTCTTGTGAAAAAGCGAAAACGTTGAAAAGATTAAATGTAACCAGACGGATTGCAAAGTGCGAATCAGTAAGCGACTTCAATGCAATTTTCCAGCACGTATATCATGCTCTGTAACAAATACAATTCTAGAATATTGAAAAATGCAATTGATTTTGAATTTATATAGTCCCTCAAGATTGTGGTTGTAGTTTACCAGCATTTGTTGCCATTGAGTCTAAATTTTCAAAAAAAGAATATTGATTTAGTTGAGGCAATCGGTTTGGCAGACGAGGCTCAGCGTGAAATTGAAAAAATTCGCCAGAATGAATAAATTTTTGAGAAACTTTTCATAGAAGCAAAGTCGCTTGCAGAAAGACTTAATATAACTGTAACACTTACAAGAACTCAGAAACATAACGGCCTGCCAATAGAAAAATATTTTCGTGTGAAACTGTTTAATGAATTTCTGGATTTTTATAAAAGGAGTTGAAGGAAAGCTTCACAAAACATAGAAAATACTGACTGGATTTCAGGCACTTTTTAATGATGTCTCTTCAGAAAATAATCTAAAATCCACCGTTGAGTTTTACGAATAGTTTCTTGACTGCCCACCATCAACAGCTGTTACTGAAGCTAGACTATGGAAGCAGTATATTAGCCGCAAGGGCGCGTTAGCAAAAAATGCTATTGAAGCGATGGATATGAGGCCCAAGGACGTTTTTCCAAATGTTAATACATTGCTGAAAATTTTAGCAACTTTACCAGTGTCAACCGGTATGAAGCGAATAAAGACCTACTTAAGAAATTGAACAGAACAGGTATAGTTTAGAATTAGAATTTGTTTGTTAAACAGTTGTAGTAAGATTTAATTATCTATTAAAATTTTAGAACCGGCTTAACGGACTGGCTGCCCTTGCAATACACAAAGATGTTCCCATTAATGCTGATGAGGTACTCAATGAGCTATCTTAAAAGCCAAGGCAGTTTGACTTGATTGTTTAATGCAATAATAATTAATGTTACATGTACATTTTTACTACTTTTTGACTGTTCGCTAGGAGCGCTATATATATATATATTTTTTTTTTTTTAAACATAATTTAAAATTTTCTTTGTCCCCCCCTTTGGTAAATCCTAGCTACGCCACTGACACAGTGTAACGAAATCGGCAAAAAAGCGCACTCAAACTTTATTAAAATTCTTAAAGAGGGATATGTTAAGAGTCCATCGCACCTTATTTGACCCTTCAATGTCGTCATAATTTTTTCAATTTATTTTTAAAGATGAAGTTTTCGAATTTTAATGTGCCGACATTCGTTTAAATTTATCTTATTGGAAATTTCTTTATTGGAAATGAAGAACAAATTTCACTTTCTTTCTGTATAAATTTGAGTAAAATAACTTATAACTTTGAGGGAGCATTTTTTATGGTATTAAATATATAGATAGCACTCTGTTTTTGAAGAAAAAAAAGAAAAGTTAAAATTGGCGCCATTTAAGGAATTCTTTACCGATTTCCATGCTCCGATTTCAAGTTCAATTGAAAGGTATTTTTACGTGCAGTTATTTTTTGTAAAAAAACAAATGCCATTTATGGAATATTTTTAAATTAAAATTTATAGAAGCACAAATTTTTTGAGTTAAAGATTTATTTTGTATTTTACCGCAATTCTTTTTACATAGTTTTATTTTACGCAAAATTCTACTCAAAAGAAATGGATTTTCTTTTTCATCTCCAACGAAGCAAATAGCTGTAAAAATTCAATGAATTTCGGCACAACAAAATTCCAGCACTTCAACTTTAAAAATAAATTAAAAAAAAAATTGTGACGAAATTTGGAGGTCAACTCAGATAAGATGGACTCTCAACATGAACCTCTTTAAGAACTTCTATAAAGTTCGGTGATGATTTTTTTTGTCGATTTCGGCACAATGTGTTATAATTCAAGAAAAATAATATTTGTTACTAAATTACGTTACGTACGATTTGTACGAAGAAATAATAAAAAAAAATAATGAAAATGTCTAATTTTTAAAAAGGCTTTTTTATATTTGCGTAGTAATTTAGTAACACTATATTAGGTAAAAACAATGACAACAATCGACCCTACGGTTTTAAAGATATTAGCAAAAATATGTACTTGCGTTTCAAAATAATGGAAGTGATTTTTGACTTCAATGACAAAATTTGTAAAACTCTCTTAATTGAGCTAGACTTTTTGTATACAACTTTTTTTAGAAAAGTTTAAAATAACATGAGTTTATTTTCCAAGTGATCAAATTTAAAAATCTTCTCTTGTTTTTTGTTATTAGGCTTTTTAATCTAGCGTTACGTTTCTTAAATTTCCATTGTAGTTCAATTATGTAATTAAGTAATTAGGTGGTTAAGTATTTATGTATTTATGTAATAAAAAAACAAATTTAGTATATTGTCCTTTCCTTGCCTCAACCACTTTTTCATTATCTTTAGCCAATGCCTTTCATTTTTTCTAAAACAAAAAATTTAATGAAACATATAAACATTTTCGAAAAATAAAAGCTACATTTCACAGTAAAAAAATATGAGGATAGATTTTATATTGCTTGGTATACATATAAATCCAAACCAAAAATGTTTTTAAAGTTATACCATCAAATCTTATAAATTTTTGCAAACCATTTTTCTCGTCAGACCAATCGAAACTACTGTATTTTTAAATTTCCCGATTTCGGTGAATTTTTTATTTTTGAACTAAAATATATTTTCATTTACACATGATATCCATATAAAAATTTTAAATTATATTAGTTTTATTATTTTTATAATAGTGAGGGGTATAAAATTTATAAATTATTTGGAGTAAAAAAGTTTAAACCACACCAATGTTATAAAAAAAGATAAAATTTACCCTCAAATTTTTACTGTGTTGTGAAACAGTGTAGATGATTTGATCATCATGGTAAATGAATTTATACATAAATTGCTTAAATTAATAAAATTAAAATGTATTTCTTAAATAATGTCATAAAATAATATTTTTTTTATAAGTTTTAATTTTTTGGTCATGGTAGACTTTTCTGTGGAAATGCCCATATGTATTGTTTGCCCATTTTTTTCATGGTGGTTCGAAGCCTCCTTTATAAAATCTGACGAAATGAGCCTTTCGTTAATATTTCCACTCAATGTTTAGAAAAATGTCCTAGAAAGTTTTTTATTAGTTTTAAAAATACTACTACTTTCGATAAATGCTCAATAGGGTGTATCGAAAAATTTAGATCGTATTCTAATAGGTCTCAAAAGTTACATTTGGTGGTCGAGATCTCCCAAAGAAAAATTTAAGAAAAAAATAAGGATGTCTTCCTCTCCCGCAAGAACAAAGTTGTTTTTTAAGAAAAATAGTAAAAAATCACGATCTCAAAATGCTTTGATTTTTGTAAGAAAAACTACAGACATTTACTAAGAATTTTTATATTTATAGATTAGATATATTATATATTATATACTTTTACTAACAATATTTTGGCAAACACGATGACACTCTCCATTTTTACAAACAAGGTCCTGTGTGAAGGATATTCGAATCTAAGTGTACACTCGAGGTAGCACAGAACTTTTGATTGCTATCTGACTGTCTTAATTTTGGAAATGATGATTATAGTATTGACGTTTTCCTTAAATTTGGCGAATTACTAATTTACATATTTTTTGCAAATGCATTTTCTTGGTTTTAAGAAATGTATACTTGAATGTAATTTTTTAATTTTTTCAAAAAAGTTAATATAAGGTTTTATATCTCCGGTACCAGAAGTGGTACCGAAGATAATTTCCATAATTTATATTCTTCAAATATTTCTGAACAACATCCTGTCCAAGAGTATCAATTTGCAACACCAGGTTAAGGCCACGATTTTTTTTTTCCGATTTCGATATTTTAAAAAATTTTCCTTCTTAGCATGAATTTTATTATTTCGTTAAAACACCACAACTCAGCACTCACAAAAATGTTGTACCAACATTTTGAGTTTCTGAGCTTGCCATTCGATGGATCTCAATTGACTTAACAATTGTTGCTAAGAAGTGTTTTAATTAAATAAAAACCATAAAGGCGATATGAACAAAATTGTTACATTTCATGCTTGAAGTAATTTTTTTAAATATCAAAATTAGGAAAAATCGTGGTCTTTTCCTGCTGTTTTAAAAAAGATATTTTTAGAAAGGGTTTCGTTTAAAACTATTTGCAGAATCCCAATTAAAAAAATTATTTTCGGTTTCACTTCTGGTGCCCGATATATATTACCTTATATTTATTTGTTTGAAAAAGTTAAAAAATTGCATTCAAGTATACATTTCTCCAAAACAGGAAAATGCATATGCGAAAAATATGCACATTATTACTTTAAGACATATGTAGTTTTTCTAACAGAAATTAAAGCATTTGGAGATCGTGATTTTTTACTGTTTTTCTCAAAAAACAACTTTGTCCTTGCGGGAGAGGAAGAGATCCTTATTTTTTCTAAAATTTTTCTTGGGAGATCTTGATTACCCAATGCAATTTTTGATACCTCTCTCTTACTGTGAAACCTAAATAAGAGCGTTAAGCGGTGCGTTGCCAGCCGCCTTCCGCTAACGCTGAATTTTCATCCCTAAATAAGAGTGGCGGCCTTATGTCAGATGTTGTCAAAAAGTGTTTGGCATACAAGCTGCATTCAGCGGAGTCAACACTTGTGAGCTGTTATAGTGGCGATACCTTAGTGAGCGATGTATTTTTCTTAATATGTTGTTACTCTTAGGGCCGCTTTCTCAATGTCCGGTTAAGCACTAATCAGAACTTTAACCAGCAGTTAGCAAAAAAGCCCTTTCTCAATGTTCGGTTAAAGTTGAACTGTCAGTTAAGTGCTGATTAAGTTAACGGCAAGTTGTGGTTTCGGTTAGCGCCATTTTAGGGTAAATAATTTCGAAGATGCTGTCAAAGTTAAAAATTTAAGATGGCGGATAGAGTTGCCACTTGGATTTTTTTTTGCGAATTCTTGTAATTTTGAAATTCTTACAACGGATTTAATTTCGAATATAATGCCACAGTTTTAAAATTTAAGATGGAGTTTAGGGCTGCCACCTAAATTTTTACCACAGTATTGCCACCTAATAATATGTCTTTTTAAGGGTTTTAAACGTCATTCATCAGTGTTAAGGGGTCGCTGATTTCGAATCTAAAGTCAGAATTTTAAAATTCAAGATAGTGGATAGGGTTGCCACCTTTATTTTTTTAAGTTTTAGAAATTTGGGGCTGGCAAAAAAAAAATGGTACACCAAAAATGGGTCGCTGAATCCGAATCCGTTGTCAGAATTTCAAAATTATAAAATTTTTAAATAATAGGGCTGCCACCTAATTATATGTCTTTTCAAGTGTTTTAAACGTTAACACTCATAAATGACGTTTAAAACTCTTGAAAAGACATATAATTAGGTGGCAACCCTATTATTTCAAAATTTTATAATTTTGAAACTTTATAATTTTGAAAGGTATCTTGAATTTTAAAATTCTGACTTTAGATTCGAAATCAGCGACCCCTTAACACTGATGAATGACGTTTAAAACTCTTAAAAATACATATTAGTAGGTGGCAATACTGTGGTAAAAATTTAGGTGGCAGCCCTAACCTCCATCTTAAATTTTAAAACTGTGACATTATATTCGAATTTAAATCCGTTGTCAGAATTTCAAAATTACAAGAATTCGCAAAAAAAATCCAGGTGGCAACTCCATCCGCCATCTTAAATTTTTAAGTTTGACAGCATCTTCGAAATCATTTACCCTAAAATGGCGCTAACCAAAACCACAACTTGCCGTTAACTTAATCAGCACTAAACTGACAGTTCAACCTTAACCGAAAATTGAGAAAGGGCTTTTTGCTAACTACTGGTTAAAGTTCTGATTAGTGCTTAACCGGACAACAGTTGTCAGCTGTTGACTCCGCTGACAACTGGGCATTGTGATGAATGACAAATTTTTCGCAGAAATTCCAATTTCATCGTTTTCTGCAGCCAACTTTACTTTCTAACGCTCTGTCAAAATTGGATTTTGCAACCGCTGAGCGTTGCCGCTGCGTTGTTATGGTTTGCTTCATATAAATCGTATGGGCATGAGAAATTTTTGACAGATAAAAAAAACTTCCGCTCTGATTTAGGTTTGACTGTTAGAATCTGAAATTCGAAGAAAAATTGTAGTTCGATACGCCCTAATACTCAAAATAAAAATGAAAATTCTTTTAGAATATGCTTGACATATATTTAAAGTTTTAATTTTTTTCATAGTGAGATACATTATTCATACATATGTACATTTATGAAAATATAAAAAATAATAAAAATTATAAGAAACTTCCTTGCTTCGATTGAAGGTCTTAAAATAAAAACTGTTTAGTGTTTTATAATTAAAAACAAAAAATGTTATTTCGTTGTTGAGTCATGTTGTTTATGTTTAGACCCAACCCGCCATTAGTAATGTTTGTGCACAAATAATAGAGAGATTGATCTAATAAGTTTATTGACGACTCCCAACGGCCAATTTTTATGTTTTAAGAGAATATTCCAAATAAATATAAGAACGAAAAAACCTTACTCACAAACTTATTTAAGTATGTACATGCTTAACGGTTTTTCTGATTCTATTTCTGACTCACATTAAAAATGTTCTCTCTTTTTAGTTTTCGCATCAATCGCATTGAATCACCAATTCTCAAATACGATGGCGACTGCGGTGAATCACTTACCATCTACGACTCCAACTATCCCGATCCAGCACGCATAATCAAGACCTTTTGCGACACTTTCTCACGGCCCATGGAAAAGGTGGATTTTGTAAGCACAAGTCCTTCGCTTTATGTACAATTTGATTCGAAGACTGGATCGTATAGTGGCAGCTCGCTCTACTACTGGGCTCACTATGACTTCTTCAACAATACACGCTTTGGAGATCCTGTTCCCAACACTCTCTGTGACGAGGTGATGTTCGCATGGAAGCATCCAGCCGGTAAGATACGCTCTCCAATGAATTCACTGATTTTCAAACGAACGGGTGGATCAGATGTACGCTGCCAGTACAAATTTATCACAGACAAGCGACTCTATGCACGCGCCGTCATCGAAGTCAACTCAGTGTCGTTCAAGGAAATGCCCTACAACAACAATGCCTGCACACGATGTCACGAAGAGCGCGTGGATAAGCTCGTCATCTGGGAGGAACGCGAGCGATTCCAAAACAATCTCGCCTGCTTTTGTGACAATATACCGCGTGCGGTACGCGTGATCTCGTCAGCGGATCAGATGAATCTCGAGATGATCGTGCAGGGTCAGCATGCAATCACCTCGTATTTTAAGAATCCGAATCCGTTGTTCGAGGCCTCATATGAATTTGCGCATGGACCACTGTGTGGTCCGATAACGCTGGGTCCTTCGCCAGATGGCGAGCTAGTGTTCCCCTTCAAGAAGGCGCTCGCCATGTCGGCAGGACCCATGGCAAATATGCCAGAGCATCATTATCGTCGTGAAAAATGTATCTGGGAGCTCAAGGTGGCAGCACAGCGCGATCTGTGGCTACACTTGGAGAAAGCCCGTTTTAGCGATCGCACCTGCGAGAGTGCCAAGATTGAAGTTTATCTGGCTGGACGTTTAGAGCCGCGTTTCATTGTGTGTCCAGAGAATATCTCGTTGGCGCGAGATCTGCCCATACTGTCAGCTGCCGATTTAGGTGCCTTAGGCGCTGATCAGGAGCCATTGCCAGTGCTCATACAGTACACGGGCGATGGTCAGCCTGGTAAAAATGCTTTCCGCCTCGTTTGGACCGAGCTGTTCCATTTGCCGCGCAATCCAGACGGCAGTCTGGCCTCATCATTGCTGCAAGATGGTGACTGCGACTTCAAGTGTCCCGGCGACACTAAAGTTTGCGTGCCGCGTCATTTGCTATGCAACGGCATTGCAAATTGTCCCAATGTGACGCACAGCTCGACTATGGAACAGCTGACGCGTCATATTGAATGGAATCTGCAACAAATGGGTCTCCTGCATCGTGCCGAGCACTATCGTGAGTTTGTGCTACACGATGAGTCGCCGGAAATATGCCTGAAGCAAGAGTTGGCCGAACTGCCGTATGGCAAGCTGATTCTTATAACAATCGGTTTGAGTTTGATGTGTACATTATTTTTGGCGATAATTTGTCGCATGTGTCGCAGAAGTAGGTACAACAATAATGGCAGCAGGTTTTGAGATGTTGACGCAGATGCGTGTGAGTGAAAGAAGAGTGAGCCTCAGAGACAGTCAATTCTAAGGTAGTGTCGATGGTGTTTAAGTCGTATCGAAGTATAATTTAAGTACTTTATAGAACACGGAAAAACTGTTTGCTAAATTTTATTGTGGCTAAGCAAAACTTGCGCTTGAATCTCAGCCACTTCAAAATTATGCTAGATCTCAGCAAAAACTAATCAAAATTTTGCTATTCCACTTTATAATGCTTGAATTAAGTAGAAATTGGCTTTTGCAGTTTATAATAACTTAGCAAAATTTTGCTTGAATTTAATCCAAATTTTAAACTTATTTAATTTTAAAATTTAATCAAAACTTAGCAAAATTTTGCTTGAATTTAATCAAAATTTTGGTTTTTCATAAATACATGAGGAGTGATTACAATTTAGCAAACTCTTTCTAAAATCACACCGTGATTGAGCAAAGGTTTGCTGATTTGCTTTTAAACACAATATTTGCTTGATTCAAGCAAAGTAATTATCTCCGTGAAGCTATGAAAAAAGTTAAGCATATTTAAAATTTTTACCTTTTTTTGTACCTTTTAATTCGAAATATTTAAAAAATTTTGGTTTGAATTTAAAATAATAAAATTCAAAGTGAAGGAATTTAAGTAAACGGTAATATTAAAAATTTTTCCATGTTGCTAATTGAGTGATTTCTATACATGTAAGTAGTGAAATTGAACAAAAAATAACACTTTTGCCTGCGTTAACTGATTCCAGACATGCTTTTTGAATGAATGCCAGGACAGTACTTTTCCAATGAGTTCATTTCAGTTTGGCTCGTCAGCGGAAGGAGAATCAAATACTCTTTATAGTTAAGTTGATCATTTGAGGGCCAGTTTTTCACTTCTAGTTTAAACTTTAGTTAAATTAAACCTAGATTAACTCACCAAAATTGGACTTTTAACTCGGTTTAACTAGATATGTTAGCATTCGTTGAAGTTAAATTGACTTAAATTATCATATAATGTGTTTATTTTTTGCCTAAACCCCGTCTAAACGTCCAATTTTGGTGAGTCAAGTTAGGTTTAATTTGACTTAAGTTTTAACTCTTACTGAAAAACTGGCCCTTAGAGTTTTCTAGCCCAGTTTCAGGTTATTCAAGAAACTAAATTTTTATAATGTTTTCAGATATTTCAGTATAACTTAAGGGCAGGTACAAATACAACTACTTGTATTTAATTTTTCGATAGCTTATGATGTGTATAATATGTTTTCAGCGGATTTGCTGATAACGATTGCATAAAAAAGTTATCGCATACGAAAGGAACTCATATTTTCATAAACGTAAATAATCATAAATCTGCATCACACTTAATTTATTTCCCCACTTAAATGAACGAAAAGTTGTGTCAATATTATGCTTCCATAAGAAATGTACGGTGTTATTCCCGTTTTATTGATTCACGCTTAATTGAATTCCCTGGTTATTTGCTCATAAAAATTTGGGCCATTGAATAAAATCAATATAAAAAATCCCGCTTAATTGTTATGGCTTAAAAATGTGGCTAACGGCTTTCTGGAAAACAAAAGAAAATGCCACTAAATGCGTTATTTCATTGCTTTTTCAAGAATATATAGAATATTACTATTGAAGTTACCAATAACGAGATATTTTGGTTTGAGTTGATCCACTACCTAAAACAAGCCTTTTTACCGATATCTCGAAGTCCCGCGAAATGAAAAAAAAAATTCCATTGGTCCGGGGTGCATTTTACGTGTTACCCAGTGTAATTAACCCTATCCCTCCTGACACGGGTACCTGAGTACCCGAACCGACTTTGAAGTCAAATATTTTTCAAGCCAAAAAAGTTGAAAATTTGAGGTTCCATGACATCTTACAAATAGCCGTTTTCTATCGTTTTTCGCATTGTTAGCTTTACAGCATTGTTAGGTTAGTTTAAGAGCCGACCCAAAGTCGAATAGTCCTTAACCTCCTGATAAGTGTACCCGGGTACCCGTAAATTGCTTCACACACATTTAGACTATATATTCCAAAACTACTGGGCCGATCTAGCTGAAATTTGGGCAGCATATTTGTTTTGAGTACAAAAATTTTGCCACACCCCTTTTACCGCCTACTAATCAATAAAAATGCTATATTTCAGAAGTTTTGGGTCGTTTTAGACTAAAATTTGTAAATTTAGTTAATTTGATTATTGTCGGCAATTGTACTAAAAATTGACGTGGCGTTTCCATTGTTACGCCCAATTTTTAGGAGATAAGCGTAGAGGGAAGTATAGTGCATCGGGTATAAACTATATTGGTATAAAAAAACAAAAGTGAAAATCAGCAGTTAATGCAGAACTGTGCTATGCTTTAGTGAGCTTGTTTAACATTGGACACATGCAGTCATCGCATTTTTTGCGTGTCTTTCTGTCGGATTTGCCATCAATAGCCATGGAAATGTAGCAACGACACTCTGATGGCCACCGACCAGTTGCATCTTTCTCAGTGAAACCTGATGGGACTGCAACGTCCGGGAAAACTGACTCAGAAATGATTTTATTGATCATAAGCTCAAAAGCAGTGCGCTCTTTGGTGTATCGTGTTGTTCGGTTATGAGTGGCCTTTTCTTTCATATTTTTAATCGCCAACTCTACGCTAAGTGATATCAAAAACATTTGACAGAAGCTAGTTGAATGATAAAAAAAACATAAAACGCACCCAACGCAGCTACGTCGATCATGTAGTAAAAAATGGCTAATGACCATATATTTGTTTTACGTTTGGTGTTAAATTTAGATAACATCTGGTATATTAAATCTACTCCGCCTTTGGTTTTGTTGTAGAAGACAATAATCTCCTGTTTTTCATTTACTTTTGGCTCTCTTCATAGCTGACAAAAAGGAAACGATTTTCTTCTTCCTGGTTGCGATACATAAAACATAAACATAAGTAAACCTGTATCGCCTGTGGGGTTTGGTCTTAAGTCTCTTGGATATAAGCTTTGTTTTGTCGTAGTGTGCCGACGAGGATAATTCTTCTTACTCATAGCTAATTGGCCAACATTACTTATTTAGATAACACATTTAGATAACCATTACATATTTAGATAACCATTTCGCCATGGTAAATTATCTTAAAATTTATGATTGTGAATCTATGGTTTTGCGGGCTGGAGTGGGGTCTGATGGACAGAAGCACTTGTTGTAGCACTAGATGATGGTGCTGCGGTAGAAGATTCGCCTGCAGATACTTTTTTTCGATAAAAGATGCATTTCGTTTGCACGACATCGAAAAAATTTTATAAAATCAAACTAAAGTTAATCAACTTTACGAGCCTAAACCTAAACACGAACTGACAATACGAAGAAACGATAAGCTCACACACAATTAAACATTCACAAATACACATACACTTGCGATCATTGTCTTCACATCACGCTTGGCCTAAACAGTAGCATGCACGGACATATCTTATCTATGACTCTCAGTGTTCCCATACAAATTACACACGGGTACCCGGGTACCCTTATCAGGAGTCAATGCATGAAAATGTTATCAGGACGGTTAGGGTTAAAGAAAAAGTGCAGTAAGGAGTATTTTTTAATGAGCAACTGGTCATTTTGATTGAGCGGGATTTCGTTATTGAGTTTCCTGGTTAATTGAACAAAAGTGTAAGCATTTTTGCTTGTGCAATTAAGCGGGGATTACTGTATTTACTTCCCTCTAAAAGAAAAAAAAAACAATCAAGAAGATCACCGCATTTTTGGAGCTCTAGATGAGAACCTGCCATTAAATCAAAAATATCAGGTTATTCGAAAAGCCTGTTATTTTGAGTCGCGTTATTCGGAATTACCGAATACTTTTTGAACTTGTTTTTTTATTTAAATTTAAATATTTTTCTTATTTAAAAAACGAATTGGCATTTTTAGCATTTCAAAAGACTATGACTATGGCATGGAATCAATTGTGCTTGTTGCGTGATATGAAATTTTTGAACACAAATGATAGAGCTGTACCTACTAAGCCCATTTCAAACAGTTTATATTCATGTTATCAATAAGCTTTATGTAGTTTGTTCTTACTTATCTAAGGATTTTCATTGTCGGCAGATAGAGACTGGCGATCAGAAAAATAGATTTCTGTAAATAATTTGTCTGTGTCAAAAAAAGTATACAGTTCCTGGCCATAATATTTTCAGTCAGAGTATGACGAGAGACTGATTTCACTCTACTCGTAAAAAACTTAAATTTTGAATAGACATTGATACCAATGATAAGCTTTATAAAGTTCGTGACACATTAACATGTTTACTGTAGAAATATATACAATTCCAAAAGACGAAAATCTTTGCGTGGATTAAATGCTGGTTTCTTTTAAAGGAAAAACTGCATTATATACCCAAAGTTCGCATAAAATGGGGTCCTTCTAGAAAAAACTAATATCAAAAATTTTTTTTAATACCAATTTTTCAAAATTTAATGATGCATCTGCATAAAAAGGGAATTTAGGCTTCAAATACGATACGAAGCAACAGTATCGAAAAAGTCCCCCTACTATTTCTTTCTTTACAAAAATAGAAGTAGATTTAATTGCCGCATTGAAAGAAGCCATAATGTAATTGCCTTGAAATGGCAATAGTAAATATTGTGCGATAAATTTTTGGCGATGAAATATAAACTAGGAGCAGCAGTTGTTTAGCAAACCCGTAAGCTGGCTACATAAATTGGAACGTTGAAGATGAGTTTAAGTTGGGTTGCTCGCTCTAATCAACTTTTCCCAAAGCAATAATAGTAAAGATATAATGTTGTGTTGTCTCAAAAAATGGGCATAATTCGTTTTGTCATTGTTAGGGAGATTTCAGTAATGAATAAACTTATCCGATCTCATAAACATTTTAATACAAGAAAATGTTAATTTATTTAAATTTATTGCATATTCATTAATTTACTTAATTCTTGTCGTGTCTCAACCAACCCCTTCTTGTCATTTATTTTTTAAGCCGATCATAAAAAATAGCTGGTTCGATAAAAAGTCCACTTATACTACGAACCCTTGAGAATGCTTTATATGCCATTCCTAATGCAAATTCTTATTCTCCAATATCGACAACTGCTTGATCGAGTGTTAATAGGGGCCCTCAAACGATACTACATGACGGACGTACATGTAGTTCGATAAAGTAACGGGGCTTTTTTCGTTGCCCTCACACACATCGCACATGACGGATAGACTTTGGATAGACTTCATTATTTTTAGCTGCCGAAGAGTTAACATCTATTAAAAATATTAATCTTTATTCTTTTGAGCATTTATTTTTATTTATTTTTGCTTTAAATATTCCAAGCCGTCACAATTTTAGGTAAAGATAAAAAATTCGATCCAAAACATAACATATCTTACGTTCGGCAGTTTTGCCGCGAGATGTGCTCTCTCTGAAAATTTTCAACAAATGGCAAAATATACTAAGTTGGATGGCCGCGCACGCAAACGGAACTACATGTCGGACGTACTTAGCAAAAAGTCAAAAATTTTTGACTTCCATCGGACATGTCCATCCGCCTTGATTTTTTGCACACGAACGATACTACATGTGTGATGACTTGACAGGTCGGATGGACATGTAGTATCGTTTGAAGGCCCCTAATCGTTGCGATCTATGAATACTAATCGCATAAGCAAGTTGTAGTGGAATTTGCTTGCGAGTAAAATTGTTTGATCCTTTTTTAAATGATACTACAACAGGAAGAATAGGTAATACATTAGAGTTGTTGTATTTTAGTCCAGAATAATTGGGAAACTTGACCAAAATGCAAAAAGGAAATTCTTCTATAAATCGGCACATTCGTAATGGCAATAAACAATTTCAAAAACCTCACCGATGCTGCCATTGCACAGACCAGCTGAAGTAAAAAGATTTTGCCTCAAAATAACTTGTGCACCCTTCCATAGATATAACTTTGGACTTAAACCTCTTGCATCGTCGGATGAGGCTAACAACGCTCGTGGGTCACTGTGTAAAGCATTGATGATTGTTACGGCATTGCCAACATTTCTGAGCTTCTCAATGTTATATTCTTCAATTTCAGCGTTCTTCGAGATTAATCTTAACACATTTTAATTCGAAAAAAATAACGCTGATTGAACATGGTTGATAAGAGGTCGTAGTCTTGTAGAGTCAGTTCTCGTAATGATACTCTAAGTAAATATTCGCTGAAAACTTGTTGTTTTGGTCGAATTATCTCATTATCTGGTTCAATACGAACACTTTGCTTATTTCACGATAGACTAATTGACCTTGAGTGGCGGAAACATCACCTGACCTCGGATTCCCGTAAAGTGGGATATCTCCAACTGGCTGCAGTTGGTTGAAATCTCCGAAGAACAGCACTACGTACCCTTTGAATGTTTTTTATGTTAATAGTTTTGGCACAGTTTCTTATAAATTTTGTGCAGTGCCGGCTCAAAAAATTTCAGGAGATATAGAAGAATTTTATCTTGAATCCTGCTAAACATAAATTGAATTAGTAAATTAACATTATAAATATTTACTTTTAACAGGAAAACATTCATCATTCTCTGCCGAAGCTGCTAAAAAATATTACAAGCAATAGCAGTAGCATAGCGAGTGCAAACAGCTACAGCTCGACTCGAAAAATATTAAAAAGCGGCAGTAACAGCAAGAAGACGACTCCAAAATGCGATAGCTTTCTGTTGCTGTGGCTTCGATAATGTTCAAGGTTGCCAACTCGGGGGGAATTCCCCCATTTGGGTGGAATTTTGACTCGATGGGGAAGTGAGGAAATGAGTTAATTATGGGGGGGAATTAATTTAATTTTACTTTTGTTTCTAAATTCATTTAAAAATCAAAGCAAATTTGAAAATTTTCCGTATTAATATGCTTAGAAACTTTTGATAAATTTCTTTATTGCTGAACATTCCCATTGCATTAAAAACCTCAGTTGGCAACATGTATTTCTTCCTTTTTTTGGCATTCGCTTTGACTGATTTAGTCAGCTAATTTACGATCAAAAGAAGTGATTTCAAGAAGTTAACTTGTTTCTTAATCCCCATTTGTTTTTCGTAAGGGCTATATTAACTTTGTCACTCCGTTTTTAACGGTAATAGGAAGGCGTAGTAGGTATAAGAAAGTATATTTGTTGATGATAAAAATCACTTTCTGCGTTGTTTGAGCCAGGTCCATCTGTCTATCTATCGACACGATTACAGTCGGAATTTTGAATAAAATTCAAAACATATGCTTTTATTAAAAAAACTAAGATCAAGTTGGAGAATAAGCAAAATCGGATGAAAACCACGTCTACCTTTCATACAAAGTGATTTTAGCAAAACGGATTTTAGCAAAATTCATCTCTTTAAATGCCACAAAAATTAATATATTGACTTTGCACACATGCTTTGGCGTGAAATATTCATCACATATTTCAAGTTTGTCCAAATATGATTAAAATCACGCCTAACTTGACTTAACCAAAACGGTAAAATTTCTTTCAATTCCAAAAAAATTAACTTAATGACTTTAATTTTTGCACATAAGTCTTAATCGCAAATATGCAATATATGTATGTATATAGCTTTCATAAAAAAGTCACTAATACAAAAATGCTTTAAGAAATAGTAAAACATTTTAAAACATGTTTATACTTAAATTTTAAAAGGATTTTATAGAAGCAAAATTTATTTATGGAAAATTGCAAAATAAATTGCTAAAGCGCAGCCAAAGTAAAAACTTTGATGCTTTTGCTAATTTGGCAACAGCAATGTAAGCCCTGAACAATAGTATACATCAAAGTCATGAAATAATAGTTGATCCCGTAACGCCTAAGGCTCTTTCACCAGCTCTTTCACCTCCGTAAATATTCGTACTCTTACACTGAACACTCTGTATATGTATTTTTGTTTTGTTTGTATAGAAATTTAAATGATCCGAGAAATTTTCATCAGATTAATATAAATTACTTACAATACAAAAGGTACAAAAACGTCAAATTAATAATCAATCAATAAAATTTTATGCAAAATATTCTAAACACTAGCACTTTTCGAAAAATTTTTTAACTAACTTATAAACTAAATAGAATTTCGAAATTTTGGCTTCGTAAGGAAATAATATTAGAGGCGTAGAAGAGTTTAGAAAAAATAGTTTTAAAATCAGTCAACCCATTTAGAAGTTATGTTCTGTCCAACATTTTTCAAAAAATATTATGTTCCAATAAAGTAGCACGATGCTGTTTTGATCAAAAATAGGTAATTGAAATTTAGCACCCTAACATAGTTTCTGTGTACAATAAATATATGAAGATATAATGTATAAGATTAAAATTTTCGACCATTTCATTGATTTGTCGTGATGTGGCCGTATGCTACTCCTGGTTAAAATATAAATTAAATTGTGAAAGCAATTATTTTAAATCAAAAAATTATATGGATCTATTGTGCTCGAAAAAGTGGACGTCCTTTTGATAAGAATAGTATAAGTAGCCCAACAGCAATGAAAAATAGCAGTCCTACAACATTCAGATAGCTCTACGAGACAAACCCAATGCATTTCTTTCGCTACAATGGTTTTCAGCTAAAGCATACATCGAAGAAACTCAGGTGCAAACCTGAAGGATGCAAGGGATATTCAAGGTACAAGCCAAGGTACATTCATAATGCTACGATTATTTGTGCATTCCAAATGAAACTCGGAATTGCTTCAAAATATACCAAGGCAAAAATTTAAATTTAATTTAAATTATTTTAATTTTTGGTCTACTATGCTTATATTTTTTATTTATGAATACAGTTTGTGTTAAAAAAAATTATTTTTAAATTTAAAAAATAACAAAAACGCATATGGGCATTTCCGGGGCTTACAAAAAAAAAAAAATAAACTAGCAGTTTATATTTTTTAATATTTTACTAAGCGCACTATAAAAGGTGTAAAAGCTAAGAGTTTTCAGAAGTTCGGCTCTTAGATAGAAGCTTGAAAAAAATATTCACTAAATAATTTTCAAATTTTGAATTTTTGAACTTCTGTACATTTTTTTCGTAAAAAAAAAAATAAGCCAAAACCTATCCTTAAATTTAGCATTTAATCCAAGTTCTTCAACGCAATCATACTATTTTCTGTGTCTTATTTCATTTAAAATCTGCTTTAATGTAAAATGGATTAAAGCTTTACAGAAATTTTCGACTGGATATGGAATTTTTTCAATCAAATAAAATAACTTTACAATGGCTGAATGTACTAAAAAGAATGAAAATAGGATGAAAATATCGCTAACTAATTATACTCTCAAAGGCTTTTCACAAAGAAAAGTATAAAAATAATTTTCAAAGAATACTTCTTGATCACCACATAACTTTTTTCCATAACGAAACAGGCATTATTTCAATAAAAACAACTGAAAACATTTCATCAGGTCCTAATATTACTTAACATATTTCTCAAAGTATAATTTTTGTAGGTTCCTCAAAATCGTATATGCTTGTAAAAACCTCTTTATTATTAAAATTTTGAATGAACGATGCTACTTAAAGTAAATAAACTGTCGAAAAGAAAAAGAAATTGACTGTTTCTGAGCACTCAACACGCTTCTAACATAATAACGTGACCTGCATTGGAAAACCACATGCTGGAGTAAAAAAAAACTACATTAAGTAATTGTGGTTATATTCTACACCCTTCTCCTACCGCCCCCATATTCTCGACCCAATCCCTTGAAATAGAGGGTTAAAAAATTTACGTTTTGCACATAAAAATTAGTTTTTAGAGAACTTATGTAACAATATTGAATGTTACATGAGCCCTTCATGTACCCTAAACCTTATCCAACCATCTCCAAACAATTTCCAAATATAGTGTTCATGTAATGACTTAAGATAAATTTTTGTGTTTAATAGAAATAACATAAGCACAGTATGTAAAAAACAATACAAAACAAAATAAAAAAACAAATAAATAGAGAAAAACAAAAAAAATTTAGCTTATAAGTTAAGGTTTGTAGAGTGTGCTAAATATAAGTAAATATTAAAGTATAAAAAAATATAATTGTAATGAAAATGCAAAATAAGTAATTGAATATTTTAGATTAAAAAATAAAAAAAAACAAAACCAAAAACAATAAAAAGAACCCAATCCCTAAATAAATCACAAATTGTTTTTTTACTAAACGACAAAAAGGGACACTTACTTAAAAGTCAGTATATTACTATAGAGCACCTTAGTACTTATTACTACGAAAAGCAGTTCTTGGAAAAAAATAAGTAAGTATTTATTAAAGATATGACAGCAAAAGGGACAAAACTCAACATGTCAAATTTTTAACTTTTTATGTAAAACTATTCGTTTTGATCATCTACATCGGCTGTCTAAATTTTGTACAAAATTTCTTACCCTTTATTTATTTATTTATTAATCTATTTATTTATTAATTATTTATTCATTACATATGCTAGTACAACCCATTGGCGTCGGAAGCGGGGGGACAAGGGGGGCAGTTGCCACCCGATTTTTTAGTTAGATAAACAATTTAAAAGGAAAACTTTAAAAGTTATTCAAAATATCAGTTTTTTTACAACGAAAATATTTTTGTATTATATATTTTCCTCTTCTTTCTCTCTTCTTCATAAGCATGCTTGCGGATAACCATTTTCTTTCTCTGTAGCTGCGTTCCATTCACTTCAAAATAATCCAGATTTTTTTTTTTACATGCAAAGCAAAAACAAAAATAATAATCCTATAACAAATTGGATTATTTTTGCTATCCATATAAAATTGTGATATAGTCTTTATAAAATTTGAAACACAGGTGTCTTACCTGTATATTCCTCTGAGCTGTCATTTATTTTTTTGAATATTCTGTTTGTTTGATACAATGACTATAAGGTAGCTATGACAGCTACCTATTTTCTCACGAGCTGCGACCATCGAATGTTAAACAAAAGAAAACAAAACAAACCGCGTGTATCACACACATTGGACGCATTCAGCGGAGCCAACAATTGCACTTAAACTTTTTATATATTGCATAATATTAATAAATAAATTAAATAATTTACACTTTTTCTGACGTTTAGAGCAAAACACATTCAGAAAAAAACATCGTTCACTAAGGTATCGCTACCATAACAGTTCACAACAGTTTTGAACGACACACGTTCTCATGACACCTAATAGCTATTGTATCATGATTGCTTGGTTGAATTTTATTTTGACTGCAACGCTAATGCCCTCTACGAGTCGTTTTTCTTGCCGTTCCTTTGAGAAAATTTGTTATCGCGATTATATTAAGGCGAAAGGAACGCAGCTTGTGTTTGCAAAGAGATAGAACAAAATGTAGGGTTTCTACTGCAAACCCACCACTTCAGTTTAAAAGCACCCTTAAGTATGTAGCTTAATGCTTAATGCGCATGGTACTACATGTTGTACAATCTGCCATGTTGGTCCAATGTTTTGGACCATGCGAAAGCCCCTACTGTGAATTAGCTGATGAAAATCCACGTCGACGCTTTGAAGAAACAACATGTCGGCCTTTGTAGTCTAGTGGAGATTGCGCTAGACTCTTAAACCAGAGGTCCCTGGTTCGAGTCCGGGCTCGGGCATGGTTCTTTTCACTTTCTTTGTTATTTCCTATATTTAAGAATTATGGAAAACTAAAAATCCACAGCTAAATTGTGGAAAATGTGGAATTAAAGGAATGGAACAAACTAAAGGGCTGAAAATGCTTGCCGAGGTTAAGGCATAACACTAGCCTCGGTTAAAAGCAATTCAAATTGTCTTTCAGGGTTGTTTCGCCTAATCAATAATTCACGTATGGTTCCAATCAATTCCTCTTAATAATCTATTCCTTTCCTTTCAGGTCAAAGACCAAACCTTGTTTGTATAAGGCGCATGCCTTGGTTCTTTGATCTTTTAAAAAAAAAAAAATCGGTTCCTTCAGTATAGTTCCCATTATATGATCGGCTACGAAAAGATTATTTCGAAATTTTGGATCTTCTCTCAAATGAGATAACGGCTAGATTCCATCAAACAGGTTGATATTTTACTTTTTTTTATTTTTGCAAGTTTACACCAGCTTCACTCAACCGACTCACTTTGATTTAACATTCGGTGAGTCGGTTGAGTCAAGCTAGTGTAAACTGGCACTTTGTAAATATTATTGTACATTTAAACAGATCTTGACACTCTGGAATCGTTGGAAAATATTGTAATCGAAGCCTTCAACGGAAAAGTGCCTTCTGAACAAAATCTAAAAACAAAACTTGATCTTTATGCAGATGACTTTTTTGTAGATGAAATTGCTGAAGCAATTGCCTGGCCAAACACCTTTAAATTGTAGTGGCATTGTATCCCAAATGCGAAAAATTCGGTAACTGTAAAAATACTATTAAATGAAGTTGAAAAACTTATTGCTTTGCTTTTGATTGTGCCTGCATCAGCAGCTTCATCTGAGCGTTCTTTTAGTGCACTAAGACGACTTAAAACGTATCTTCGAGCAACTATGACACAGAAACAACTCACTCATGTGGCACTTATACACATTCACAAAGATAAAACTGAAGAATTGAATTCGATAGAGGTGGTGAAAGAGTTTGTTTCTCGCAAGGACAGAAAGAAACATTTTGGAATAATTTAAATTGATATAACTTATTGTGCCTTATTGCATTTAAACCATGTAAAGATATACCTAGTCTTGCTTTATAAAAGCAACCATAATTTCTTATATTTTTATATTACCATATGAAAGATCCTTTAAAGAATGATCTCTAATATTGAAATTGGAAGAACTTTTAAAAATAATGAAATTTTAATATTTTTTATATATTGTATTTTTATATTTTTTTTATTTTAAACTAAAATAAAAAATTTGTGTATTCACATTCATGTTTCTTTGAAGAAATTTTGGTGAACTTTTTTTTGCACCACCATTTGTACTGCCCCCCCAGATGAAATTAGCTTCCGACGCGCTTGGTACAACCAGATAGAAATCTTATAAGCTAAAGCACTAACTGCACAGAGAAAAGCGAATTGATAGAAATATATAAAACTAAAAAATATAACATAACACTAAGGTAATAAAGGTGGTAATAAAGGTGGGAACTCAAAGTCGGTTTATAAGAAAAACAGATTATTCATTATAAAAACTTTCAATTTTAGAATTGTGCCCCTTTTGTAGTTAGGTTGCGATATGATAAAGGTAATGCCTACTTTAATTTAACGCTAGATATAAATAAGCCGACCTATAATTGAACATAAACATTTACACAACATTGTTTTCTGTTAAAATCACAGTATGTTTAATATATGTATTGAGGTTGATGTTTTTGTTTTTTTTTTTTTTTTTGCTTGGAACTTACTAGAGGCGTTGCATATGACAAATGCTGCTCTTTCCTGGTGCATTGTTTGCGTCGTCACCACGCAACGGTATGTCATAAAGCATGTCATGCCTGCCAAACATAAATATTTAAAAATGTAACATTTCTTCGGTATTTAATTAGTAATTAATTAATCAATTATGGAAGTTATTGTGGCAACAAAACAACCATTAATGCATTGTAATGCATTTAAATGCATAATTTGTGGCGTTGACCACGTTGAAGTGACAGCCGACGAAATGATTTGACATTCACTAGAAGTTCTAGCATATTTACACATATGCCTGGAATTTAACAAAATCATGATTTAAGTTAATGGAAACATTAAAACCGTATTCAAAACAATAGAATAATATTAATAATAAAAGAACACAAGTCCGTCATCGGGCACTCCGGAGAAGTAAAGCTATTTTTGTAGGATAATTGTTTTGTATGAAATAAAAAATAATATCAAAACTAAATAGTTTTTAAATTATATAACAACAAAAAGTAAATTTTAAGCACAAGTTAAGATTCATTCCTCGACATTTACAAATCAGAGTGTCTACTTAACATTTAAATGTATATGGACAATTTAAAATCTTTTAATAAATTTTTCTGGAATTCAAGCAGATTTCACAGTTTTGATAAATTAACTTTACATGGGAGCTAATATAATATTAAATATTTAATTACACTGAACAACAAAATCATTCTTTTTATAAAATAACAAGGTTCCGCCAACGGATTCTGATGGGGACCAAAAACCAAATATACGTGTATCGGCGTTTTGAAAGTTTACGTCTAAGTTTTATTTTAGAGGGGGTTTAATTTATTCCCCTTTTGAACATTCTCATGGATCGTGAATCGGCAAACGAAACCATGTGACCCTTATGTTTTTGGTATAAGATGTGTTCATCACATTTGTGTAAAATATTATGAGGAACATTTTTGTGGAACATTTTAACCCTCTAACTCTTCAGTGTATGGGTCTTTTTTGACCTGTTTTTGGTAAAGAGTAAATAAGACCCATAAAGCAGGAATACAATGGGTTAAAATATTCCACAAAAATATTTGCCATAAAATTCTACTATAAGTCTCTGGTAACACCAAAGCTTAAAAACCAAGTTGAATGCCAAAAATAAGTGAAAACTTAAAATGTGTTTAAAAGTTAATTTCTCACTTATTTAGAATTGGTGTAAAAATGTCCCTTAAAACTCAGTGGTAAGGTGTTAATTCCTATAACAAAAATTTTTTGCTTTCTTCTTTGTATTTATAGATATTATATGAAATTTTACGTATAACATTTTTGTTATAGGAACAAACACCATAACACTGACTTTTGTGGGACATTTTAACAACAATTCTAAATAAGTGAGAAATTAACTCTTAAACATTTTTTAAATTTTTACTTTTTTTTGGCATTTACAATTATGGCAAATATTTTTGTGGAATATTTTAACCAGTTATATCCCTGTTTTATGGGTCTTATTTGCCCTTTATCAAAAACAGGTCAAAAAAGACCCATACATTGAATAGTTAGAGAACTAAAATGTTCCACGAAAATGTTCCTCGTAATAGTTTACACGAATGTGCTCAACACATCCTTTACCAAAAACGTGAGTGTGACATAGTTTCGTTTGCCGATTCAAAATTAAACCCCTTCAAGAATGTTCAAAAGGGGAATAAATTAAGCCCCCTCTAAAATAAAACTCAGACTTTCAACAAGCCGATACACATATATATTTGTTTTTAGTCCCCTCTATCAGAATACGTTGGCGGAACCTTGTTATTTTTCTTTGTGTTGAACATTGTTATTAGTTAATTAAATTATAAACATGTACATTAGGGCTGGTCGATTTGTAGGGAGTGAAAAATTTCACCAATTTCCCTATGATTTCCGTATTCTATGGGTTATTCCATGAAAATTTGCCGAAGGAACCATACCTCTATCGTTAAAATCGAGTCCCCTACTTTTTGTTGGTAAAAAGTTCAAAAGTTACGGGCATTTTTGTCCAAATTTTGGACCATTTTCCCATTTTTTCATGATTTTATCCAAGAATATTACTTTCATGGCCATTTTTTTGGCTCAATCCATTATTTAATTCAATTTACAATTCAAAACGAAGAGTTTAAGCCCAAATTTATCGAATTCGGTTGATTAATTTATGCGATATTGCTAAAACAAAATAACACATAAAACCAACTTTTTGATTTTTTTCCCTTTTTATTTTTTTTCTACAAAAATTCAAATTAAGAGATAATAAAGTATTTATCAACGTATTATCAAAAAAAAAAATATTCAATTTGAGTGTAGTAAAAGACAAAATGTGAAAAAAACATTATTTTTTCTGAAAGTCTTGTTTGCTTTCAAGTCTTGGTGTTTTCGTACGGCTCTCTAACGTCGTCGCCATAGCGCCTTCTACATTCTTTCCTGCAACTCGTTTAGCAGTGGCAGCCAGCAATTGGACATGTCTTTCCGTTCCTTGAATGTGTAAAGGAATTTGTGGATCATCGAACGGTGGCACTTCGTAATTTAAATATCCCTCCAAATGTTCATACGAATAACTTCGCGTAAACGGTGGTTCGAATAAAATGGTATCGTCATTTAAATCAATCATATTTGTATATTCCGTACAATTAAAGTTTATAAGAGATTTTTTATAAACTCTAAGTTCCGTTGGGTCGACAATATCTCTTCGGTAATGTAAAATCTTCTTTATAGCAATGTTTCGTTTTTCCATTCTATCATCAAACAACATAGATAGCAAGATATTTTCTGAGTGTGTAAAATATGGATTATCTTGAATTACTGTATTTACAACTCCAAGTAAATTCGGTGGTAAAAATCGTGTCCAAGTAATAAATTTAAAAAGTAATGTACTACCGTATGCGGCAGAGCTATAATACTTAACATTGAAATACATTGGCGTGTATACTTTTATTATATAGTTAGCCAGAATTTTTAAATTTTCAGTTGGATTATTAGTTGTCACATACAACCGTAATAATCTATTGGCTTTGGTCAGCCAACGAGAATGTGCAATTGGCCCTGGTTTTATGTGAGACAAATCCGCAGGAACCACACCATTAGAAATTGCATTGGCCATTAACATCAAGTACCTCGAATCGGTAGATAATTCTTCTGGATTTAAATCATCAGGAGGCATATTTTCCAAAGCAATTTCCTCAAAATCGGTTACCACCTGAAAAGAAAACATAAAAGCTAAAAAATAGAATGAAAAATGGTAAAGAATCAGCTATAAAAATTACATACCGGAAGATTTTCACAATTAGCAATTTTTGAGCTCAACTTTCCGGTAGTTGATCGTGGTCCAGTGGTGGTTGATTTGTCTAAAGTGTCAAACAAATGTCTAAACGGAAGCTCGTTAAAGTGCAGAAGACACACAAATCAGTGCAGTGGTCTCTTTAACTGTTTTTCGAATAGTCGCAAAATTCCACCGTGTACGCCAGTATTTGTTGGTTCACCATCAGCGCATATGGCAATTAATGAATCGAGAGACAATTGTTTTTCTTGGAAGAATTCGATCAATTGTTGACTTTGCTTGCCGCAGTTTCACTTTCTAGTTTTGTGTAGCCTATCAATTGAGATTTTGGTTCCCTCAAAACAACTAGATGAGGTTCTTTAACCATCCTTGGATGCAACTTCTCATCAATTTTTTCTACAATTAGAGCATCATTTTTCCTGCCGTCGAATGAAAATGATATCAAATTCGAGCCATCATACCGCTTACGAAGTGCGTCTTGTCACCATTTTTCTCTTTCTCTACGAAGTTTACTTTTATCCATGATGACAAGATTGTCATGAGCATCTTTTACGCCCAGGTCTTTCATCAGAGCTGTTGCCAATGCTGATCCCATTCTGTCATGCACACCAAATCTGTCACACATCATTGCATAGTTTTTAGTATTGTATCTGGGAGTGTATGTTTGTGGTGGTAGAACTAAATCTGAACCTCCTCTCACATCAGCTTTCATTTCGTCATAACGTGGTTCGTATGTAGGATCGTTGCTCACTGGGATTGTTGGTGTAGTCGTTGGTATCGTCTCTTCACTTCCACTATCGTGTTCCGGTATCGTTTGTATTCTGTCATTATATTGATCGCGCATGAAATCTTTTAAGTTTTTTGGGATAGATCCACATGAGCAGTCGTTTTATTTCAAGTTGCATTTACATTTTCCAATGTTGAATAATTGGTTTGTTGATTCTACGAATTTTTTGAATTCTGTTGCGCGTTTTACTCGTTGTTAATCTGCATTACTATATGCGTCAAGCAAATTATTCAATTTTCTAATGATGCTACCTTTGAGTATAAATTCAATATTAAGTTGATTCCAAATTTCTAACAATCTGTCTGCTACTTGGGGAGTAAATGTTTTATAGGAAAACATTTTGCTTTGGGCTTTTGAACGTTCGGCCAAGAAAAAATAGTACTTCAATATATCTCGTTTAGTTGACAGATTAATATCAGGTAATTCACAGGCCACTCCAAAAGAAAAAAGATCATGAGAGACCAAATGTTGCAAACTACTGCGTTGGGTATCTGTTGGATTTTGCGATGAACCAGGCTCTGAATCCATTTTTTAAACCGTCACTAAAAGAATTAAATATGTTTTTCATAGAATAATAATATAACTATTAACTATAATAGTTAGCAATGTTTTTACACTTACCTTTAAATCTTTTCTAAATTTCAAAATAGTTTGATTATTTGTTAGTTATTTCAAGTAACACTTCACTGAAATGACGCTCAAACAAAACTTGCATACACTGGAATATTATAAACAAACAAAAATAAAGAAGTCTATAAAGAAACTAAAAACAAAAAGAAATAAACAAACATAACACAGGGTGTGCACCCTGTGAAAAAATATGCCAATAATGTAAAGCGCAAATCAGTCCAGTCGTAACGTAAGGTTCGTAAGCTTCGTAAGTCAAAAAAAATTGAGCCAAAAAAATGGCCATGAAAGTAATATTCTTGGACAAAATCATGAAAAAAATGGAAAAATGCTCCAAAATTTGGACAAAAATACCCGTAACTTTTGAACCGTTGGACCAATGTTGGAGATTTTTTTTTTGTAAAATGAGCTCACTTTTCCAACGCGCCTACTGGCGATTAAACATGATCGATAGTTTTTGAGTTATGGATGTGAACGTGCAGGTAATATTTAATACGAACGTCAATTTGGGAAAAAATCTACCAACAAAAAGTAGGGGACTCGATTTTAACGATAGAGGTATGGTTCCTTTGGCAAATTTTCATGGAATAACCCATAGAATACGGAAATCATAGGGAAATTGTCGAAAAATAAATCGACCCGCCCTAATGTACATACATGTTTATTAGGGCGGGTCAAATTGTATGGAACGATATTTTTTAAGTGTATAGCAAAAACGTAATCTATAGGTGATTCTGAGAAATTTTGCTCAAGAGACCATAGCTCTAAGTCGGATTTGGAGCCCCCCAAAATTTCAAAATATATATTTTTCCATATATACATAGAATAATTTAATGAAATTCGTCATAAAATCGGATAGAATTATAGTCGATTTCTCAATCTGGGCTTGTTTGAAAGGTATTTTTATCACCTTTCAGCATCTATATTCATACCAATATTTTTTTTATTTTTAGTAGAATGAACTTTTAACTAATAAATTCTGAATTTTCTTCGATTTTTTCGAGATTTTTTTTTTTTGCAGATTATGAAAGTTTAGGTAATTTCCAACAGCTTTTATTGCGATCAATTTTTTGTTTTGAACTCCTTTTTGTGGAAAATCGATCTGAAAAAATCAACATTTTCAAGGTTTCAACAAAAAAACACTATTTTTACATTTTTAATTCAATTTCTTTTTAAATATTATTCTTGACCTACAATTTAATGTTTTAACGTGGTAATATTATTTTTTAAGGTCCTTTTTACTTTCCATTCGAGGAGATTTCTTATGACTTTCTAATGTCACTGCCATAACTCCTTCACGATTCTTTTCTATAAATCGTTTTGAAACACTCGTTAATAATTGTACATGTCTTTCTATTCCTTGTATGTGCATTGGAATTTGTGGATCAGCCCGTGGTGGTTCATCGAAATATAAGTATTCTACCAAGTGATCATATGGAATCTGTCGAGTAAATGCTGGTTCAAATAATATATCGTCGTTATTCATATCAACCATAATGACATAATCGGTAGCATCGAAATTTAAGATATATTTTTTGTAAACTCTGAGTTTAGTTGGATCGTACAATTTTTCTCGATAGTGTAAAATCTTTTTGATAGCTCTATCCCGTATTGCTTTTCGATCATCAAATAACATTGTTAATAAGATATTTTCTGGATGTGCGTAATATAAGTTGTTTTGAATTACACCATCTACAATTACAATATTACGTAAGTTTGGTTGTAAGTATCGTGTCCAACGTATAAATTTTAATGTTCTGGTTTAATGTTAGCTAAATCAACTGGAACAATACCATTCGAAATTGCTCTAGCTATTTGATATAAATATTTAACATATGTTGATAGTTCGAGCTCATGTTTATGATCCATCATTGCAGGCATATTCTCCAGTGGTATTGGATCAAAATCAGCTACTACCTGAAAAATGAAAAGTTTAGATCAATTAAAATGTAATTATTTTAACTTTATTCCAATCGAAAAAGTAAAATAATGACAATAAATAATAATCGGTTTTTGAGCATTTATTTAGAAACAACGGTACAATGTATATTATTCAAAGTATTGTCCATCGTTAGCTACAACATTTTCCCATCTTTCTGGCAGCATATGGATTCCGCGCCGGAAGAACGATTCGTCTTTTGAGGCAATCCACGAATCGACCCATTTTTTGGTATCCTCGTAAGAAGTGAAGCGCTGCTCAGCCAAGCCATGCGTCATCGATCTGAATAGGTGGTAGTCGGAAGGGGCTATGTCTGGGCTATAAGGCGGGTGGGGTAGCACATCCCAATTCAGCGCCTCCAACGTTTCCTTGACGGTTCTTGCAACATGTGGCCGTGCGTTGTCATGTTGAAAAACCACTTTGTCGTGTCTTTTGGCATATTCCGGCCGTTTAACCTATAATGCTCGGCTCAATTGCATCAATTGTTGTTGGTAGCGTTCCCCAGTGATGGTTTCGTTAGGTTTTAGCAGCTCATAGTACACGACACCCTTCTGATCCCACCAAATACACAGCATAAGCTTGGCGCCATGAATATTCGGCTTGGCCCTCGATGTTGATGCATGGCCGGGTGGTCCCCACGATTTTTTTCGCTTAGGATTATCGTAATGGATCCACTTTTCATCGCCAGTGACAATACGATGCAAAAAACTCTTCCTTTTATGCCGTTGAAGCAGTTGTTCGCACATGCAAAATCGCCGTTCAACGTCTCTCGGCTTCAACTGGTACGGCACCCAATTTCCTTGCTTTTGAATCATTCCCATGGCCTCCAAGCGTTTGCCGACCATTGATAAGTCGACTCCCAATGATTCTGACAATTCTTGAAGGGTTTGACACGGGTCTTCATCGAGCAAAGCCTCCAATTCCTCATCTTCAAACTTTTTCGGCTGGCCCGGACGCTCTTTGTCTTTCGTATCAAAATCACCACTTTTAAACCGACGGAACCAGTACTCACAAGTAGAAATCGATGGAGCATAGTCCCCGTAAGCCTCAGTAAGCGTGCGTTGTGCTTCAACTGCTTTTTTCTTCAAATGGAAGCACAAAAGTAAACCTTCCCGCAAATTGCGTTTTGTTGGAACGAAAGTCGACATGATCACAGAGAAAAAAATATATGTTGTTTACACTGCAGTGGAATGACACATACTTAAAAATGAAGCTTAGACAATGTGCTTTGAAATGAATATAGTCACAGGTGTGCCCGATGCGATCTATTGATAGTTACGCCATCTCTTAGAAAACCTTTAAAACTAATTCCAACCCCCAATATTTAACTGTTTTTCAAATAATCGTAAAACATCATTTTCTGTTTCAGTATTTGCTGGCTCACCATCACTGCATTTGCCAATTAATTGATCAACTGTTAATGTTTTATTGTTGAAAAATTCATTCAGTTTTCTGTGTTTGGTTTTTGCATCTTCTTGGCTACCCAAATTTAAATATCCAAGTAACTCATTATAGGGCTCTTTCAGAACAACTAAATGCGGTTCTTTTACCATAGTGGTATGAAATTTATCATTAATTTTCTTTGTAGTTAATGAGTCATCTTTTCTACCATCGAAAGAGAATGCAGTTATGGAAGAATTTGTATGTCGTGTACGAAGCACTGCATCTCTAGATTTAACTTTTTCTCTAGCCAATTTTGATTTATCCATAATAACAAGATTACCATGAACATCTCTAAAATTTGTATCTTTGAATAAAGCTGTTGCTAAACATGAAGCGACTCTATCTGAAACACCGAATCTATCACACATCATAGAAAAATTTAAGGCATCGTATCTTTGAGTATAATGACCTCGTCTCATTTGAACAGTTGCTTCTGGAACTTCTGTTGTTGCTTTATTTTCATCTTCATCCATGTGTAATTCAGGTGGTTCGTATGTTGGATCATCGGTACCAGTTATAAATGTTGGTATTGTTTAAGCTACTTCTTCAACGTCTTCCGTATATTCAGGTATTGTGAATTTTCTATCAGTATGCTGGTCCATCATAAATTCTTTTAGATGTTCTGGAATCAATCCACACGAGCATTCTGTTGTTTTTAATTTGCAATTACATTTGCTAATATACAATAATTCGGTTATTGAATCAACAAATGCTTTAAATTCATCTGTTTTGTTTCTATGTTGTACATGTTTCTGGTATTTATCAAGCAAACCAGTTCATTTTTGAAAACACTCTTTCTATTAATGATTTCAATATTTAATTTACACCAAATTTGGATCAATTTATCTGTTACGTGAGGAGTAAAAGTTTTATAAGAGAACATTTTGTTTTCAAATTTAGCACGATCACTTAAAAAAAAAATAATATTTTAAAATGTCACATTTAGTAGGCAAACTAAGATCATTTAAATCACTTGATAAACCAAAAACAGCAATATCTTGATGAGGCATTATCACTGCACTCTTTGATTGTGTCACACTAAATTTAAAAATAAAAATAAATATTGGTATTGTTATATCCGAGTTTTTATTTAAGTATTTTGGCAAACTGCGTGCGCATTGCACGATGAACGATTAAGGAACAAGGAAAAGCAAGCTTGGCAACGTTTAGTGTTGGTAAACGTAATTATTTTGTAACGTCATTTATTAGTGTTACAAAGTTTTTCAATTGAACAATGCTGCCATTGACGACTTATTCTACAGGTATCCATACCGGTTCTGAAAGGTGATAAAAATACCTTTCAAACAAGCCCAGATTGAGATATCTACTATATTGAGATATCTATCCGATTTTATGACGAATTTAACTAAAATATTCTATGTATATATGGAAAAAATCTATTTTGAAATTTTTGGGGGCTCCAAATCAGACTTAGAGCTATGGTCTCTTGAGCAAAATTTCTCAGAATCACCTATAGATTACGTTTTTTCTATACGCTTCATAAAAAAATTAACCCGCCCTAATGTTTATTCATAAAAATTTTCAAAAAAATTTTGGGACAGACAGAAAAAAAAACAAAAATTTGTAAAGAAAAAATAAATTAAATGGAAGACAGATGATTTGACAGGATAGATTTTAACAAAGTTGCATTGCAAATAAGCTGAATGTGGACTGGTAACGAGTTCCAAAGACGTATAGAATCGACGAAAAAATGTCGTACAGACGATAAGCAGAAATGCGTAGGTACAATTAAATTATTCACACGTTAAAATCTTAAAAATTACTGTTTCTGATACATACACCTAGCGAAATAATTATAAAGGTAGCAATAAATTACGTGATTTTAAAGGAATTAAAAAAAATTTAATAAATAGATTTATACTTTATTTATTCAATTAATTTAAACATAAAAAATGGAATACAAAAATATGTAAATTTTTTCTTAAATTTATTAAAGAAGAAACAAAAAATAAACTTAAAAATTGTGCGAAATAAATATTAAGGCACTAAATTTTTTAATTATAGAAATAATTTTAATAAGAAGTCTGACCTCCATTGTTTTTGATAACTTCTTTCAGACGAATTGGCATTGAGTTTATCAAAGTATGAATATGCATGGGATCAATTTTCTTCCACTCCTCTTGAATTTCCGTTTTAAGCTTCTTTAGGTCCTTAAATTGACGGCCATGATGGAAAACTTTGGCTGAGAGTATGGACCATAAGTTCTCGATAGGGCTCAGATCAGGACTAAGAGCTGGCCAGCCGAAAGTTGGTATACCCCTAGACTCCAGGAACTCTGTAGTTTTTCGAGAGCGTTGAATTGCTGCATTGTCTTGTTGGAAAATATATTCTGGGATAGAAAGATCTTCTACAAAGGGCACAAGAACTTTATCCAACAGTTGTAAATAATACAGTGAGTCCATCTTGGTGCTAACAAAGCAAATTGGAGTGGTTCTTTTATAGCAAATACTTCCGGTAACCATGAGGCAGCCTCCACCAAAGTTTCACCTGATCCATCCAAATTGAACTTATTTTCAACGGAAAATGTGACTGACTTCCATTCTTTATCCCAAAATCTGTACTTTTCCGCAAATCTAAGTCTGGCCATTTTGTGCCTTTGCAAAAGCACCGGCTTACCACATCTTTTTTTAAAAGAGAGTCCCAAATCTCGTTTCAGTAGTTGTTGTACATGACGTACACCAACTTTCAAGTTCATTTTACCAATCCTTTGCGCTTAAATAATCCTTAACAGTAAGCCTTTTAATTTCCCTTATGGCTCTGTCATTGATAAGTGGAGTTCTTCCTGATCGCTTAGTGGTCCCATACTTATTTATAAAATTGTCAAAGACACATCTTGACCTTTTAAAAAATATCGCAATTTCACTGTTGGAAATCCCTTGATCATAGTAAGCTTGATTTTTCCTTTTTCTATTTTTTTCAATGGTTTTCCACGTAGCATTCTGTGAAAATTAAATGTATTTTAATTGAAATCACGGATATTACTAAAATAAGTCTAATAAAAATTTACCTACTCTTGCTTGCCTCTGCGTTCACTACAATTCAAATAAAGTGTAAAATTGTATAATGCATTTATAAATATTTCGCTCCTAAAACAGTAAAAATTGTTTTTCATTTTTTTAAAAATGAGAGTAATAAAAAAAACATTTGCCTTTATAATTACTTCGCTAGGTGTATATAGTGGTTCCTTCGTAAAAATAATAGTATGCACAGCAATCAACGCCCTTAAGTTCAAGAGATTGTAAAAAGTCAAGCCGAAGATCTGTTTTGCACACTGTGATACGTGATCTGTTCGTGTTAACTCAAAAACATAATAGGTCTTTTCCGGTACTCGATTCAAATAACTTGAAGTTGCTTGAAAGCGTTTCTTTACGCATTTTTCAAGTTCGAAAGAGAAGAAAAACAAGCTAAATATCACTCTATATTCCATTACAATTACCCGAAACTAGCTTGAACTTTACTTGAAAAATTTCTTCGAGCACGAATATTCTTCTTCCAATTGCTTCAATTTATTGTCAATCAGCTGTCAACAGCAACTGTTTTCTCCAAACTTGCTTGAAGTCGTTTTCGTACTTTTTTGCATATTCTCACATTTTGACAGATAACTGAGTTACTTTTACAGATTGAACTTTGAACTCTAATATGCTATACTGTTACTTGCAGCATTCAGTTTGTATTTTACTGTGGCATCACAATATGCAAAAACTTCACACCCGTACAATAAAATTGGAACGAGATAAGTTTTGTCAAGTAGCATTCTGATATTGAATTGGAAGAAGTGCTGCGTAGCTAACAGGGTGTTAAGGTGTTAACGACCTAAATTCACGAACCATTGAGGATGACTTCCGTTGATGGCGATATAAAATTGTGTTTTTTGGCAGTGATTAAGCATTTAGATTTATTTGGATTGAGGCATAGGTCATTAGTAGATGCCCAATAGGCAGGATCGTTCTTGTATGGAGAAAAAAATTCAGCCGTTTGGGGTCTCAAAAGTTAGAGGAACTCATTAAAATTGTTTCTGCATACTTTTTTTCAAATTAGAGAAAAACCGCCGAAGTAATTTTAATTCTCCTGAAGATCCTTTTTGGTAAAAAACATATATTTTGCTTGTAACTTTTTATTTTTCACAGAACGCACTCCCACATCTGCTTAATGTAAAATTTGTTGCTCATACCAACATTTTGACATAAAAAGTTTTTAAAATTTTGTTTCATTATTGACCACCAAAAATTGAATTTTTTGTTATTTTTAAAAACACTTTTAAACCGCTGTAAAAGACATCTTTGTCGCTAGATTTACGTGAAATTTTTATTGTTGGAATGATATTAAGTTCTTCTTTCTTACTGTATATCGCTTTTATCACACACAAAAACGAAACTATAAGGCGAATATTTTATTCTCGCCTACTAACAAGGCTGAACGATTTTGGTTTTCAATTTTATAAACTCTACAAATAATTCGTACATTCTACTAATAATTCGTACGGTCAGCTTACGAATGATTTGTTTCTACTAATACTATTTTTCATTCGTAAATAGTACAAAAGCATTAGCAAATACTACGAATGTAATGAAAGAAATTACGAAGTTATTCGTAAGACAAATTTACGATTATTTATACGTACACAATCATTCGTTCAATGCACTAATACAATTGATTTATTTTTGTTTACAAATATCATTGGTATATAAAACAAATTTATTCGTAGATACTACATCAGGCATTAGAAAGATTTTACGAATGAATTCGTAAAGATATCACAATAAAAATACTTTGTTTAGAATGAACGAATATTTTGTTTACTAATATCATTTGTAGAAATTTTACTTATAAATTTTTTGAGTGCAAGATGGCCAATCATTAATTTTACTCAAATCTTCGTTCAAATGGTCAACACAAGTATCAAGATCATTTTTTCGACAACTAACATAAAGTTGTACGTCATCTGCGTAAATCTGAATGCATTCGTACGTCATCGTGCAGTTTTTTTGAATATTTTTTTAGAAGAGTTCGAAGTCAAAGCAGCAGTCGAAAAATTAAACATATTCAATAGCTTTGAACATAAAATTTCATGATCTACCTTGTCAAATGCTTTCGAGTGGTCAAACAGTACCAGAAAAATAATTTCATTGCGACCGAGGTTATTTCGAACTTCATCAGTGACATCTAATAACACTCTTCAGTTATGAAGTTCTTACGTAATGAAATAACCTGTGCAGATAATTTTATGAAAAGGGGTAGTGAGTCGTCACTAGAATCAGTAGAAACTGAGTTCAGACTTTGGGCCCCTCATAAATCTCTAGTACACAAACGAAGGCGGGAGGATGATGATTTGGGTCACCCACAATATGAAATAAGTTTTTATTTAAATTTTCAGGCCCTAGAACTAAACGAAAAAACATCGATGCTTGGAAGAAGGAGGAAATGAAAACTGTTTACCTTAAACTTAACGGACTTTCGAATAAATATTTTCATTTAGTTTGTACCTCGCACAATGTTTCGAAAAGGCAGTCTAGAGGGACAAAAGTCGAAATGGAATTAAAAAAATGTAGTATGCCATTTTTTTACAAATACTCCAATAAGCATAAAAACACTTATTTTTATTATATCTGGCAACACTCAAAATGGGAGAGAGCTGCTTAAAGAACAGTTATTCTTAAATTATTAAAAAAATCAGCTATCAGACTATTTGCAAAACGATTTTCGTTAAAAAATAAATTTTGATGATTTATAGTAAATATACAAATTCTATGAGGGCCGTCGTTGGCCCTCATGAGTTCTTCTTTTCTATTTGTGGAATTTAATGTAGATTTCAAAATATATAGTATTAAGCTTTGCAACGACCTGCAACTTGTAGTTTTTCCACTTTTTTTATAGATACTTGCTATCGTCTAACTCGGTATGAGTTCCTAGAAAATTGGCTCCCACATCCCAAAGCATCCAAAAACCTAGCAGTTTTTGATTTTTTAGTTACAAAATTTAATGTCTAGAATAGTTCGATGGAACAAAAAAATATTTTTAAGCAAAAAGTAAAACAATTCTCTCGGAGAATCTAAAAAAATTATACCTTTGAATGTCAGGAACGAAATATTTTTATCCCGGTATGAGAACATTATATTAACCCTTTAAGGATTAACGTTACATATCCCACTTCCCTCTAGAAAAACGTTTTTTTTATATTTTTATATAAGCCCAAAAACTTCTTAAAAGAGTTTTGTAATATTTTAGACAGTTTTGATTTATTCTAGTCGCCATTTTGCATGGGAGGTAGGCGTGGTTTTCGTTTTATTTTGCTTATATTTAAACTTGAAATTATTTTTAACTAATAATGTGCAACATAATGTTTCTAGATGCATCATTATTTCAATGTTTCATTTTGAAAATTAAAAAAAGCATTATCCTTTCTAGGGCCAGTATCTGGCGAAGTGTACATATCCTACCCCCCCCCCCCCCTTCCTAGAACAATTTTTTCTCGTTTTGATCCCACATGTCCGAAAAATTCATAAAATAATTTTTTCCAGTAATTTTGTTCTAACCACAGCACTGTGCTTCGGTGCATGCTGAGCGCTTTTTTCAAAACCAAAAAACGCAACCTTTTAACAACAAAATGGCTTTTGTAGTCTAGTGGAGAGTGCGCTAGACTATCAACCCAGAGGTCACTGGCTTGAATCCGGGTTCGGGCATAGTTCTTTTCACTTTCTTTGTTCTTCCTTAATTTAAGAATCATGGAAAACTAAAAATCCACACCTTAATTGTGGAAAATGTGGAATTAAAAAATACATGAACAACTAAGTGCAGAAAATGCTTACCGAGGTTACGGCATAACACTAGCCTCGGTTAAAAGCAATTCAAATTGTCTTTCGCGGTTGTTTCGTCTAATCAATAATTCACGTATGGTTTCAATGAATTCTTAATAAATATTCTATCAGTTTCTTTTCAGGTCAAAGACCAAACCTGTTTTGAATAAGGCGCATTACTTGTTTCTTTGATCTTTTTAAAAAAAAAGTATTAAAAAAAAGTAATTAAAACATTTGTTCTTGCAAAAAGGGTTATATAATAAATAATTATTTTTGGCATAAAAAATACTCACTATCGTTTAATATTAGTTAAGGCCAATTCAAAAACAAAATTAGATGATATTTATAATGAAAAAAAAAATAGATGTTAGATCATGGCTAACCAAGTATCATCGTTCTTAAGTGGAAATAATCTTTTGTCTCCATTCCAATCTGGTTTTCGCGCAGGTCACAGTTGCTCTACTGCTACGGTTCAAGTAATGGATGATATAAGGTCTTATTATGATGATGGTAGACTTTGTCAAAAATTAAAATATTTCTTTGGTTTCTGCTATAGTGCCACTCATTTGTTAAGTAGCTATTTAACAAATAGAGTACAAAGAGTGAAGGTCGGTACTAATTTTTCATACTATGAAGCTGTTTGCTGTGGTGTGCCTTAGGGATCGGTTCTTTGCCCGCTGCTCTTCTCCATGTTCGTGAATGACATTTTTCTCTGCTGCACATATTCGTCCATGCATGTTATACTGATGACGTTCAGATTTATTTGTCTTGTAAAACAAACCTCATGGAAGATTTAGTATGCAAACTGAATGAAGATCTTGACAGTATAAACCAATGGGCTATGAAAAATAGTCTTCACCTTAATGTACTTAAGTCGTATGTGTTGCCTGTCTCTAAAGAAAAAAAAGCCTTGACTCCATTTCAGACGTTATATTGGGTGATAAAATCATAAATATAGTAAATAGTGTTGTAAGTCTTGGATTTAATATCAATGCTTCCTTTACTTGCACAGATCATATCAACAGTGTAGTCCGCAAAATCTATTACATCTTGAGTAACCTTAGGATGTCGTCTGAGTATACACCTATTGATCTAAGAGACGTAAACTTGTAATTCAGCTTGTTGTCCCTGTCATAACATATTCTGAACTTGTATACAGCAAGTTAGACTCGCGGTCTCAACTTAAATTGCAGATCGCGTTTAATCATGCCACTCGTTATGTCTACGGCTTGCGTAAATTTGATCATTTAGCTCAATTAAAAAACTGTATACTTAGGTACGATATCATAAGCTACTCTAATGCCAGGAATTGCATATTTTTACACAAACTTATACACCACAAAACTCCTTTCTATTTATTTGAAAAACTGCAATTTAGTCGGTCAAAAAGAAGCCAAGTGATAATTATACCTAGTTTTAACTTTCTAAACTCCACAAGACTATTCTTTATTAATGGTGCTTGATTATGGAATTCATTGCCTAGTAGCTTAAAATCCATAGCGTCAAAAACATCCTTCAAACATGCTATTTTGAAGCACTTTTCATCACATAATACTTAACAAAATATCAGATCTTTAGCTCTATACGACTTTCTCTCTCTCTCTTTCTCTCTCTCTCTATTTTTTGCTCTTTCTTAATTTAAGTTTTATCTGTCTTATGAATTTACATTTGTTTAACATAAACATTTTTTGATAACACTTTTAATTGCATAATAATAAACTTAAATTACCTTAGTAATGTTTAGATTAGATCAAATTCAATTTTCAAAATATTTTTAATATTATTTATAGGCTTTTTGATCATATGTTTATATGCAGTTAAAAACACAGTTTTAATTCATTTTTTCCCGACGTTTCGTTGGCTATTTTCCAGCATTTTCAAGGGATTTTTTATATAATTTCTAAAACAAAAACAAAGAATACTGGATTAATATATATATGAATTTACATAAAGTGACATAGTAGAACATTCGAATAATTATTTTTTTGAAAAATTTTTTTGAAAATTTTTTTTTTTTAAATTTTTTTTTTTTTAGATTTAAGTTTAAATGTTTTATAATAAGTTGAATTCAAATTATGTCTTTAAGCTCTGTACTATAAAATAACCTAGTTCTTAATGTACTAAAATAAAATAAATAAATAATAATAAAAAAAATTATAATGTTGCTTATCATCAGTGCTAAAGTTAACAATACCATTTTAAAAGATAATCGATTATTTGACAATAAGTGCAATTAATTACAATAAATGTTTATTACTTGTTATTAATGATATGATTAATTAATCGATTAATTTATATTATTTGCCATCCCTAGTTACACAACTGCGCTTTGGTCGGAATCAAGACTATCTGTCGGTAAGAAAGAGTTCCGAAAAGAAAATTAATTATTTCTTTCTGCATCAGCGATACCAAAACTTTCGATAGAAATGGCAGAATACCAATGGAATGATAGTCAGTTCCAGTATTGGGTACATGAATTATTTCTGATTTTTTCCAGATACCGGGGAAATAAGATTTGGTTATAATTGTGTTGAAAATATGCGTTATGAAAGGAACCAGTACAAGTAGAAGAACTTTAAAAAATTTAAATGTATTCCATCGAAACCGACAATGTTTTTTTTACAAAAAAAAAAACAATAAAGGCCTTATGTTATTTGATGGCTCATATCCATTTCGATGACTGTTGTTGTACTCAAGATTGCACACAAAATGCAAACCACCATATAAATATGCGGAAATTTAATTAATATAATGTGTGCTGATATTTTTATATAATGTATACATGTATGTTAATATTTTCTTATATTGTATATGAATGTAAATAAATAAAATATTGTTATTTTTTTATTTTCCACTTAAAAAAGTAGAAAAATGCAATGCATTATTTCAAAATGTAATTGTTTTTCTTGTGTTTAGCAATAATTTTATACATCAATAATTTTTGCAAAACTACCAAGCATGGAAATGAATGAATGATGCTATTCTAAAGTTATTTTAAATTGATTTATAAAAACCAGAGGAATTCGTTAAATACAATATGAAGGAATAAAGCTATTTATCATCATATCTGCGGCGATAAGCAGTAATCGCTTAAGTCTACTTATGACAGAACTGAAATATGGATGTAGCTGTGTACACACACGTAGCACTATAAACACACAAAATCTTCTAGCATTATCTTATCCAAAGTTATGACACAATACCCTAAAACCTTTTCATACAACTTATATAACGATTGAAAACTTTGAAATAAGATTTCTTAAAACTCTGAAATTAGAATTAATCTGTTAAATAATCAACGCAGATATTGCATGCAGTGCAAATTAATCGTATTTTAACTATAGAACAATTTTGAATTTTTTTCAAAACTTCCTTTTTCTAACAAAGATTCAGGGGGAAGAGATAAAAATATTTATACTAACGTGTGGTCACTGAAAATCTTCACCAAGTAATAATACAAATAAGGTCTTTAAACAAAAATTTTATTTAAGCAAATTTAAACTCAATTTAAATGTATAGAATAATTTGGCGTCCATTAAATACGTGAGACGTTTAGGAGGTCGGTGGAGGTTAAGCCGAATCTCACTCACTCTCATGTGGTGGAGAGCGGGGGTTCTCGCAAATATGACGTAATTTTCTATCCGCAAGAAACAGTGTGGAATTATGAGATAATTGGTTAAATTGAGTAAAACGTGTTTCTTCACAATAATATTTATATTATATTTCCGGCGGCTCCTTAACTACTGGGCCAAAATTGATGAAACTTCGTCTAGAGTCTATATACAACCATAAACTTTGTCTGGCAAAATTTAAAATTTTTACCTCCACAGGTAAGGGCTGGGCGGTCTGATGCATTTTTGCACCACTAGCTGCATCACATACCTTAACAGCCGTACTTGCCCATTCTTAGACAGCAAACGGGCTCTACATTTTGTTTAACATAAAATTTAAAACTTATAATAGTTACTATTGAAAAGCAATTTTCGATATTGCGATTTGAAATTGCGAAAGCGCCAAATATTGCGAAGCGCCGTGGTCGTAAAATCCAAGTAAACGACCGAATCGACTCAAAGCAAAAATAATGTATGTCGCCAAAGGTCCATACTAACATAATCCCTACAGCGCCGGGTAACATCACTTTCGCGCTCACCTGGAGAAAATTCTAAAGCTACTGGTGCAAAAATGCACCAATAGTTGGAAATGGGTAAATGAATCCAATACAATGAAGCATAATTATACTGAAAACATGCATTTTGAACAAGCTCACGTGTGATTAGAAGAAGGGGGGAGGGGGTCGAACAAAATCTAACGATATCTCACAAAGGGGGAAGGGGTCAAAAAATCACAAACGTCACCTTACGTAATTAATGGACGCCCCCTAAGTAAAAATAAGTAGTTACAGTCAATAACTCCTTCGCGACGAATACGATCTATTCGCCTGATGGCACTTCCTGCAAGGCGTTGTACAACATGATTGGTGATTTTCTGCAGGCAGTACTTAATGCGGTTGATAAGTTGGTCCACATTTTGGGTAGACCAGTTCTTTTCATACACTCTGCTTTTCAAATAACTCCAATTGGTCGCGACTCGGTGATATTTGCGGGGTTGTCAACTTTTTGTACAAAATTTATGCGTTCCTCCTTTAAATATTCAATAACTTTTTTCGTATAGTGGGAGTTTGCCAGATCCGGCCAGAAAACATATTCGCCATTCAAATAATTGGCATTAATATCGAAGCCAGATTTACGTATCATAGCTATCCATAAAAAAAACTTTATGCTCAAACTTAGCTTTTGTTTTAAATTTTTTTGATGTCTGTGTTAAAGATACATCGCTTAAGGAAAAGCCGTCATTTTCATTAATTTTGGAGTGGGTTAGCGTAAAAAGGACTAGTAATCTAACATAAACTCGAAATTATAGAATTTCCGAAAAAGTCGACTACACTTTGTTTTTGCTGCTAAAATTTGCTGGACAGATCGCTTTGGAATTGTTTTTTATTTATTAACCGTATTTTCGTCTTCTCTTTAAGTAATTTTTGGACGTATGAATTAGATATGTAGAATTTTCTGGCCGCATTGCACTGTGAAGCCTGGTCATTGTGGTCGGAAAATTTCTTTAAACCTTCCTCCTTATGAGGATCGTTTAAAACTATTAAAAATGCAATCTTTGAACGAGAGAAGGAAGTCTACAGATATCGTCTATTTACACCAACTCATAACTGGTGTATTCGATTCACCAGAACTCCTAACTCTTATAAATTTTAACACTAACCGTAGAAGCAGTAGAAATGCTAACATTTTAATTTACTTACCTTTTAGTAGAACAAATTATTTGGCTACTGCTCCTTTACATCGCATGAGTACCTTTGTTAACAACTGTAGCTTTTTTGATGTTAACTTATCGAAAGAACAACTCAAAAGTAGATTGAAAACTAATGTATGATTAGATCTATGTAAACACATGGTTAGTTGTTATGTCTTGTGTTGTCCCTGAGCCCAACCCATATTATGGTGGGTAAAATTTTCTCACTTTAGATTGTTTTGGACCACTCTTATCGATATCATTAAGGCTATTCACAGTTTGAGCGTACTTTTAACAAATCGTAATTATAGCATTTGTTTTTGTCCAAACTGTGAGCACCTCGCCATGTGACTGTCGTATAAAAAAATTGTGCAACCCTGTGATGTATGTGGTTATGCGGCTGTAGACAGAGCATAAAAATACGAGGTACAAAAAACACGTCCAAGGGCTGCTTTTATTTACGCGTGCCTGCGTATTTGCGTTTGTTTGCAAAACAACAACAAAGCAAAATACGCTTTCGTAAATTGGCGTACAAATAGCAAATCATACAAATGGCAGACCAGCGTATTCCAGCGCTGTGAATGGCCTTATTGAGATGATTTAATGTTATTTGGGCTGGTTCTTAAGATGATCTAATGCGGAGAAAGTGCGAAAAAGCTGTAGTAGCTGAACTCTATTGTTATTGCATCTAAAAAAAAAAAAATAAACGACTTCAGCCAGATTATTCTCAAAACTTTGAAAAATTGAATACACCGTTCTTTTTGCTATATTTTTCTTAGAAAAATGATGCACTGTACACGATTTGCCCAACAGTTTATTTTCTTGGTAGAATTTGTACACGCGGTTTCTCCCTTCCAGTTCTTTTGACCGCATCTTCATAAGGCAAACGCGAACTGGCAACTAAAAAATTTAATACATAAGCAATAACAAATCTAACGGCATATAGCACGATCAATTACGATGTGCCAGTGTTGCATAATTCTGAATTAATATTAAAAAGAAAATATTTTTAAAGCTTACATCTGAGTGATATACAGGGTCCGCCATCTAACTTTTTTTTTTAACTAGTGCTTATTTCGTGAATGGTAACACATAGCTCATGTCTGATTTGGCAGATAATTAGTTTTATTCTTCCGCTGATATAAATACAACGCTGGGAAATATTGCGACATTACTATGAAAATCATGGTAATGTTGCAGAATGTGTGCGAAAATTGCGTACGGATTTTGGAAGAAGAGAAGCACTGTCAGCTCCATATGTTCGTTATCTTGTGAAAAAAGTGAAAGAAACTGGCATCCTCATCGATAAACCAAAGCGTGAAAAGCCAAAAGCAGTGCGTAGACCCGAGAATATTGCTGCTGTGGAAGAAAGTGTGCGTGGAGCGCCATCAACATCAATTCACCGTCGTTCTCAACAATTGAACATTTCGAAGACATCATTGAGACGAATTTTGCATAAAGACCTTGGTATGACGCCATACAAAGTCCAATTGGTTCAGGAATTGAAGCCAACTGACCACCCAATGCGTTTTAAAAAAAAAAAAACGTTATTTGGCGTACCCTTTACAAATCCAAGTGTTTTTGTTAAATTAAACCGAGAAAATATCGCCCAATTGAAAAATGATACAAAAACCAAATTTCGCCCTAAACGCAAAAACAAATTTTTAAAAATTTCCCAAATATAAAACTAACGAAATTTCAACAAAAATATTAAAACGTCAAAAATTTTTAGAAATTTGGTTTTATTATTAAAAAAGTGGTTCATTATTAACAGAAATGCACCCATGAACTTGTAAAAAGTTTTTGTTTCTTAACCCTTAACGGGTACACCTCCGAAAAATTGTACTAACATTATATCTGGTCCCAGGGACCAACTTGAATGCTAAAAACACACATATTTTGTTAAAAAATCATGTTATTTTTTTAAAGAGCATCTTAAATTAGGTTTTTTTTTCTATTTAGAAAAAATTTTGTAAATAAGTTGATTAATTGAAGGGCTCGCTACTCATTGGCATTACTCAATGTATTGCCAAAAACTACTGAAGAGTTTTTGGCTATTTATTTTTAATTTTCTAACCAATTTGTAAAAGTTTCCATGTTTAATTCCATTTCTTCATACAAAAATACATTTTTTCAAAACTTTAGTGTCGATCATTTCAAAATATTTTTTATGTGGCTTATCATGTTCCTGCAATAAACCCTTCAATTGAATAAAATTGAATTGCATTTTTAATTCAATAAAAAGAAAAATATGTTCCTTGATTTTTTTGTTGTGGTCTTACAGACCAGGTGTACCAGTTAAGAGTTAATTTTAAATGGTATTAATTTTAATTCTATATGCATTTTATAACATTCAAATGAAAATAACAGAAAATATTGTATCTGAAAAAAACAATTTTTGTTTTCAAAAAAATTACAAAAAAGTATGTAAATGCATCTACCGTTCTGTCCAGAGCGCGATTTTATTAAACAATTTAAAATATTTTCATAGAATGCAATCATCATTCTGTCCTGGTGACAGCTGTTCAACTGCTGTGGTCAAAATTATCGACGATGTAAGAGTGTAATACAGGGTTCAAAATATTCACTTACCTTCGCTCACTCAATTTTATTTTCATTTAATTTTTGTGTGCAACAGAGTTGGATTGCTGTCTTCTTCATTAATTCCTCGTTTTAATATTTGCTTGTGCTGCACGCACACAAACAAAGATTGAACTCAACGCTACTGCTCAGTCTCGATCTTGTGATTGCTTTAAAATGTTTATGTTGAAGAATTCAGGACTTCGTGAAGACAAAAATGCAGACAATTTTACAAACACCACTTGTTCATGTTTGAAAAATTTGGCAAGAAACTAAGAAATTGCATTTTCTTGCATAAAATTATATATAAACAGAGTCTTAGGTATTTGTTTGAAAAACTCTATTTTTGCACGTCAAGCTCAATCTCTTAATTCTTAGATACAATTTTATCAACTCCAGCAGGTTATTCTTCGTAAGTGCAATCAGATTGTGAAATTCGTTACCCTCGGCATTAAATTAGTTACCAATAGTAACACCTTCAAGCATTTAGTCTATGAGCACCAGAGATCTGCAACGGATAGCTTTTTTGCGACTCTGAGTGTATCCGCAAAAAATAAGTACAAAAACCTACTCACCCTAAGCGCACGCAACTCGACTCATATTCTCTTCTACGAAGCTAGAATGCGGCGGCTCAGATAAATATGAGTATCCTAAGTCATGAGTCGGATCGGGAAAGATCGGATTTTTTCCGTTCATAGATACTTATGGTTGTTGTCGTCTTGCTGATACTTATCCTACTTGCCGAAATACTCATAATCGACACAAGTAGCCGAATCACTCGGCTCATCTGCCACGGATATGAAAGAGAGCTCAGTAGAGCACAGCAGTAAATAGTGAGCGAGTTTTTTGTATTTGTTTTGTGCTATTTTTTCCTACGCATATCTAAATGCTGAATAACAGATGTGTTATTCTTGTGTTGCTTTTTGTTTTTATCTTACACAGTGAAAGCTGCGCATGAGGTAACGTTGTTTAGGCTTAAAAATAATACGCAGTTTCGATAGTATCGTAAGTGTCATTCATTTTCTGCAATCAGCAATTATTATTAAATTTGTAAAGTATTTTTTTTATTTTTCTGTAACCTTAAGTTACCAAATCACATGCGCATAATTTAAATTAAACTTCTTTTGCACGTGTTAACGCACAAGAAGCAAACAGACACGTGCGCCGCACAGTGGTTGAGCCACATACAAAAGTTGTCAATAAATAGAAGGACTCATCGTAAACCAATAAAATTTTGTGTATTATTTGGAATTTGCTTTATTAGAATACACACAAAAATATTTTTAAATGCGCCCTCAATCAAGCCTACCTCCCATACAACACAAATATTTAAAACGCCATATTTTTTTTTGTCTTGAACCAATACAAGAACCATTCTGTCAGAAAACTTCAATATATGTCTATCATAAAAAGGTATTTTTTGCCACTCCCACCTCCCATACGATCTACTACGATTCCACTTTACGTGTTTTTCCGTATTCCAAGTGGTTTATAGTATTCCAAGATATAATTTGTTTGCTTTTTATAAAAACAGAAAAAAATCATTAAAAAAGCTTATCGTTTCGTTTTTATTCCAAAAAAAAAGGAGTGAACCTCATGCTTTTTGCCACAAATTGGCGCTGGTTGTAAATTGATACTATCAACAGTTAAAAAAGATAATAGCATACTTTTTAGCAATGTGACAAAGTGAGCACAGGTCGTGTAGCAAAAAACATGGCTTGCATACACGGAGAAAACTGTTTGCTAAATTAGTATTGTGGTTAAACAAAACTTGGGCTTGATTCTCAGCCACTTCAAAATTATGCTAAATTTCAGCAAAAACTAATCAAAATGTGCTATTCCAATTTATAATAACTAAGCAAATATTTGCTTGAATTAAGTAAAAATTTGCTATTCCCATTTATAATAACTTAGCAAATATTTGCTTGAATTAAGTAAAAATTTGATTTTCAGTTTATAATAACTTAGCAAAATTTTGCTTGTATTTAATCAAAATATTTCTTTTTCCTAAATACAAATTGATTCAAACAAATTAATTTTCTCCGTGTACGTATTCTAATTCTGTTGTTTAGGATCAAAGAATATATATTTCACTTTCAGCTAATTGAAGATGTTTGAAGAACATTTCTTGACAAGGGAATTTAAATGTTTGAATAGTTTTGAAAGCATTTTATTGCGAAATTAATTAAAATGTTTCATAGTAAGCTATAAGATAATGTGAATTAATTTAACTTTATATATATCACATTACTGTTTTACTAATTCAATTTAATTGTAATTATTTAAAAAAATATTTAATATATATTAACATAGCAAATTACTAGACTGAGAAACACACTGTAGAATACTTAATTACTCTGTAAATATATTCTAGTATTTCAAAAGAAGAATTATAACATTTTAAACCATTTATCGTATTTAGTTGGTAAATGCTTTCACTATTTACATTAAAAATTTAACGATTTTAAATAAAAAAATATACCTATTTATTAATATGCCGCACTTTCGTAAGAAGTGATCGTTTAATAAAAAAATGCCTAAAAGTATACTAAAGAAAATGACTATAGTAATAAACCTTGAGACTAAACATATCTATATTTTCTTCGAAACGCATTTACCAAATGTTGTTTAAAGACGCAAAAAACTCTCTGTTTTTTTTTTAATCGCTAAACTTAAAGTCCAATAAAAGCATTTCTTTATTTAATATATCGTCGACATCCGAAGATCATTACGTTTTTGAATTCTAAAAATATTTTCTGCAAAAAAAATTTACGTTTTTTCTGTCATATCAACTTTGCATAAGAAATTTATTGCAAAAAAAAAATATTTCAAGAATGCAAAAAACTTTTTCAATAATGCTTTTTGTACTTAAAAAAAACCAGAGTGCAATACGTTTTCTCAATTGTCTGTAATAACTCTTGAAAAATATCAATATTTTACGAAATTTTTTCAACATTTTTACATCAATCGTATTTTAAGGCGTCTACACAGAAAAACCTATATACATATATTTCTGATAAATATTTTCTGATGTATATTTCTGATAAAAAAATCACAAAAGTAGATCATCAGTTTTGGTATTTATTTCCAACTTCTAACCAATGTGCGCCGGCATTTTGATTTTGTTTTATTTTTGTTTATGTCTAACAAACCAAAATCACAAGCGTTGTTATTGTTTTTTCTTCCATAGAGTGCAACAATAAAATACCAAGAACGAGTTTTCGAAAAAAAACAAACAAAAAATGAGAGCTCACATGGCCTACAGACACGTACTTACGAAAAGTGCATACGCAAAAAAAAAACTAATTAGCGCTAAGAGACGTTCGCAGAGAAGGAGCAGTACTCAGAGTACACTCAAAATACATTCGGATCGAGCGCCTTTGTAATAAACTGACTCAACGCACTCATTGAAAACGGCTCGAAGTGGATCGGATCATGCCGTTCTCGGATATGAGAATGTACTTATACCCGAAAAAATGCTAATGAGCCGAATGCCTATGAGTATTTTACACATATTATTAAGTATGGATAGAGTTGAGAACAGCACGACACTCGGGTATGATTTGAGTATCCGAATTCTGTCGGATACTCGTTGCAGTTCTCTGATGAGCACTTCTCATAAATATTTCTACCTTATTTGTTATGCCTTTCTCTTCTATAATTATTTATTTCTGTATGTTTCTCCTTATCTATCTAATTCATTGAGTTACGTCATATTGATTATTATTTCTTGTAGTTTTTAATAACGATATTTTCTTGTTTTTAAATAATTATGTTTTTTATTTACATAATTTTGTATAATTTTTAAAATTTTGTATTTTTTTATTTAATGATGAATATCTAAATCTTTGTTGTTATTTTTATTGTCAATGTGGCATTTAAAAGATTAAATCTGAATTGTTAACAATAAGCAAAATACACACAAAACACAAAAAATCATACAGCAAATAGTAAAAATAGAATAACAAACTCCTTTTCAACGTAAAAGTCAATTTAACGATAAAAATATTATCTTTAAAAATTAATTCTTGATTTATGCCAAATATTAAAATCGAAAACTTACACAATAAAATTTAAAATCACCTTTAAGCAAAAAATTAAATTTCGCACGAAAAATTTAGGTGATTTTTCATTTAAAAAATGATCCACAAACCAAACCCAAAATTTCGGCCAAAAATATGAAAAATTTTTAATATTTTTGTAGGTGCTTTTTGCTTTTTAAAAAAATTACCAAAGTTTGTATTGCAAAATTTTGGGTAATTTTTAATATTTTTTTGAGAATTTTATCTTTCGACAATATTTCTTACCGTCTGAAATGAAACCAGGCATTCAAAATATTACCAATAGATTCGTCGAATTTTGTAGCTTGATTATTTTTCTTAATGAAAATACATATAGTAAAATTTTAGTAGTTAGTGATTTGAAGTGGTTTTCATTTAACTCAGTGAGCACCTAAAACCATTTGTTTTATAAATGCATATTTTTCTGTAGTGTCACAGTGTCGTATCATCAAAGTAACATAATCTTCACAAATTGCTCAAAAAATTTGCTTTTTCACTGGATATTTAACATGAAATCTTCGATATCTAAAACGTGTTCTGCATTGGATTTTTGGTAAAATTGTATGAAAAGCACTCCCAATCTCCATAAAAAAGTGACTTTATCCCTCTTACAGAACATGCATTACTTTAAATAAACGGTGGGATCAGCCAAATCGAAAATAATTTCTTACTTGATTTAACATAAAATACTTTTCTTATAACGTTTTCTCCTTCAAATTAAAAGTTTTAAATATTGCGTTAAAATTGATTGGTGTTTATCCATTTTTTTTAAAGGCATTTTTACGGTGCATTTGTAAATCAGCTAAAGTATTAATTTTTCAGTAACAATTTTTCAGTTTTGGTTTCTATCCTCAAACCTTTCAAGGAGTTTTGTCTTGCAGTTGCGCTTTCCTGTGCTTGCGCTAAATTAGCTACAGCTATTAAGAAACGGAAACAGAAACAAAAGAGCAAAAACTGGGTCAAGTAATTCCCCTACAAACACATACAAACACACACAAATTTCAAATGAACCACGCCATCAAAGCGCTTTACAGACCACGATGTCCCATTTCGACTTAACTAAGCCCACATAAATATAAATTGCATTGTTTCCGAAAAGTTTCTCAAGTGTTGAGAAATTTTAAAGTTTTACAGGTTATGTTGTTGCAACTGCTGCTGCTACTGCGGCTTAGCACTTGTTCCTTGAGGAATTCTTAAAAGCGAAAATGCTCAAAATTACTTCAATAACAAGACGTAGAGCAAAACTGCTTTTCAGTTTTTCTTATTATTGTTGCTGTTGTTGTTGTATTTAGTTGCATTTCTATAGCTCTTGTTTGTTACAAGGACATGTCAAGAGGACACTTCGTTGTCCTTAAGCAAGCCAGCAAGTCATGATATCAACAAGAGCACAAAAATGAAAAGAACTCTATCGATTTTGTTCCCTTTATTGACAAACTTTTTTTAATTTTAAATAAATAATGTTATATAAAGTTTCTCGAAGAGCTTTATAGCCTTAATAGAGAAAGAGATATTGCTTGGCAATAAGACTAATAAATTATATACCAACTAACTCAATCAAAATCATTTTTGATTTTAATTAAAATTTAAGTAGTTGTGTAATCAGAAATCATTGTAAAGAATTTCTAAGGTATATGTTATATGAGTTTATATGAAAAACTCAATTTGAACGCGCTTTTGTAATGGGTTGCTCACAAATCTTGAGTTGACGTTGCCGTTTGTTCATTCGTCTTACTCGCCCATTAAATTGAATGTTCTTCAAGATCAGGAGCATATTTCGCGAACACCATTAGCAACATCTGAGGGTGTTTATGACCATAATAATTTATTTATTTATTTATTTCAGTCTACTGATTATGTATCTTACAGACTATTACAAAGATAACTTAATAAATTATGCCATTAATTAAAGATTATAAATAAATTTAGTCTAAAACGGTTTTCATCAACATTAAAATTAAGAATTGGAGAGATCGTATTACATAACCGTAAGCATCTTGCGATTGGTTCATTATATGCATAATTTGTCGCGTGCGTTGTCTCACAAGACCTCAAATCCCTAGGAGGTTTACTCTCAAATCCCTAGGAGCAACATAACTTTGAAAAAGGTCAGATAGTTCGGGACAGACTAATTTTCCACTTAGTAATTTATACACAAACATTGAAAAATGATCTTCTATCCTCTAATGATTGTAAACCAAGTAGCTTGCACCTGGCTACGTAAGAGGGCATAATATCTGACCATTGCATTTTTGAAAATGTGTATTTCGTAAAAAGTTTTTGAATTCGTTCAATGCTATTTGAAGAAACATTATAATACGGGTTCCATACAACTGAACAGTAATCCAGTCTACTTCGCACAAATGCCACATACAAATCTTTAAAAGATGAATGATCACTAAAGTCCGTTGTGTTTCTTTTTATAAAACCTAACATTGAATAAGCTTTTACTGTAATGAAATCTATATGAGCGTTGAATTTTAATTTAACGTCAAATATAACTCCTAAATCTTTTATTTCATATTGACGGTTTAAACAATAGCTATCTAAGTTATAATTAAAAATAACTGGATTTGACTTCATGGTAAATGAAATCAATGGATTGCGCGCTAAATTGAAGTTATGTTTTCATAATATGTCTGGTATTAGGACGAAACATCATTCTATTTTTAATTGGACTTCGTCTTTGTGGAAACATGGCTGAATGCTGATTTTTTTGATGTGGAATTTTTTTAATCCAAATATTTTTCAAGTTTATCGTAAAGACAGCTGTTAAAACTGATCTTACTTGTGGAGGTGGTGTTTTAATGGCAGTCAAGCGCAATCTCTGCTCGTCTATTTGTTTTCTGGATAATAGTGACACGCTACTGGATCAAATTTGTATTTCAATATATAATCAAAGGGTGCTGTTTATATTTGTGCCTCATACATTCCACCAAATAGCTCATTTGATTTATATGTTGCACACGTAGAAAATATTGTCAGATTGCAATCATCGTTCAAGAATGCTGAATGTTTTTTGGATTACTTCAATCTTAACAAAATCTTGTGGAGTCTTCATGCTGATGTGCCGATCCCTTCGATTTAAGTCAAATTAATTACTTTGTAAATTGTCTCAATAAGATTTTAGATCAAATTTTTGTCCCAAAAAATTTTAAGGCTCAGTTACCTAAATGTTTATGCCCGGTTTCCCCACCAAGTATGCACCATGTTCCTCTTGTTGTAGAATATTAGTTCTATGAATTTATGCAGTGCATGACTCTTAACCAGCGTTTGAAAATGCTGTCGTTTTTTCATTTCATTTGCTTCGGCTATGCTTTGACTGTGCAAATTTGCAAGCACAACAGCAAAGCCATAGCATTAACAAAAAAATCCGAAGTTGTACTGTTGCTTTGCTGTGAAAATAATAGCAGAACAAGAGCAAAGCGACAGCAATATGAAAAAAGCTGCAGATCGACCGTTGCCGTGCTGTGAAAATCTCCACAGCACAAAAGCAAAGTGACAACAAAAAATCCGAAGTTCGTTTGTTGCTTTACTTTTGTAGCAGTAACTTTTGGCAGAGCAAGCCGAAGATAATAAAACGAAAACTATTAAAACTACTTATCATTAAATGCGAAAAAAAGATAAGTAAATAAAAGTTTATAATACACAATAGGGGCATTAACAATAGGGGTATTCACGATGTGGTGTATATGTCTTTGTATTGTGTGTTTTTTATAAATTTTATATTTGTAGTAAATTTTTTAAAATTACAAAAACCCTAGCCCTGGTATTAACAACTATTGAATTATTAGTATTTATTAAAATAGTATGAATTCCGACTACGATCAGTTGCAGTCAAAAACTAATGTTCCCTATATTCTTATATTTCACTCAGTTTCCAAGTAAAACAATCCTTTGGCATTTAACGAGCAACAAACGCACCAGATACACGAATCAGTTTTGTGCAGTGTTTCGTATTCGTATATCATAGCTGTGGTTGTTCGGTAGTCAAAGCAACAGCACATTTAAACAAACAAAAATATGAACAGTGCTTCGACGGAACTATTTCAACATGCGCAGTCAAAGCAACAGCACAGTTACAAGAAAAAGAAATTTCGGCTGTGTTGCGGCTTTGCTGTAGAAATGTGCGCAGTAAAGAAAAGTCAAAATTGTTTTAGCATATTTTTTAGTGCTATTGCTGTTTTACTGGCAGTTTTTTAAACACTGCTCTTAACTATTACTTAAGCTATTCGAAGTAACGTCATTACTAACCTGGGTCTAATCCACCCATAAATTTGAATTCATAAATTTGTAAAAAATAACGTTTAAACAGTAAAACGGTTCTGCTTTTATTAATTTTATTATTCTATTAAACATAAAAGTTATCCAGTTTAATTAATATTTAATTTTAATGAAAATATATAAAAATAAAGTTAATTAGAAAACTAAAAGAAAATATCATTATGGTTTGGATAATTTCACATTCCGAGTCAAATTATTTGCCACGTTCTACAAGAGGGCCAAATTGAAAAGCTAAAAGATGTATAAAAAAATTATCTCTATTTTTTTTTTTTTTTGCAATGAAAATGTTTTAATATACTTAACTCTAACTACACTCGTCTACAAAATGGAAAAAAAAAATTTGCTCCAAGCAACTCAATAACTTTTTTTAAAGGACTTTGGCCCGCTGATTCGAAATCGACGGAGCCGTTTTCGAGTAATTTGTAAATTCAATTTTTGCAGTTTTTTCAAAAAGGCGATCTTGCCCTAGCAGCTCTAGCATTTGATACAATGGTCCGATTTTCATATTTCTTTTTTCATTGTTTAAAAAAAACTTGTTTTTTATTTATACATATGAATTTAATCGAACTGGTACCTTGGGCGTAAAAAGCAAAATTGTACCTTGCACACCTGTAATTTTTGCAAAAAATGTTAGATAAATCGTTATTTAACTGTAATTGCCAAAATGTTCCAAAACTATATTTTAATTTTTTCCTTTTTTATTCATAGATGAGGTATCTAAGCACAGTTAAAGATAAATTTCGTATGAATCCAACAAAAAATGAATTTTTAAGAATTATTTTAGTACATTTTGCCAATATCATTAAATTTTGAATTTTTAAACATTTTTGAAAATCGGTTTTGGATTTATTCAGTCAAGTCTAGAATATAAAATACAAACAAGAAATTGTTTGCAGAGTTGTGTGGACACATATTTTATCGAAATTATTTAAGTCACTTCTTTTATTTGTCTTATATTTTGGCATTTATTCGGGAAAATTGGATTGTTACCATTACCTAGCTAATTAATTGAAGAACCTTTTTGTTATTAAATAAAACAAAAGCACCTTTTCAATAGTGGGACAAATATTTTAAAAACCCACTTTTATTGTTTTTAACTCTATACAATACAATTCGATACAGTTTTTACTGTTGAGATAAGATTGCAATGTATGTTAAAATTTAGAAATAATTAAAAGAAGTATTGTTTCTTCGATGCGAGTCAGTAACACCTTCTCGTATGAGAAACCAGCAATAATCTCCCAACATCTCGATAAACCACCTTCCTTGATAGTGCTTTTCGAATACCATCATATCCTGGTGAAACCGTTCACTGTGCTAGTTGCTCTCCGCGCCCAAGTTTTCCGGAAAAAAACTGAGATGTGAGTGGAGCAAATATATTTTCAATGACATATTGATATCTATTGAAAGCAAAAGTTTTTCATTACAAACTTAACTCAATATATTGTAAGGAATTGTAATATATCAAAGTACATACTTACTTATTTTTTCATATTTTTTGAGCAAATTCTCGATAAGTTGCTCGAATTGAGGACTTTTACAATTTCCAAGGAAACCGCTGGCAACATCTTGGAATGCTTTCCATTCTGCAATTTCATCTTCCGACAAACATTTTGGAAATTACTCGTCATGAAGGAGCTTCCTTATTTGTGGTCCTACAAAGATGCTTTCTTTTATTTTTGCTTCTGATAGTCTTGGAAATGCATTTTTCAGGTAGCTCATTGCGTTCGGATTGTCTTTTAAGGCCTTTACCAAGTTTTTCATTAAACCTAGTTTTATGTGCAGCGGCGGGAGAATAATGTTTTCCTTCGGTATCAATGGTGGCTGTGAAATATTGTTTTCACCAATAATATGGTCATCTCTAGCCGGCCAGTTTTTCCGTTCATAATGGTGTTGACGCGCGTGGCAGTCCCACTTGCAGAGGAAACAGCAGTTCTTTGTAAATCCGCCCTGTAAGCCTGTGAGCAGAGCGACCACTTTTAAATCTGAGCATACTCTCCAATTATGAGCTTCATAATTGATTTTTTCAAAAGTGCTGCCATTGAAGTGTACGTTTTTCATCTCCACGGCGTGACCGATTGGAATCGAAGGTTTATGGTTGCCATTATGTATCGAAACAGCCTTGTGACTGTATTTGTATCCATCAACGAACAAGCGCCATTCAGTCGGATCGTAACTCAAACCGACTTCTGTAAACAGGCCATGTACACCAGCGCAGTAACAAATTCCGCCATCCTTGGCGTAATATTTGGCGAAACGATTACCTCGATTACGGTAAATAGTTACCATGACTCCTGGAGCTAAAACGTTGAACTGCTTCATTCGAGATACATGCAGCTCTGCATCTTGTTTGCTCAATTTTAGGTTACGTATCCAATTACTTAGTTGAGCTTGCGATAAAAGGCGTAGTTGATTCGTTGGCACGTTTGGGATGAACTCACTTACAGTCGAAACTTTAGGGCTGCTCGATTCTTCTGAATGTCTCCTTCGCTTCCTGCTCTCAAAGTCGGGACATTTTGGCACTAGTAGCTTGTCAGAGTGTGGAACTGGTTTCGTCACCGACGAGATATCGGCGTACTCGACAATGCACTCCTTGTCTTGATTTCAAATTAAAAATATCTTTAATAAGCTGATTTTAATGCGTCTGTAATAATTCGAATCGTTTTGGTTTTAATATACATTCCACAAGCGAAGCAAAATTTGTTCGAATTTATCTTGCACACTATTTTCGGCATTACACTTTAGTTTTCTTATAAAACACACGAACTATATATGTTAATCTAAGCACTCGATTTCAAACACCGACGGAGTAACTTTTACGACTGACTCTTTATTTATAACATTTCTTCAAACTACCTAGGACATGGATAGAAGGCAGCTCACACCATTTGTATAACTTAACTACCTACTTGGCTATATGACAAGAAGCACCGTCTGCTATGGCTTTACGATTTCCTTGTGTAGACAAGAACAGGCTTGTTGCATGCATTCGCTCTTCCAATTATAGAAATTCAAAGAAGGACGCATCCTAAACAAACTGTACTAATCTTTTTTTATTGCACGAATTCTCATCAACAGTGAGTCGGGTTTTATTTAGTGATAATTATTCAAAGTAAGCAATAAAGCAATTAGTACAGCATTTACATAATTCAACAATATTTAAACCGTTTTTATCCAATATACTGACACAGTGAAACTGAAAACAACAAGTATATTTCAGATTAAGAGTTCGATAATTTCGATAAAATATATATCCACACAACTCTGCAAGCAATTTCTATGTTGTATTTTATATTCTAGATTTGACTGAATAAATCCAAAACCGATTTTCAAAAATGTTTAAAAATTCAAAATTTAATGATATTGACAAAATGTACTAAAAGAAAGCTTAAAAAATTCATTTTTTGTTGGATTTATATGAAATTTATCTTAGATACCTCATCTATCAATTAAAAAAGGAAAAACTTAAAATATAGTTTTGGAACATATTGGAAACTACAGTTAAATAACGATTTATCTAACATTATTTGCAAAAATTACAGGTGTTTAAGGTACAATTTTGCTTTTTACGCCCAAGGTACCAATTCGATTAAATTCATATGTGTGAATGGAAAAAAGTACAAGTTTTTCTTAACAATTAAAAAAGAAACATGAAAATCGGGCCAATGCATCAAATGCTAGAGCTGCTAGGGCAAAATCAACTTTTTGAAAAAACTGCAAAAATTGAATTTACAAATTACTCGAAAACGGCTCCGTTGATTGAAAATAGTTGCCATTTTTAGAATCAGCAGACCAATGTCTTTTTAAAACAGATATTGAGGTGCTTGGAGCAAAATGGCTGTTGAGTAGTATTATTCTTTATAATTGAAACATTAGCCATTAAGCACAGCAGCGCAAGCATCGTAGATAAGCGGCTAGTACATAGAATAAAAGGCGATTAGGCAAAACTTAAGTCAAAATAAAGCAATCAAAGGAATTCTTAGTCTAAGATTTTACAATTTCACATTTGTTTTGCCAAATCGTCAAATGCATAGAAGAATACGCTGAAATCAAAATCAAATATAACTTCTTTGTTTATCTATATAGTCAGAGATGCATTTCTGTTTTTATCTAAGCATTGCCATGCATCGCCATATTGTGCATTATCAGATACACGCAAATCCCATTAAACAGATTTCTATGTTACACTTGTTAAACCATGGCTAATTAGACCATTACAAAAGTAATTGAATGATGCAATAATTACATATTATGACAAAAACCCTGTTCCCATATTCAAATTTTTTGTCAAATGGCTTGTCAAATGCAATAGAACAATATTGAATGTTCCGTCAAAATTACAACAAGAAATTCGACCTTTTGCACAGGGCTAAATCTAAATTCACAGTGTTGAGAAAGATGAGATGAGATCTTGCAAGCATAAACACGTCCGCATTCTTAAAAAATTTTTTTTCTATTCTTTTACTAACACGATGATATGCTATGTTGCTCAGGAGAGGTTTTTTATTTAAAACCATCTTTATTTTACTTGAGAAATAAATAACATGTTTATAGTAAATATTATAACATGATAACTAACGTTGGTGTCAACCACCCGAAATTATTTTTACTCCATTACAAACGTTTTAGACACTTTTTAAAATTAGTTTTTTCTTATAATTTAGTTATAAAAAAGTACTAAATTTTGTTTTAAAATATGTATAGCAAAATATATAGAAAGAGATCACATGTTCGTACCATTAGCCTATCAATTATTTTTTTCTATTTTTTATAACTAATAAGTGCTATCCACAGTGCGTTAGCAATGGAGGGTTAATAACTACTGTAACTTTAAGTTGAGTAATTTTATTCTTTTAACTCATACTTTTATTAATACTAACTGGAATGAGTTGTTTCTGAATTTAACGTTGGAAGATTGTTTTGAGTTGTTTAAAAGCCAAATTGTTGTTTACTATCTGTACTGAAAATATCCCTCATTTTGCGACTAATGTGTATAAGTAACTATGGTATACAAAGGGTCTTAAAAAATTGGAAGACTTGCGAAATAATATCAAATTATATAAGCTTACTAATGATTCTCAGTATAACTTAATGTACGTTCATTATGTGAGGGAATTAAACTTTTTAAATAAATTTCTATTTAAGCAATGTATTTCGTGGCGTTTATTTTTTTTATTTATTTATTATGGCTTTTGAAGCCTATTTTAAATTCTTATAAACTAACACATAAAAAACTTATTTACTTGAATATTTATTTGAAGTAAAAAAAAGTTAAAACAAAAAATGAATACAATAATTATCATAACGATAACCAATATATTTATCTTAAAGCTAGAGTTTTATATCAGAGTTCTTAAATTACTCAGGTAATTCGTTAAAATATTTCGTTAAAATATTTCAAAAATTTTTGAGAGCATTATTAAAAAGAAACTTACGTTTGAAATAAAAAACATAATATCGCCAAATCAGCATGGTTTTATGCCGAACAGATCAACAGTCACAAATCTAGCGACCTTTACAGACTATTTTATTTCTTCATTAGTAGATGGCTTTCGAGTTGATACTATTTATACGGATTTTGCAAAAGCGTTTGATAGGGTTTCGCATCATATTTTAGTAATGAAATTCTTGCGTTTAGGGTTCCATTCAAATTTCGTATCTTGGGTAAAGTCATACCTAAGCAATAGACTCTGCATGGTGTCTATTGAAGAATCCATGTCTGAACCGTTTATAGCTTCCTCAGGTGTTCCTCAAGGGAGCATTCTAGGACCACTTTTTTTTATAATTTTTATAAATTATGTTAGTTCCTGTTTTAAAAATGCGAAGTTCTTAATGTTTGCCGACGATTTGAAAATTTTTTCTCGAATAGCAAATAGTTCTGATATGCTTGCTTTGCAGTCTGACTTAAATAATCTATATGAATGGTGTTCTAAAAACCGTTTATCTCTAAATATAAATAAATGTTTTCAAGTTTCATATTCGAAACAAATAAATAATGCTCATGATCAATACAAGTTAAATAATCAAAATTTGAAATTAGTAACATTAATAAAAGATCTTGGTGTTATGGTTGACTCAAGTTTTAATTTTATTCATTATCTAAATTATATAATTCCTAAGGCATATTCTTTATTAGCATTTATTAAGCGCAATAGTAATGAATTTACTGATCCATATACACTAAGAATTCTGTTCACTAGTCTGGTTAGATCCAAGTTGGAATACGCAAGTTTTATTTGGAATCCGTATTACAATACGCATGTGAATCGCTTAGAACGTGTTCAACGTAGATTCATCAAATATGCACTTCGTTCTATTAACTTTGCAAATCCTCTTCCCTCCTTTGATGTTAGATGTAAACTTATAAACTTGAAAACCCTGGAAAATCGAAGAACTATATTATCCCTCTTATTTGATTTCAATATTATTTCTGGCAACACTGATTGTTCGTATCTTCTCAATCAAATAACTTTTAACATTCGCTCCAGAACATTAAGAAATAGTGCAAAATTTAATATTGGAGTGCACAGAACAAATTATGCTTCAAATTCACCAATCGTGGGAATTTTGCGAGAATTTAATAACCTATCAAATGTATATTCTATTGACTTTTCAGTCACTAAGACGATAATTTTCAAACAATTAAATTCAATATATTAAAGTGTAATATCTAATACTTTGCATGTACATACTTATATATTAAGCATATAGTCAGTAAGGTTAACATACCATTGATTAAATAAATAATTAATAATAAAAAATAATAATAATATTTATAATACAAACTATTTTTTTCTGACTCGGTCCTTTACAATGGCAAAAGGCCCAACTTAATGTTGTGTATAAATTTCATCGTGTAGTAAAAAATTTGTTTCTTAACACTTAGCAAATTAAGGGCAATTAACATTTTATTTGTGGGTGTATCGTAACGTTTTAGTAAAATAAAAAGCATGGCTTTATTTTGTATTTTTTGAGCTTTTCAATTTGTGCATCCTTCATAATAAAAAAGATTGTTGAACAATAAATAAAATGCGGCTCGATAATTTGTAATGTGACGTTACAAATATTATATATTTTTATAAATTACATAAACTATAATATTGTATTTCACATATTCATATTTTCATTATTATTTATATAGCACTATATTTCTACTTTATTTACCCTGTATAAGAATTAAATATTATTATTATAAAAATATTAAAGCAGCTACTAAACCAGATATACCGATACGCGCTACATACCTACTCATGACACCATAAAAATAAGACTAATTGACAACACACACCCGCACTAGTGCATAAGCCACTAAACACTATACACAAACATACGCTTCATACTTACTTATAACAAAATAACACAAAAAAGTAGCGACAACAAACACACTACAGCATCGGCCACCTATCTATTCATAGCAAGGCAGGCAACAAGCAAATAATTCTCAAGAACTAAAGACAAAGAAAACAAACGCATAATTCCCAACTCGTTTTCACGCAATATCAAATAAAAGGGCGATACAAAACCAACCAAATTAGTCTTGCTTTAAGTAAGCTCTACTCAATGACTCAGTGGCGAGCTAGCTTGCTGTTTCTTCCCTTTGAGTCTCTGTTTGTTATGTCGCACTTGCGGTGAGAACCTGTCTTTGGTTCGTCCAACGCAGTCGGCATATATTGACTTTCTAATTGACTATACATTTACATGGCGCAAACCTCATAGAGGTTTTTCCACCATGACTCTCTCTAGTTGTTTCTAAAAATATTAATAATGGGTCTTGCTTTAGGGGCCCTGGCAGGATTAACCGATTTACCAATCTACCGAATACCGATCTACCGATTAGGGGCCCTGGCACGATTCACCGATTTACCGATTCCCGAATACCGATCTACCGAAAACCGATTCACAGATTTACCGATTTACTGAATACCAATTTTGCCTACCATTCGACAGCCTACATTCACTCCTACCCAAACTGCTGATGTTACGCTGCATTAAGTAATATTAAGAAGAAAGTATCAATAAAACTAGAAATTATAATTTTAAAACCAACACCGACTGCGTTCTCATTTGATGAAAGTTTGTGGATCTTTCACTCGATCCTGGCACGGCTGAGCTGCCCTCAGCTATAAGATAAAACCACTGTTACAAATTGATCTGCTAACCATTTTTTTTAATGTATACTAAGATATCTATTTGTTCTTCTTGGAAACCAAATTTTTTTTAGCTATTTTTCCAACTGTATACTCAAAGTGATCATTATACCTTAGGTTGTTGTCTATTTGTACTCCTAGATATTTTATTTTATCATGTTTTTCAATGAGTTCTTTTTTAATATTAATTCGTACCTTCTACATATATTAATATTACTAATTCTCGATATAACCATATATATATAGTTTTATCGACATTTAATTTTAACCTATTTGCACATAGCAATTTATATAACTCATCTAAGTCAGCTTGCAAATTATTTTTTATCTCATCTATGTTCTTACCACTTATCATTTATCATCATTTATCATAACTAAGGTATCGTCTGCAAAGAACTTGATTGTACAGAATTTTAAAGTAGATACTATATCATTTATGTATAGATTGAACAATATAGGAGCCAATACTAACCCTTGAGGTAACCCTATAGCAACATCAGACCGAATTGCTAGTTGAACGTCTTTTACCCCAATCATTGATAACTTTTATAAAAAATATTTCATGTTCTATAGATTCAAATGCTTTTTCAAATCTATTTCTTTCTCATTTAAATCTTCTTCCCAGCCAGGTAGATTCGCAAGGGTGTTTTCTCCTAAATCCTGATTGTTGAGATATTATAATTTTTTTACAGTCCAAGAAGTTTACTAGTTGCTTTTTTATCACCGTTTCAAGAATTTTTTCATCAGATGGCAGTGTGTTTATTGGCCTCAATTCTTCCGCTTTTATGGCATTTTTAATTTTTTCAACCGGTGCTACTATTGATGTCTTCCAAACCCTCGGTACTATACCAAAAGCTAAACTTTCATTTATAACTTTTGAATAAAAATATCCCAAGTACGTAATAGCATCTTTAAGTACACCTTCAGACAGCATCTTTCCCCCCCCCCCACACTTTTTATTTTTAAGTTTAGAAGCAATCTCTTCTATTTCTGTGGGTGTGACATGAGTAAATGTAAACTTATTTGTTGATTCTGTTGAGATGTTTGTATTCCTGTTGACTTGTTCAATTGTGCTATTTATATTAACAAAACTGTTCACAAAAACATTATTTAATCTGTACGCAATTTCAAAGTCCTTATCATACACCCGCCATTCGATTGAGATCTTAGATATCTGTGATCGCGCATTAGTCAAACTTGTGGTTTCTTTAAGAAATCTCCACATTGTTTTACTGTCGTGTCTATGACTATTTACTTTATTCTACATATGCTTAATTTTTCTAACTTTCACCCATATTCCTGATATTTGTGCTAATTTATATAAGTTGAACTTTCTTGTGTTTAAACTAGGTAACTCGTTTAAACAATATTAAAATTAATCTCAAGTCTTTTTAGCATTTTATTCAATCGAAGCGAGATGGTTCTTACATTCCTACCTCGACACACTACAATCATTCTTTTACAATCGAAAATACGGTAAATCTGTTTGCTGACTACTTTCAGTTAAACTATGTTATTGTAAATTCTAGTTTTGATGAGTCAATTTAAGAAAATGTGGGTACATTTTTAAACCTTGGATCTGCAGTCTTATCTGAAGAGGAGATTTTTGGAGAAGAAGAAAGTTTCGGGTAAGGCTGATAATGATGGCGTTGCATCTATTTTGCCTTAAAAATGTGCTTTTTCGTTATCTAAGCCTTTGTGTAAACTTTTCACCAAGTCTTTATGTACAGGTACTTTTATAGACTGTTGGATAATGGGCTTTATAACTCCGGTTTTTAAAGAGGGCAGTAAAAATGATGTTTCCAACTATATTCCTATTTCTAAGCTCACAAATGTGTATAATCTCTTTGAAACTGTTATTAAGAATAAGTTATGCTTTGTAGTTAAGCGTCACATATGCCTTGAACAGCATGGCTTTTTTGCTGGTCGGTCAACGGTGACTATGCCTAGCAATTTTCTCAAGACATTGCATTACTTCTTTTGAGCTGTGACATCAAGTTGATATTATTTATGCTGATTTTTCTATGAATGGGTTTCCAATCTGTTTTCTTGAATTGGATCCAGTCTTATCGAAAAAATAGATTTTTTTTCGTTGAGTTAAATGGAGTTAAATCGTATTAATTTAATGCCTCTTCTGGAGTACCACAGCGTAGCATTCTTGGCTCTTTGCTTTTTACTTTATTTATTAACTAGCTGAAACCCGGCGCGTTGCTGCCACTCTCCCTATTCAAACGCCCATAAAATGTTATCAGTTAAACAGCATGTCTAAATTGACAGATGGAGACCTATATCCACAAAGCTATTCGATATAACAATTTTGGGTTGTATAGGAAGTGCCACGCCCTCTTGATCACCCCTCATAGAATGTAATCAATTAAACTGCATGTGTACATGGAGGTCGAATACCGAATACCAAAACTGTGCGACATATAACTCCAAATATATTCGATAACACAAATTTGGTTTGTATGGGAGGTGCCACGCCCCCCGACAAACTCTAAAAAATTTTATCAGTAAATCTTCATGCTTAAATTTTGGTCAAATACTGAATTCCGATGCTGTGCGACCTATAACTCTAAAGCTATTTGATAGCACAAAGTTGGGTTGTATGGGAAGTGTCACTCCCCTTTTCCCTACGCCCATAAAATGTAAGAAATGAAAGTGCATGTATAAATTTAGGCCGAATACCGATTTCTTACGCTGTCAACCTATAACTTCAAAGCAATTCGATATTGCAAATTTGGGATGTAAGGGTGATGTCAGGCCTCCCTGTCCAACGCCCATAAAAAAAAATCATTGAAACTGCATGTGTAAATTGAGGTCAAAAACTGAATTCCAAAGCTGAATTCCTATAAATTCAAAGCTATTCGATATCACCAATTTGGATTGTATGAGAGGTGCCCCTCCCCCTTGTCCAACTCCCATAAAATTTCATCACTGAAACGGTACGTCTAAATTGTGGTCGAATACCGAATTTCTAAGCTGTGCAACCCATAACGCTATTCGATAACACAAATTGTTTTTATATTAATGGGAGGTAAAAGAAGGTGTGGCATTTCTTCTTAAACCATCTCGTACTCAAAGCAAAGCCATTTACAAAATTTGAGCTCAATCGGACCAATAGTATCGGAGTATTGTGATATTTCCAAAAGTAGGCGTAGATGAAGTGTGACAACGCCCGTTTTTATTAAAGTTAGTGACAGTCATCATAAGAACTTATTTACCAAATTTTAATTTAATACGACCAAAACCTTCTTAAATATAGCATTTTTATTGATTTGTGAGCGATAAAAGGGGTGTGGCATTACTTTTTTCCTAAACCTTTGCGTAGCAGTTACGAACAAACCAGTAGAAGGAAGTATCCTATTTGGTCTAGTCGTTTTCAAGTTTTAAGCATCCGAACAAATCACGATTCATTTTTATATGTACAGATATTGATTTGTGGGCGCTAAAAGTGGGCGTGAAAACATTTATGTATCGTGACTGCCTCTTGGAGCACCTACACAGCAAGTTTCAGTATAAAAATGTGTAGAACTCCGGAATTGCCATGATTTCGAAAAAGTGGGCGTATATAAATTGCGACGAAAAAGTGATTTTTGTACAGTTACTGACAGTTACCATCTGAACAAAATGATAATATCTTAGTTTTTACGATCGAAACCGTCTGATATATATCCCTTATTTGGTTTGTGGTCGATAGCGCAAATTTGGCTTGTATGGGAGGAACCACGCCCCCTCGTCCAAACGTTACCAAACCTCACAGGAACAATCTATCACCTCGGCAAACGTTGTTCTGCCACAGACCGCCTTACTGCCATACACGAAAATGTCAAGAAATGTCAAATATATTCACCATTTTCAGTATAGCTGCCGAAAGTAGCCATGTGCACTAAATAACCACATTTTAGTCTAATACGATCAAAACCGTGCGAAATATAGCATTTTTGTTGTTTTGCAAGCGGTAAAAAGGGGTGCGGTAAAATATTTCCCTTGAGCCATCTCGTAATCGAAACAAATCGACTGCCCAAATTTCAGCTCAATTTAGGGAAAGCCTGGCGCACTTTACTTCACTGGACGCTAACTCCCCGAAAAGTGAGTTTAACTAAAGTAGGGCAGGCCTATTGATAGTGCACTTGCCGAGAGTAACCATATGTACTGAATTACAAAATTTTTGTCTAATACGACCCAAACCGTTGAAATAAAACGTTTTCATTGGTTTGTGGGCGGTAAAAGGGGGGCGTGGAGATCAATTTTTAGTACAGTTGCTAACAGTAACCGTACAAACTAAGCCAACATTTTAGCTCAATCGACCCAGTAGTCAATTTTGATGGTTTCTTAAAAAGTGGGTGTGGCTATATAGCGATGACGCCCTTTTTTAGTACAATTGCCGAAAGTAACCATACAAACTTAAGTATCATATGTTAGTCTCATACGGCCAAAACTGCATGAAATATAGCATTTTCACTGATTTGTGGGCGGAAAAGGGGGCGTGGAAACCAATTTTTCGTACAGTTACTGTCAGTAACTTCACAAACCAAAGTACCAAATTTAGGTCTTATACGACCAAAACCGTCTGAAATAAACCATTTTCATTTATTTGTGGGCGGTAAAAGGGGGCGTGGAAACCCATTTTTAGGACAGTTGTCGACAGTAACCGTACATACTAAATTACAAAATTTTAGCCATATACGACCCAAACCAACTGAAATGTAACATTTTTATTGATTTGGGGGCGGTAAAAGGGGGGTGTGGCAAATTTTTTTCCTCAACCATCTCGTACCTGAAACAAATCGACTGCCAAAATTCCAGGTCAATCGGTTCAGTAGTTTTGGAGTCTATAGACATCACACTACCAGACACACATCGTTTTGCTTTATATATATATAGATATTGATTTGTGGGCGTTAAAAGTGGGCGTGAAAACATTTATAAATTGTGTTCGTACCTAAACAGCAAGTTTCACTGTAAAAATGTGCAGAACTCCGGAATTGCCATGATTTCGAAAAAGTGGGCGTATTTATATAACGACCACGCCCATTTTTTGTACAGTTACCGACAGTAACTATCTGAACAAAATCACCAAATCTTAGTTTTTTACGATTGAAACCGTGAAATATTTTTCTTTTTTTTTTGTTTGTGATCGATGGAGCAAATTTGGCTTGTATGGGAGGTACCACGCCCCTTTCTCCAATCGTTATAAAACCTCACAGGAACACTCTCAAGATGTGGCTTTATTTTCCCTGAAAATTTCATAAAGACCGGTTCAGCGGTTTTGGAGTCTATACGCGATATAGCCACATACCCACATACCCACATACCCACATACCCACATACCCACATACCCACATACATACATCCATTTTTATATATATAGATGATGTCAGTAAATGTTTTCAATCAACAAAATTTTTAACAATATGCTGACGATTTAAAGCTATTCAGTAAAATCCGTAATTTGAATGATGTTGTTCTTTTACAGAATGATCTCAATAATTTGCTTTCTTGGTCTTTAACGAATTTTTTACCAATATATTTTAACCTTCATCTGGCCTCGTGGAGTACGTACAATCCCCACGTTCTTTCTCGTTTTGATTTGTTTGGAACTTTTTTTTTAGAGTTCCGGATTTTTTATGAACGCTAATGTTAATTTTTTTTAACTTGGACTATTCTAAAGTTTAAAGTGGTGTCTAAAGATGATATCTGAAATTTTTTGAGACAAAATAATCAAAATATAAATTTTTATAAAGATTTTAATTTCTGGGGTTCCCCACGATTTAATTTCTGGATGTACCCCACGAATCCAGGTATGTTACTCAGTATGAGCATCCCAGGCAGGGTTGTCAGTTTGGTAATTAATTACCAAATTTGGTAGAAAATTTTTGACTTGCTAATTTGGTATTTTTTTATAGTTTTGGTAAATTTTGTTCATTTAGTTTTTCCAAAAAATTCAAAATAATCAGTTTGTTTGCAAGATTTAAATTGTTTTTTTCCTTATGAAGTTTCCTGAATGTTCTTGAGGTTTATTTTAAAAATGAAAACTCCCTTTTTCGATTCCGCGTGAAAAGTTATTCATGATAGGGCTGATAAGGTCTAACCATTTTTGTAAACAAATTCTTTTTCCTTCGATATCTTTGCGTGTTTGGGCTGTTTTGGTCAAAATGCTTTTGAATGATAAAAATTGAAAATTTTTTTACATTGTTTTTCCCAACGTTTCGTAGGTAGTTTCCGTTGTTTTGAAGAGAATGGCTTTTAAAAATCAATTTTAAAACTTTTTCATGATAAACATATTTGCTACCGTGAACTGTCTGAACCATAAAAATTGTTTGGTCTTTGGAGTTTAGGCATACATTTTACCTTTGCAAATATTGCGGATAGTTCCAGATATATTTTAAAATAACGAAAATTGATTACAACGAAAATCTCTAAAGTAACTTACTGAAAAATTAGGGTTTTCTAGCCGCTTTAAATTACTTTGAATAAATTTCATAAAATTTTTAGTTTCTTTCACAGTATATTTTTTTAAAACGTAAAAAGATATCAGCAAAAGCTTTAAATACTATGCAATAGTTTGTGCTTAGGAGCAGTTATCGGAAAAAAAAACTTTATATCATATTTTTTCATAACTCCTTAACTTGAGGTGATGGTGAAAAAGTTAACTTATATTTAAAATCAGTGCCCGTAGTTAGAATTGATATCCTACAAAACAAACGACCTGTGTAGTTTCTGATTTAAGTTATTAAAAAATGCTTAAAATTTAAACTTGAGGAAACCGGTCATTTTTTGAAAGCATTAAATGCCATATCTTTGTATTTATTCATTTACTTTCTTAAAATCGATATTCATTGCCAATGAATGCGGTATACATTTTTAGTTCCTACTTATTTCAAATAAAAAAGTTAGGATATCAATTAATGGTAATTTATCATTTTTGTTTTGTGACAAAAAAAAAATTACGTTATCTTGAATTTACTACTTATTTGTGATTTTTATATTAATACTAGCTAAAACCCGGCGCGTTGCTGCCACTCTCCCTTGTCAAACGCCCAAAAAATGTTATCAGTTAAACAGCATGTCTAAATTGAGGTCGAATACTGAATTCTGAGACTGTGCGACCTATACCCACAAAGCTATTCGATATAACAAATTTGGGTTGTATAGGAAGTGTCACGCCCTCTTTATCACCGCTCATAGAATGTAATCAATTAAACTGCATGTGAACATGGAGGTCAAATACCGAATTCGAAAACTGTGCGACATATAACACCAAAACTTTTTGATAGCACAAATTTGGGTTGTAAAGGAGGTGCCACTCCTTTTTTCCCTACGCCCATAAAATTTTACCAATGAACTGCATGTGTAAATTGAGGTCGAAAAAGGAATTCCGAGGCTGAGTTACCTATAACTTTAAAGCTATTCGATATCGCAAACTTGGGCTAAGTTGGAGGTGTCACGCCCCCCGACAAACTCTGAAAAATTTTATCAATAAATCTGCATGCGTAAATTTTGGTCGAATACTGAATTCCGACTCTGTGCGACCTTAAACTCCAAAGCTATTCGATATCACAAGTTTTCGTTGTATGGGAGGTGCCACTCCCCCTTGATCAACGCTTATAAAATGTAATCAATGAAACTGCATGTGTACATTGAGGTCCAATACTGAATTCAAAAACTGTGCGACCTATAACCCCAAAGCTATTTGATATCTCTAATTGGGTTAAAGATGAGGTTTCACGCCTCCTTGTCGTACGCCCATAAAATGTAATTAATGAAACTGCATGCATAAATTGAGGTAGAATACTGAATTCTGACGCTGTGCGACCTATAACTTCAATGATATTCGATATCGAAAATTTACGTTATATAAGAGATGCCAAGCCCCTCTTACCAATAAACATAAAATTAAATCAATGAAACTGCTTGTGTACATTGAGGTCGAATACTGAATTCCGGCGTTGTGCGACCTATAACTCCAAAGCTATTTGATATCACAAAGTTGGGTTGTATGGGAAGTGCCACTCCCCTTTGCCCTACGCCCATAAAATGTAAGTAATGAAAGTGCATGTATTAATTTAGGTCGAATACCGAATTCTTAAGCTGTCAACCTATAACTTCAAAGCAATTCGATATCGCAAATTTGGGTTGTAAGAGAGATGTCACGCCATGAAATAAAATCTTTGAAACTGCATATGTAAATTGAGGTCACAAACTTAATTTCAAAACTGTGCGGCCTATAACTTCAAAGCTTTTCAATATCGCAAATTTGGGTTGTATGGGAGGTGCCCCTCCTCCTTGTCCAACTCCCATAAAATTTCACCACTGAAACGGTATGTCTAAATTGTGGTCGAATACCGAATTTTTAAGCTGTACGACCCATAACTCTAAAGCTATTCGATAACACAAATTGTGTATATATTTGTGGGAGGTAAAAGGGGGTGTGGCATTTCTTCTTAAACCATCTCGTACTCAAAGCAAAGCCACTTACAAAATTTGAGCTCAATAGGACCAATAGTTTCGAAGTATTTTGATATTTTCTTAAAAGTAGGCGCAGATGAAGTGTGACCACGCCCGTTCTTATTAAAGTTAATGACAGTTATCATACGAACTTATTCACTAAATTTTAATTCAATACGAACAAAACCGTCTTAAATATAGCATTTTTATTAATTTGTGGGCGATAAAAGGGGGTGTGGCATTATTTTTTTCCTAAACCTAAAACCTAAACCCTAAAGAAGTATTCAATTTGGTCCAGTCGTTTTCAAGTTTTAACCATCCGAACACATCACGATTCATTTTTATATATACAGATATTGATTTGTGGGCGGTAAAAGTGGGCGTATCGTGACTACTTTTTGGAGCACCTACACAGCAAGTTTCATTATAAAAATGTGTAGAACTCCAGTATTGCCATGATTGCGAAAAAGTGGGCGTATATATATGCGACCACACCCATTTTTTGTACAGTTACTAACAATAACCATCTGAACAAAATTATTAAATCTTAGTTTAGTACGTCCTTTTTTTGGTTTGTGTCGATAACGAAAATTTGGCTTGTATAGGAGGTACCACGCCCCCTCGTCCAAACGTTACCAAACCTCACAGGAACACTCACTTTCCTCGGCAGACGTTGTTCTGCCACAGTTTTCAGTATACCTGCCGAAAGTAGCCATATGCACTAAATAAGCAAATTTAAGTCTAATACAATCAAAACCGTGCGAAATATAGCATTTTTTTTGTTTTGCAAGCGGTAAAAAGTGGTGCGGCAAAATATTTCCCTTGAGCCATCTCGTAATCGAAACAAATCGACTGCCCAAATTTCAGCTCAATTTAGGTTAAGCCTGGCGCACTTTACTTCACTCGACGCTAACGCCCCGAAAAGTGAGTTTAACTAAAGTGGGACAGGCCTATTTTTAGTGCACTTGTGAAGAGTAACCATATGAACTGAATTACAAAATTTTTGTCTAATACGACCCAAACCGTTGAAATAAAACGTTTTCATTGGTTTGTGGGCGGTAAAAGGGGGGCGTGGAGACCAATTTTTAGTACAGTTGCTAACAGTAACCGTACAAACTAAGCCAACATTTTAGCTCAATCGACCCAGTAGTCAATTCTAATGATTTCTCAAAAAGTGGGTGTGGCTGTATAGCGATGACGCCCTTTTTTAATACAATTTCCGAAAGTAACCATACAAACTTAGGTATCACATGTTAGTCTCATACGGCCAAAACTGCTTTAAAAATAGCATTTTCACTGATTTGTGGGCGCGAAAAGGGAGCGTGGAAACTAATTCTTCGTACAGTTACTGTCAGTAACAACACAAACCAAAGTACCAAATTTAAGTCTTATATGACCAAAACCGTCTGAAATAAACCTTTTTCATTTATTTGTGGGCGGTAAAAGGGGGCGTGGAAACCCATTTTTAGTGCAGTTGTCGACAGTAACTGTACATACTAAATTACAAAATTTTAGCCTTATACGACCCAAACCGACTGAAATATAACATTTTTATTGATTTAGGGGCGGTAAAAGGGGGTGTGGCACAATTTTTTTTCTCAACCATCTCGTACCTGAAACAAATCGACTGCCAAAATTTCAGGTCAATCGGTTCAGTAGTTTTGGAATCTATAGACATCACGCAAGCAGACACACATCGTTTTGCTTTATATATAAATAGATATTGATTTGTGGGCGGTAAAAGTGGGCGTGAAAACATTTATATATAGTGACCGCCTCCTAGAGCACCTACACAGCAAGTTTCACTATAAAAATGTGTATAACTTCGCAATTGCCATGATTTCGAAAAAGTGGGCGTATATATATTGTGACCACGCCCATTTTTTGTAACCATCTGAACAGTAACCATCTGAACAAAATTGCCAAATTTTAGTTTTTTACGATCGAAACCGTCTGATATATATCCGTTTTCTTGTTTGTGATCGATAGCGCAAATTTGGCTTGTATGGGAGGTACCACGCCCCCTTGTCCAATCGTTACCAAACCTCACAGGAACACTCTCAAGATGTGGGTTCAGTTTCCCTGAAAATTTCATAAAGATCGGTTCAGCAGTTTCGGAGTCTATACGTGATATAGCCACATACCCACATACCCACATACCCACATACCCACATACCCACATACCCACATACCCACATACCCACATACATACATCCATTTTTATATATATAGATAATAATTCATTTTAAACAAGAAAAAGTTCTACTTTTTCTATAAATGTATTTATTTTTTTTATTTAGTTCAAATAAAACAGATATACGTCTGATTTTTGAGCTTATGAATTTTACTTATTTTGTGATTTTTAGTTATTAAAAATAAGAAATTTTAAACAAGAAAAATGTAATACTTAATATTTACTAAATTTATTTTACCACTATTTCTTTCTATTAATTTCAAGTATTTTAATGTTGAATAAATGTTTTTTACTAAAAAAAATTATAATTTTTTGATTTTTCTTCTTTAAAAAATGTTTGTTTAGTTTGGTAATTTTTATTTCATTTTGGTAACTTTATTATCACATTTTGTTTACTTAATTTCTTTACAAGTGGCAACCCTGATGCCAGGTGAAGGTTAATAAATGTTTTTCTATGACGTACTCAAAATCCATTAACATATCCATTTATTACTTTTACCTCTCTGGTACTCCCTTACTAACTGTTAATTCCATTAAAGATCTAGGTGTGGTATTTGACTCCAAGTTCACTTTTCTAGAGCATATAAATTGTCTGGTTCCAAAATCATATGCCTTGCTTGCTTTCGTGTCTATATTTGTCTATATAATTATTTTGTGAGGTCAAGGTCAGAATATGCTTCCTTTATTTTTGGTCCATTCATTGGCGTCGGAAGCGGGGGGGCAAGGAGGGCAGTCGCCCCCCACTTTTTTAGCTAGGTAAACAATTTAAAAGGAAAACTTTAAAAGTTATTCAAAATATCAGTTTTTCTTACAACGATAATATTTTTTGTATGTGTTCTCCTCTTCTATCTCTCTTTTTCATAAGCATGCTTGCGGATAACCATTTCCTTTCTCTGTGTTTGCAAAAAGATAGAACAAAATGTGGAGTTTCTACTGCAAACCCACCACTTCAGTTAAAAAAGCACCCTTGTGCTTGTTCATTTTGCAACTCTGGTAAGAAAAAATTTGGCATGTTCTTAGGGGCTTTCCATATTGGACGACATGTTGTATGATAAGTTAGATGAAAAACTAATGGGACTATTTGATTGAGCGTTCGAACGATCCAACTTGTAAAGCAACATCATTAATTGCAAGTTCTCAAGCAGAACACATCCGGCTAATAGCTAAGCAACTTTTAGATGCCCTAACAATTGAGCAGTAATTTTACATAATTGTACAATATTGTACAATCGGCAGAAAAAAACCAAAAATTTCAACTATGTTTTAGCTTACGCATGGTACTACATGTTGTACAATCTGACATGTTGGTCCAATGTTTTGGACCATGCGAAAGCTCCTACTGTGAATTAGCTGATGAAAATCCACCTCGACGCTTTGAATAAACATCAAATCCGGTTCCTTCAGTACAGTTGCCATTATATGATAGTCTACGAAAAGATTATTTCGAAATTTTAGATCTTCTCTCAAATGAGATAACGGCTAGATTTGATTAAACAGGTTGATATTTTACTTTTTTTAATTTTGCATGTTTACACCAGCTTCACTCAACCGACTCACTTTGATTTAACATTCGGTGAGTCGGTTGAGTGAAGCTAGTGTAAACTGGCACTTTGTTAATCTTATTGTACATTTAAACAGATCTTGACACTCTAGAATCGTTGGAAAATATTGTAATCGAAGCCTTCAACGGAAAAGTGCCTTCTGAACAAAATCTAAAAACAAAACTAGATCTTTATGCAGATGACTTTGATGTGAGCGACCTCCACGCGCAACTTAAATTGCTGAAGTAATTGCCTGGCCAAACACCTTGAAATTGTAGTGGCATTGTATCCCAATTTGCAAAAAATTCAGATACTGTAAAAAAACTATTAAATGAAGTTGAAAAACTTATTGCTTTGCTTTTGACTGTGCCTGCATCAGCAGCTTCATCTGAGCGTTCTTTTAGTGCACTAAGACGACTTAAAACGTATCTTCGAGCAACTGTGACAGTAGGAAACATTTTGGAATAATTTAAATTGATATAACTTCTTGTACCTAATTGCATTTAAACCATGTAAAGATATACCTAGTCATGCTTTATATGAGCAACCATTATTTCTTATATTTTCATATTACCATATGAAAGATCCTTTAAAGAATGATCTCTAATATTGAAATTGGAAGAACTTTTAAAAATAATGAAATTTTAATATTTTTTATATATTTTTATAATTTTTTATTTTAAACTAAAATAAAAAATTTGTTTATTCACATTCATGTTTCTTTGAAGAAATTTTGGTGAACTTTTTTTGCACCACCATTTGTACTGCCCCCCCATTTGTACTGCCCCCCCAGATGAAATTATCTTCCGACGCGCTTGGGTCCATTCTATTTAAGTCACTGCTCGCGATTAGAAAAATCCAAAAATCGTTTACTCGGTTTGCTATTCGTTCATTAAATTTTATTAAGCTTTTGCCTTCTTATGATGCACGAATTATGCTATTGGGTTTGAAAACACTTGAAACTAGTAGAAAGATTCAATCATTAACATTTATCCATGATCTAATATCAATTCATATTGACTGCGCCCAGTTATTACAATTTGTTTTTTTTTTAATATTCTTGCAAGCCATTACTCGTTATTTAATTCTGAAATCCATAGAACTTTTTATGCATTTAATGACTCGTGCTAAATCTTTGTATGATGAAATATCTATTGAAAATAATATAGATTTTTCTTTTTGAAATTATCGTTTAAGAAATTATGTACGTAATAAGTGTTTTCGTATCTAATTTTGAGTTTCTAAAAAAATATAGTATTTTTTCCTTTTGTTAAATATTTATTATTATATTAGATTCTAAGTTTTTTTTTTAAGCAGTCGGTAGGATATTGTGATTCAAAGACGGTGAAATAAATAATAATAATAATAAAATAGTTTTTTTTGTACCATATTAAATTTTTTGGCATCAGAAATATTTGGAAAAATGGTTTTCAAATATGTGAATCCTTTGCCTTCTTTGTCTAACGACCTAACAAAATTTTTCATAAGTCCAAGTTTAATGTGCAGCGTTGGGAGAATTATGTTTTTCTTTTTGACGAGTGGAATGTTTTGGATATTTTCCTTTCCAACTATAGATACAATCTTTTTGGCCAATTCTTTTTGTAGTTTTGGTGTTCACGTACTGTGCCACTTAGCATGCCAACGACTTTGAGATCAGAACATATTTTCCAGTAGTGTTCTTCATATTTAATACATGTCAATAACTTCGCCATTGTTTCGTACGCTTCCTTTGTATTTACTGCAAGTGAGATCGAAATCGATGGTTTTTTGTTGCCTATATGCAATAAAACAGTCTTCAAACTCAGGTGCTGCTATCGACAAACAAGCTCCACTCTTTGGCATCGTCCAGGAACGCCTTCGCAATAGCAGACATTGTCTTTCTTACTATGTTTCTGGAAAATGGTTTTTCGAGATGTCCGAAGTAGTAATGTCACCTTAAATTCTGGTCCGAAAAAGTTGAATTGCTGCATACGAGTAGCAGCAATTCCAATTTTTTTTTTTGGCAGTTTCAAATCTCTTTTCCAACCATTCAGTAACGCTTGCTTTCAGTTGTAAAGACACTTCCTCCAGTCGTTCCTCCCGACTCCACTGAATCGAAGTATTTTCGATTGTTTTCACATGTTGAATTGCGATAAGTTAGAAGTAATAAGATCCAGTTTTTAGGTACGGAAGAGGAAGAAAGGCTTCCATCCGATTTCTAATATCATAACTCGTCATTAAATAAACGTTTTGTTAATATATTCAAATGGTTAGGAAGATTAAATCATATTCTTAAAATTTTCTTAAATACACTAATTAAATTAAGGCTTGTTGCCACCCCATTACGAATTTCTAACAATTTAAAAAAAAACTATTTCAAGTATAAAAGTTCTATTCAAAGCCATAATAAGCATTTTAATACTTGCTTAGCGCGACATGGGTTAAAAACTCGTGGACAAACATTTCTATACTTTTGCGGCATGTCATCATGTCAACTTTAACAAAAAGATAGATATTCAACATTTAATATCTTAGCATGTTATTTGCCTATCTCAACCTTAACATTAAATAGCAATAACAATACAATTAGAGTCTTGAAAAAGTTCAGTTAATAATTTAATAATAGTAGATTTAATAGTTGAGACCACAGAAAATTATCAAAACACATTAAGAGGTGTGTCGTTTTCGCGGTTATAAACAGATGACGTGAATTCATATCGATTTTGAAATACAGAGTTAACTATTAAATTAAGACCAGAGTCGCAGAAATTATTTTATACGGCCGAGAAGGACAAATGGGAACACAAAATTCAACTTGCAAACCTAACGAAGTTTTGAAAATAAAAAGTTTTTGAAAATATTGATGAAGACCATTATGGTCAAAGAAAAAAACCTACCTTAAAATTTAAATAAATCCCAGTTTTCTACAATAAAATATTAAACCTTATATAAAATATTCCAAAATTTAAAATGAAACAAATTAAATAAAATTAAATTAAATTAATTTAATTCAAAGTATTTCTAGGAATTGAGCTTTCAATCCCCAACATCTTTTTTATCTGAAAATACTAAATATGCAATCAATATACACAAGAAAAATTGCAAACCAATGATCGATACTGTGTTTTTTTAAGCTCCTGCCTTATGTAGTGTTTTGCGTCATTTAACGGTTATCATATCGTCGTTACTCAAAAGTAGGCGATCCAATCGGGAAAATATAATTAAATTTAGTTACTGGAAGATACATAAAAATTAATTAAGAAATCGGAAATCTTGAAAAAACAGGGACCGTAACTGGTATAAGGTCGAAATAGTTATTTTGTGACTTTTTCTAAAAAAAGGTCCATTTTCGTCGTTATTTTTCAACAAAAAAAAAATAAAATTAAACTTTTAGAAAATTATAAATTTATCAAAAAAAAAAAATTTGATTCGGACTTTTATTTTTTTCAGTCTTTTAAGAAAATCTTTCTCGGACTTTTATTTTGTTTGTTGGAAATAAAAATCATTTTTACATGATTTTAATTCTGAGCTTTTTAGATCAAGTAAGTAAGAAGAAAGAAACAATAACAACTCTGTGTAGAGTCAATCACACAGCAGACTAGACAAAACTGTTACGCAGGCTGTTAAGCCTCGCTATTCAGTAGTCTTGAATGATAAAGCTGTTACCAACCCACTGTTTAAGTCTAATATGATTTGACACTTGTTCGACCAAATTCGTGACACTTTTTATGTTCTCCTCGGCCATTTAATCATATGACATTAAAGCTTGCTTGCTTGCTTAGTTGGCGCTACTACCGTATGTCGGTCTTGGCCTTATCTAAGAATTTGCGCCAGCCATTTCTATCTTTCGCTTGCTGGCGCCAGTTGGAAATTCCAAGCTTCGTCAGGTTGTCCTCTACTTGGTCTTTCCAACGAAGATGCGGTCGTCCTCTTCTGCGTTGACCGCCGCTGGGCACCGAATCGAATGTTTTCTTCACTGGAGCATCGTCTTTCATGCGCTGAACATGACCAAGCCAGCGAAGCCGCTCGATTTCAATGCGCTTGACTATGTCGATGTCAGCGTACAGCTCATACAGTTCATCATTCCACCGTATTCGGTACTCGCCTTTGACGCAGATTGGTCCGTAGATCTTACGAAGAATCTTTCTCTCGAATGCTCCTAAAGTCTTTTCATGTAAACTGCTTAGCGTCCAGGTTTGTGATGCGTAAAGTAGGACGGGCATGATGAGCGATTTATAGAGCGTGATTTTCGTTCGTCGAGAGAGGGCTCTGCTTCTCAATTGGCTACTGAGCCCAATGTAATACCTGTTGGCAAGAGTTATTCTTCGTTTGATCTTAATGCTGATGTCGTTGGTTGAGTTTATGCTAGATCCCAGATAAACGAAGCTCTTCACAACCTCGAAGGAGGTATTGTCAACGGTAACGTGGGTTCCAAGACGCTGGGACTGTTTGTTTGTTGACACCAAGTATTTCGTTTTATCTGCATTCACTGCCAGACCCATTCGACTTGACTCTTTTTCTAATCTGGAAAATGCTGCACTGACTTCGCGCGTATTATGGCCAATGATATCGATGTCATCAGCATACGCAAGCAGCATAACACTCTTGTAGAATATTGTGCCACTACGTCTCAGATCAGCAGCTCGGATGATCTTTTCCATCATTAAGTTAAAAAAGTCACACGATAAGGAATCACCTTGTCTGAAACCTCGTTTGGTAATAAATGGTGGGGAGAGGTCCTTCCCGATTTTAACTGCGCTGCTGGTGTTGCTCAGTGTCATCCTGCAAAGTCGTATAAGTTTTGCAGGAATACCAAATTCAGACATGGTGGAGTACAGGTGCTTCCTTATTGGGCTGTCGAAGGCGGCTTTGTAGTTGACAAAAAGATGGTGGGTGTCGAATTGTTTTTCTTGAGTCTTCTCCAATATTTGTCGTAGCGTGAAAATCTGGTCGATGGTGGACTTTCCAGGTTTGAAGCCACACTGATGAGGTCCGATCAGTTCGTTTACAATGGGCTTCAGTCTTTCACATAAAACGCTCGACAGGACCTTATATGCGATATTAAGAAGGCTTATCCCACGGTAATTGGCACAGATAGTGGGATCGCCTTTCTTGTGGATTGGGCAGAGCACACTGAGATTCCAATCGTTCGGAATGCATTCTTCCGACAAAATTCTGCATAGAAGCTCGTGAATGCATTTAAGTAGAGTTTCGCCTCCGTTCTTAAACAGCTCAGCAGGTAAGCTATCAGCTCCCGCGGCTTTGTTATTTTTAAGCCGAGCTATAGCTGTCAGAACTTCATCATAGTCGGGCAGCGGAACCTCAACGCTGTCATCCAAAATTGGGGTTTCCGGAATATCATCTCTATTGGCGGGATTGTTGTCAGCGTCGCCATTTAGAAGCTTAGAGAAATATTGCCTCCATAACATCAGTGTACTCTGGACATCTGTCACTAGAATCCCGTTTTCATCCTTGCAGGAAGAGGCCCCGGTTTTAAAACCACCGACAAGGCGTCTTATTTTTTGGAAAAATTTTCGGACCTCATTCCTGTCACCATACATCTCAATCTTCTCTTGCTCGCGCTTTTCTGCCTCTCTTTTTTTCCGCCTGAAAGTAGGTCTCTCTTCCCTCCTCTTTTCTTAGTTTTCTTTGACATTAAAGCAGTAGTTATTTTTAGATCAAGCCTTTAACTCTTCCAGGGTTGCCGTCTGTTGTTCGGAGTTTGACGAGTCTGTCGCAATGCACCGCAGTGTGAGCTTGATTATGCTAATAGCAAGTTTTCAGGGGTAAATTAGGTGCATTCACGATGTGGTGTATTTCTGATAAATTTTTACCTAATTTACAATACTTAGATATTGAAATGGACGAACCTTCAATAAAGTATTGTATTTATAAAATCAGCTGGTTTGTGTAGGTACTTTTGGTTAGCAAGTTTTTTTTTTAAATCATAAAAAACACAAACGAAAAACTTAATTATTCTAATTTTTATTAAATAAACTCATGGCGTAGCCGGTAGCTTCCTAAATGCTGAGTAAAAATGCTTTTGCGATCAGCTGATCAAATACAAGTTAACACATCGCCTACACGCGCATCCGCTCCAATTCATATTTTGCAGCGTAATCGTCTGCTATTTATTCAATTTAAATGCAATAAGAACAGAAGTAATAAGATGCAGCTCATCCGAAACAGAAACAACAACGGCAATAACACAGTGTGCAGCGACGATGTCAGCAACAACTGCTACAACAACAACAGCTACACCAATTACAGCAGTAGCAGCTTAGCTTAAGTTATTAAAATGTTTAAGTCAGTCTTTTCCGTACCATGAATGAATAACATTGGCACATAGTGCCAAATAAATAAAATTATTTTAAAGAACAACCAAAAAGTATTTAATTGGCGCCCCACTGAAAAATTCTTCATAGGAAGAAAAATGCAAAGTGGCCGTGAGCTCGGACTCACCAAGGATGGAAACTTTAAAATTTTTTTCAAAAATCTTTCATCGAAAGAAGAAAAAATTAAAAAGACAGAAAATTAAAATCTTTAATATAAAGAAGAAAGTAAAGAAAAAAACATAACAGAAAAATTTTAGAAAAAAATGAGAAATGAAATGATTAAAATAAGAACAGAAAAATTCTTCATAGAAGAAATAAAGTTAATAATTTTATAAAAGACATGAAAATTCTCTAAATAATTAAAATAAGAACAGGAGAAATTCTTCATAGAAGAAACAAAGTGAATAATTTAATAAAAAACAGGAAAATTCTTCATAGAAGAAATAAAACTAAATAATTAAAATAAGAACAGAAAAATTCTTCATAGAAGAAATGAAGTTAATAATTTTATAAAAGACATGAAAATTCTCTAAATAATTAAAATAGGAACAGGAGAAATTCTTCATAGAAGAAACAAAGTGAATAATTTAATAAAGAACAGGAAAATTCTTCATAGAAGAAATAAAACTAAATAGTTAAAATAAGAATGGAAAAAATTCTTCATAGAGAAAAAAATGTGAAAAATTAAAATAAAAAAGAAACATAAAAAATGGCCGTTTAAAAAAATATTCTTATAAAGAATAAATAAGAAAACGCAACTGATGTACGAGCCCTAAAATAATTAAATTACATAGTGATTTGACAAGTTGTCCAAAAAGTGACTTAATATCAAATAAAAAATATTTGCGAAAACAACAAGACATAAAATTGTTCATAAAGTCGAAGATTTTAATTTAAGGAAAGATTAATTCCACATCAAATAGACTGAGAAAAATTACATCATAAAAACATGAGTAAAAAAAAGAAGAATCTTTCAGATTGAACAGTTAAAAAATCAGTAAATCTACAAAAAAAAGGAGATAAATCCTTAAGAACAAAAGAAAAAAAAAGCAAATACAATAATATCGAAATATAAGCAATAAATTAAAGAAACTTACCAATTGCTGGAAAGACTTACCTAAAAGAAAAAGAAAAATAAAGTTATTGAAAGTGAAACAAAAGGCTCACCAAATAAAATTAATAAATTAAAAGGCAACAAAAAATAATCAACCGAAGCTGCCATGGTTATAAGATTAAACTCCGAGATGAAGCTGTTTTGCTTGTAAGATCTATCTTTTTATATTTATGACTTCTGATTTGATGATTTAAATAAAAATTAACTGAATTAAATTATATCTCTCTTTTTAAATGTGCTGATAAATTAATCTTGTTGATTAAATTAATTTTGTAAAAAATTAAATAATTTGTCTAAATTATAGTGAAGAAGGGATTTAATTTTTACTACCCAAAAATATTGCAAGTTATCATTAGTGTAAGCAGTGAGCTCAGATTCTTTTATTAAAATTTCATCATGATGAACACAAATATTATATTGACACAAACACGTTACAAGCAGTGATGACCGCTGCAATTCAAACGGCTACAGAACAATCTCGACGGTCATTTGAACGAACAATAGCTGACCTTACCACCAGACTTCACGCACTGGAAGATGTATTAGCCTGTCTCTAACGACCCGACAAAGAAATGTAAAGAATCATACGACCTTCCCGTTCTCCATACAACAACCCGACATGGGTGGTTGACAAAAAGGGAACTGATGAGACTGAAAATAAAAAAAGTCTAGTAATAGACTTTACCTTATCCTCTACAAAGGAAAGTTATGCGACTAATGAGCGAGAATTACTTGCCATTGTTTGGGCCCTGAAAAAAATTTAGGAATTATTTATATGGTGTTAAGGACCTTCGGATTTTTACCGACCATAAGATTTTACCGACCGGATAAAAATCCAAATGCAAAGATTAAGAGATGGCGGGCCTTTGTTTAAGAATTCTCTCCCAAGGGTTTTTTTTTTTTAAGCCTGGCAAGGAGAATTTCGTTGCTGATGAGTTGTCCAGACAACACATAAATGTTTTGACTCACTGTGATTCTGAAACGAGACATAGTGAAGAGTCACTTACTGATACAATTCCTAAAGTCCCAAATCCGATAAAATGTTTCAAAAATCAAATAATTTTATATAAGGGTAAGGAATCTGAAAAAAACCTAAAAAGGTTCTTTAAATCATTAATAAGACACACAATTATTTTATTTTTAAGGAACCGAGGGATCTCTTCGAGAGACTGAAGGAAGTGGTAAATCCAAATGCAATAAATGGCATTTTTTGTGACCTGCACGTGCTTGCGCTAATCCAAAATGAACTAATCAAAAGATTTCCTTCTGTTAAGTTTCGCTACACTAGTAAAATGGTCAATGACATACTTAATTCAGATGACCAATTAGAAATACTCACTCCAGAGCATAATAGAGCTCATCGTTCAGCACGTGAGAATACTAAGCAAGTTTTAGAAGACTACTATTTTCCAAAGGTCAGAAATAGGCTCAAAAAAATTGTATCAATTTGCAAAGTGTGCCAAGAAGCAAAATATAAAAGACACCCATTAAAATCAGAAATAGGGAAGTCGCCAATGCCATCATATCCAGGTGAAATATTGCATATAGACATTTACAGTACTGCTGGCTCCCATTTCCTTACGAGCCTCGACAAATTTTCAAAGTTTGCAATTGTGTCTCCTATCAAAACAAGGGCCACAGTTGATATAAAACAACCCTTGATGCATGTTTTAAATTTTTTCAAAAATACAAAAGTAATTGTTGGGATAACGCAAGATCGTTTCAGTCAGAAACAATAAAATGCCTTCTTAAAAATCATTTCAGAATAGACATATTTGCTACACCACCCTTCCACAGCACAACAAATGGGCAGGTGGAAAGGTTCCATAGTACCTTAACGGAAGTAGCTAGATGTTTGAAGATAGAACAGAACATAGAAGACCCCAAACTTATTCTGATTGCAACGAGCAAATACATCAGGTCTATCCATTCATCCACTGGAGGGAAACCAATAGATATCATTCATTATTTATGCAGTGCTTTATTAATTTTTATTCGCACTTGTATAATTTTTACCATTAATAAATTCTTTTATTCGCAAAAACCTTGAAATTTTATTTCTTGCAATTGTTTGATTTTTACAGTTCAAAAATCGTTTTATTCGCAAAAATTCTTTCAATTTTTATTTTAAAAAAGTTTCCATTATTTATGCAGTGCTTTATTTATTTTTAATCGCACTTGTTTAATTTTTACAGTTAATAAATTCTTTTATTCGCAAAAACCTTTAAATTTTATTTCACAAAAAAAAATTTATTATTCATGCAGTGTCTTATTTTTAGACGCAATTTCACGGAATAGTTTCTTGTAGATTGTTTTAATTATTAATATTATCACTTTGATTTTACCTCAAACATAGGTAAATTTGTTCAGTTAGTGTAGTAAATTTGTGGTAAAAATTAACTTTCAGTTTTTCAAATGTTGTTTTAATTCAATAGACTTTATAAGTCCTTTAAAAATTGTTAATATGTTTAATGCTCCTTTTTTTCAATCTTGAAAACTCATTTTTTTCAAACACATAAAAGCAGTCTTTTTTTAACTTTTTCTCACAATTTCTTACTCTCACTTTATTTAAGTTAATGATTTTGTGCAAACTCATTTGTTTAACTTTAATTATCCTTTTCCAAATTGTATTTCGGCACTTTGTTTATTAAAATACATTTTTACACCTTTTTATTAAAAGCTTTAGGGTTTTTCAGTTTTATTTTTAGCACTTTGATTATAAAAATAAATGTACACACCTTTATTTTATACCTCTTTCCATGAAGATTTTAATTTTCTGTTAGTGAAAATTCTGGGAAAAAGTCTTTGTTAAGACGAATAGGCGTATAGGAAATAAATTTTCAAAACTTTTTATTGAAAAAATCGTTCAAAAAGATCTAGGAACGGCTGTGCTTATAGACAATAAATTAGTACATAAAGACAATTCGTCGTTTCAGGTTATTCTCCCTGGACTTAGTAAAGTTCAAAATTCTGGACTACTCACAATCCCACTACATTCCTATCGCTGATGGTAAGGTAGCAATTATGGAACAATTTGGTTACTTACAACACAGGACAAACCTTTCGGAATATGAGACTCTGGCTTATGAGACGCATGAACTTCTAACATATTTCCCTCAAACGCATGTAAGAAAGATTTTACAATCGGACGTCGATCAAGTCTTACAGCTTTTGCAAACGCTCAAAATTCACCATCGACATGCTCGCGGTATCAACATATTAGGCACAGCACTGAAATACATAGCAGGGACCCCAGACTTCGACGATTTTAACGAAGTAAAAACAAAGGAAGACGGTTTAATTGAGGCCCATGAAAGACAAATACTGATTAACACAGAGATGCAGATAAAAATAAATGAAATAACGGACAGACTAAATAAAGTACTGGATACAAAAAAACAAAACGTGGATACCGGAAACCTTTTTGATTTAATAATGGCAAGAAATAGGGCTTTGATAAAAGACCTCGATAATCTTATCTACTCAATTATGCTAGGAAAAACCAACGTAATTAATCCAATTATTCTTAATATTAAAGAAAGAGATGCAATAATAGTAGCTGAGCACTCTGCAGTAGTTAGTATTACTGATATTGTATCAAATTCAAAGCTTAAAATTGTACAGAATAATGACATAATTGTTTTCTTTATTAAGGATCCAATTGTTAAACAAATTTGTAACAAAACAATAATTGTTCCAGTAGTGCATGAAAAAAAAAATTATTTTATTAGAAACAGACGCTGTAGCGAACTATCACAATAAGTATAAGCCATTAAAAGATTGTAAGAAAGCAATATCTGTTACATTTTGTCAAACTGATGAGCACAGCATATGTGTTCAGAATCTTCTTAATTATTATACAGCCTCATGCAAGACAATATCGGCACATCAGGTTTCCCCATATTGGTAGTCGATGATGGTCTAGTAATTGTTAATGACCAATATGTTGAAATTGAAGAAATCGGAAATTAAAAATTAAAAGTTAAGGGAATTTTTTTACTAACCTTTGACGAAAAAATTCATATTAATAAAACAATGTATAAAAATAATAGGAAATTGACTAGTCTCTTTTCAGAACCTCCTGTAGCTCAAAATATTAATTTTTCTGACCATCTTACAATGCTCTCTTTGCCGTATCTTCATAACTTTAACCTCAAGAATTTAAATCATATCACTCATTTAAAACAAGAAGTAAAAAATATAATTTTGGGTGGGTAATAGTTTTTTTCCTTAGCAATAGTTTCTATAATAAAAATGTTAATAATTAAAAAATTCAAGATGAAAAATGTAAATCTAAAAAATGTAAAAATATTCCTGTAGTCAATCTTGCAAATGTAAATTTAGATCAAATATTAGAAAGAACCGAGGACGGTTCGTCCTAAAGAGGGAAGTAGTCAACACATCGCCTACACGCAGCGTAAGCGTCTGCTATTTATTCAACTTAAATGCAATAAGAACAGAAGTAATAAGGTCCTGCTCATCCGAAACAGAAACAACAACGGCAATAACACAGTGTGCAGCGACGATGTCAGCAACAACTGCTACAACAACAACAGCTACAACAATTACAGCAGTAGCAGCTTAGCGTAAGTTATTAAAAGGTTTAAGTCAGTCTTTTCCGTGCCATTAATGAATAACATTGGCACATAGTGCCAAATAAATAAAATTATTAACAACCAAAAAGTATTTAATTTACACAAAGAAGTTAACAAAGAATACAATACTTTTTCGTCGTTATATTTTTGCCACGCCACAATATTGTATTTTGAACACTGAGCATTTTTTTTATAATTTTACAAAATTTACTACAAATATCAAATTTCTCAAAAAAAAAAATACAAGAGCAAATACCCCACATCGTGAATACCCCTATTAGTTTTTGTGCTGTATATTATGTATAAAGTCTTTTTATAGGATTTCTTAAAAAAAATATATGGATGAAATTATACAACATAATTTACATAAATTAAAAAAAAATTACTTTCACTAAGATATTTAAGAAATTACACAAAACGGATTCTTATTTCCAACAGAAAAAATAAAAGTTCGAGAATAAAAAAACTAAAAAAAAATAAATTCCGAAACTGATTTTTATTTTTGGCTGAAAAAACGGAAAAATAACAGTAAAATTTGATAGGAAAAAATAAAAGTTCGAAATAATTGTTATGTTTCCCTACATTAAAATTTATTTTCTAAAAATTTAATGTTATTTATTTTTATTTTTTTTGTTGGAAAGTAACAATTAAAATTTAATTTTTGTACTTTTTTTGAATATCGTAACAGTTTCGAATCAATATTTCAAATTGATACTTTTAATAAAGACTTCACATGTCTGCGATATTTGCGAATTTGTTGATAACATTTATAAACGATCCCTATAGAAAATGAAATCAAAACAGGTGCTTTTGGTTTTAATAAGAAAAGGAACATGAACACTATAATATTATGCTTAAAAATTTGCAAGTCTGTTTAAAAAAAATTTACTGTTGTTTCTTTTGAGGTTTTTTATAATAACCTCCCAGGAAATGAAAACATTCCTTGTATATAAACAGGAAACACTTAATGGAATGTAGGAAGCATTCCCTTCCGTTGGACATTCCATTTCTTTTTTTACAGAGCATGTCATTAAAATGAAACATTCCTCTCCGCTTTGTTTTTTTTTTAGATTAAGCCAACGCTCATGCGAAGCCCCCTATAAATGCGTAAGCATTGTGTTGATTCGGAAGATGGGTAATAGTAAGTTGGAGGGTGGATAGATGGAGTAGTGTCGTTGAATATTTGTTTTAAATTTGCACAGCTCAAAACTGCCGGGAAACACGCTCGCAGGGAGACTATTCCACAACTTAACTGTGCGACGAAAGAACGAATTATCACGGTAATGCAAGGTTCTATTGGACATCGACGCAATGGTAAAGCGGTGGGCTTGAACAGCTGCCCGAGTGGACCTGGGAAACACACGAGCTGGTGACGTTAGGCCATGTATCTCCCTTGAACACTTCCCATGGTAATACCTATACAGAAGGCTTAGGATACCTACATTACGTCGATGCCCAAGAGAGTTGAGAGAGAATGCAATACTTTCATCCCCTATCAAATATATCGCACGACATTGAATTCGGTTCAGAAGCTCCAAATAATATCTTGAAGCCCCTGTCCAAATGTGCGAATTGTACTCCATTTTCGGTCTTATATATGAGGTGTAGGTCATGCGAAGATCAGCTGAAGTGAAATATTTTTTGCACCGTTTTAGAAAACCTAGGCACTTGCCCGTTTCTTTCAACACATCGAAAATATGATCATTCCAACGAAGATCAGATTGGATCGATATGCCCAGAACGTCAAGAGCGTCTGATTCCACAAGATCCACACCATTCATATTGAGGGGTGCTTAGGGGCAATCCATCCACTTGTGGGTTAACATACAGCACTGGGTCTTGCTTGCATTGAACTTTACTCTATTAGCAAGACCTCACTCGAAGATTTTTTGTAGATCATTTAGGAGTGTGTCATTAATATTTTGCCTTTTTCTCTCAATCTCCATAGAGCTTGGGCGTTTACTAAATGAATATGAATGACAAATGCTGCTGTCGTCAGCAAACGAATATATTGGGTTATGCGTCAACGACAAAAGGTCGTTGATAAAAACCAGAAACAAAGTTGGCGATAGAAATGAACCCTGCGGTACTCCTGCATTAATGGCGTACTCCTCGGACAAAATACCATCAACTACGACTCGAATCGTTCTGTCCTTGAGGAAACACGTGATCCATCGAGCAAAGTTACCACCAAAACCATATGCAACAAGTTTTGACACGAGCGCTTTATGCCACACTCGGTCGAACGCTTTAGAAATATCAAGAGCAACAACCCTGCTCTCGCCGAAAAAGTGAACGCATTTATTCCATTCTTCGGTTAAGAACGCCATAAGGTCACCAGTAGAGCCCTACGGAAACCATATTACGGTCACTGAGCAGTTGGTTACGCTCCAGATAGTTCACTACGTTGAAGTTTATTACGCTCTCCATAACTTTGGAAGGCGTAGAGCATATCGCAGTGGGTCGGTAGTTTGCAGGGTTCGTGGCATCACCCTTTTAAGGTACCGGCTGGACATTTGCCACCTTCCAACAAGATGGAAATACTCCTGTTCTATAGAAGACGTTGAAAAGGTTGCGCAAAGGCCGAGCCAGCGAAGAAGCACACATTTTAAGCACAATTGGCGGTATGCCGTCAGGACCAGAGGCCTTGTTTACGTTGAGATTTGTAAGGACCCTTTTAACTGCTCTCGTTCGAAAGTATATCTCCTGCATTGCAGAAGATCCACCCCCAACAAAGGGCAGTGGCTGATTGCTATCCGAGATAGTGGAATTTTGTGCAAACAGTCAGTTTTGTGAGTCAGTGAAGACTTCGTCATCTTTTAAAAGAGCTGGAATCGATGACGATGTCTGCTTCTTAACTCTTTTAACAAATGACCAAAAATTTTTGCTCCCTTTGTAGCAGAGAAGAACCTGTTCTCAAATGCGAGCTTCGTGCAAAAACTTTTCGCGTTTTAAAATTGCAATACAGCCATTCCTTGCCTTGATGCGAAATCTTTAGTATCAGTATTCTTGTTAGAACGCCAATTCTGAAAGGCTTCCTCTTTGGACCTGACTGCAATCCTCATTAAACCATGAGTGGAATTTTGGTTTAATGCTTCTCATCTTATTGGGTCAAATTGGTTCGATTCAGCAAATAGCTCAACATATTGCCCAACAGGTGTCAATGGGCCCGAGTGACGCAACCAAGCCGGGTTGTGGACATTGAAATCGCCTGCTACAACGATCTCACTGTCAGGAAACAACCCCAAAATATGCGTAATCGAATCAGAGAGAGAGTCCAGTTTGTTAAAAGTAAGCTCTCCCCCTAGATTCGGGCTTCTATAAATAAAACAAAAATGCAGCAAGTGAGAGCGGAACCTGAACCTAACCCACATTGAGCTAAACTCTGGATCGGTCACGTTTAGACTCCTCTCACACTGGTACGCTACATCCGTTCTTATAAAATGGGCGATGCCTCTATGCAAAGAAAATAATGGCAGTAAGCGGTACGCAGGTATATGAAAATCCAGTGGATCTGCATCCTCGGCCACCTGGGTCTTGCCTAGTGCCATTATTTGAGGCCTATGTAAAGTACAATGAACATATACCGAGAAAAAATTCACCCTCAGTCCACGAATATTGCAAAAATCTATGCGAAAATGACCCGACATTTCCGCACCATGCAAATATTAAACAAATAAGGGCATATAAGGTAATTTCGGTAATTAGTTACGGCTGCAAGAGAATTGCACAATATGAGCAATACAAAAATTAATGTGGAAACATTTTTCTCCGATGTCTTAAAAAGCGAATTAGAAGCGGTCCTCTACCCTGTTCTAAGAATTAATGTGGAAACATTCGAATCCGGGACCCCTGAGCGACAGTCAAGCGCGCTAGACTATCGAATTCTTTAATAAACAGCTAGGAAACAATGATATTAATATTTTCTGTTGTCATTGCTTGAGAGTAAGTAAAATTTTCCATATGCATTCTTAAAAAATCGGTTTGGAAACAACATAAATACAAAACTATCCTTAATTTTCCGAAAGATTCGGTGGGTAATGTTTCTTTATCACTTTTATATGGAAGCATTCCAATTTTTTCTGGAGGGAAGTATCAAATAATTATAATATTGTATTTGTAATCAAAATTATCAAAAGAAAAATTAAACACTACTTTTTACAGAAAACCTCATACAAAATAGACCATAAAAGCAATTCCGAAATCTATCTTCAATTTTTAAAAATTAAAATTTATAAATAAACAGTGTGACCAATATATACTGTCCAGTGATCCCCACAGTCTATGCCCGCGGGCATCGTGAGCCCTGTCTGTCTCTGTCGCTATCACATGTGCGCGCACTGGCACACAACTGAAAGAACAGTGAAATGAATGATCGTGGTGATCACTGTTTTACGCTATTGGAGAGTGTGTTTACGCTATCTCAGGCTTAACTTAAATAAAAAGCTTTGCTTTAAAGTCATACAATTTCGAAGTGTTTATTCGAACAAGTGTCAAATCATATTAAACTTAAACAGTTGGTTGGTCACAGCTATATCACTTAAGACTACCGAAGATAGAAAAGGTAGCGTATTCCAAAACAGTCTGTCCAGTCTGCTATGTTACTAACTTTATACCAGGGATGCGCAAAATAATGCATATACATTTTTATGTTTGTGTTGTAAAGTTTTTGCTTTTGAATTTTGCTCTTGAAGAAAAGCGCGAGTTCAAACACGAAACGAAAGTAACAAACTTAAAAGCTGTTCAGACTTCATGCTAGCAGGTTGCTACATCTAAATGGCTTTAAAATAAAATCAACTAACTATCTTTGATTTATTACTTATTGGGACTTAAAACGGGTAGGTTGCATTTTTTGGTGATCATCATTTTATGCTTATTGAAGATGTTGGAATAAATGAAACATAAACATATCCATTGACCTTATGTCCGTTTGAAGCGACCATAATGTTCATGGACATTATGTCTCCACCCACCAATTTTTGCGCTTAGCTGGAAGAATTTTTGCAAATGAATGCTTTGACATATGAAAAGTAGTCAGAAATACAATTTTAACTTTTTTTATTTTTACAACAAAAACAACTTTCAAATCAGTTTTTGAAAGTACAAAAAATTTACAATGACCTAACGGTCACCTACAAATAAAATAGAAAAACTATTTTTATTAAGTTTTTAAAAAAAAAATAAAAAATAGCAAAAAAGTGAGCTATTTTTATTGAGCTTTTGATCAAAAAAGATATTTGAATCGAAAGTCAAAACTTTGATTGTCATGTCGTTTTTATTCTCATCCTTAGGAAATGATGTCTAAGTAACTCTCCGCTGGGAGCGCCGCGGCAAATCAGTCGCATACTGTTTAATTTTTTGTTTTTCAAATACTAGTCATAGCAGCTGGCCGCTGCCACTTAAGTAACTTTGTAAGTTTTGAGATACAGCGTGGTTTAGCGTTTCTTGCTGTTATTTATGCTTGGTTTTCACTATGTCATTTTCAGTTGTCAGTTGTTGTCAATAAAATTGAAAATAACAACATGTTGACATTTTTTTTTAACTTTGGCAGTCTTGGAAAATGAAAAACAAATAAATTATTAAATAGAGCTAGCAGAATATGTTGAATATGTTCTAGAGTGATAAACTTTTGTGTCCTCATAAAAATGACATAGTGAAAACCAAGCATTAGTTGCTTTTTGTGTTTGAAAATTGGTGTTTCGTCTTTACGTCTAAAGTGCCGCGGCGCGCCTTCTCGTGTAGCAAAAGAATTCAAATTTAGCCTGCAGAAATTTTGTAGAGTAAATTGGGAAAGAGTGAAAATATTTATCAATAAATGTTTAAAAAAATTTCAACATCAATAGAAAGCAGTCGCTTGCTTTATTTAAATGATTTTTTGTTATAAATAAGAAAAATTGCAGTCGATACTATGAAAATCTCCTCGCGGCTAATTTGCCGCGGTGCGCCTTCTCGTGTAACTTTTTGAAGCGTGCCCTTCGAAAGGTTAAAAAGTAGTTGCACTAAAAATAATTTTAAAGATATGTCAGTAATTTCGTTGTCAAAAAAACATAAATTTTATAATAACAAAGTAAGTATTATAATTGCAAAAAGTATTATAATAACAAAAGAAACGTTATTTTAAAAGGGGTGTAAAGTGCAGAAGAGGCGGAAGGAGCGTTATCTACTAAATTTTAAACAATTTAATCTAGGTAACACACAATATGTTTACAAACTTTGAGTGAAATCCGTGCAGCCGTTTAGATTTGTATTAAGGCCAAACAAACAGAAAATGAGTTTTATAAATTTAGAAAGATAGTGGACCCAATTCAATTTATTTGTTTATGATCGCTTAGTGAATTTGTAAAAAGTGTAAAATTGCCGTTCTGAAACATCAATGCATTATAGTCAAAATCTTCTGATATATATAGCATTTTTATTGATTTATAGTTTTTCCCGGCAGACGTTCTGCCTCTATTAAAGCATTTTTATTGATTTGTGGGCGTGGAAAGTCATTCTTAGTACAGTTGCCAACAGTAACAATAAAACTAAATACCCAATTTAGCAGTTTTTGCATATAGTGGGCGTGAAAAGTAGGCGTTGCAAATTTCACATAATCTATTACGATTCATTAAAAATAAGAAATCGGATGGTGTTTTTATCACCTAAATCGGTTTAGTGGTTTTCGTCTGATATTGGAACATCCGCCCAGTGTCACAAACTCTTTTATATAATAGTTTAGATGTCCAAGTAATATTCATTCATGTAGTTACGCAAGTTAGAACCATTAAAAAAAATAAAAATTTCACTTAACATATGCGTGTTTAACTAACTATGAATGTTTTTTTATTTATTTTATTTATTTATTTATTGAAATTTATGTTTACATATAAGACATAGTCTTTTAAATGCAATACTAATTAACAAATTTTCAACAAGTTATAGGATAGTCAACCGAAATCTGCTTAAATTTACAAAAAATTTCTTAAGTCAATTGTAAGGCCATTTTTCGCCGATCGGTAATTATAAATACCAGAACTTTTACTATCCATAACTGGCAAATACAAATTTTTTTTATTTAATTTACATTTTATGGCACTTATTTAGGGTCCTGGTTTCTTTATTATATGCTCAGATTAGTTCCTGTCTTAGCATATAGTTATTTATTGTGGTGCTTTTAGAAATAATTAAATAAAGGTCATCAAAATATGTGGAGATAAAGTGCCAAGATCTTATGATATCTAACAACCATGTCTATAATTATAAGAGAAAATGTTTACTTTAGTCTTTAGAGTCATATTTACCACTATTAATATTCAAATATAATTTAAAATTTATTGGTGAATATTGTTTGGCGAATAACGTATTCCTTATGGTTCAGTTTATGCACATTTATGTACATATTTATTTATTAGAATTAGAAACAGAGCATGCTATTGCTATGCTTTGAGTGGAATTCGTAAAAAATTATGGAAGCCAATTTTTTAAATCAGTCGAATGTTATACTAAGCAGTTTACGTAATTACAAAAGTGTTATATTTATGAAATAAGTTGATCAACATGTATACAAAACTGTCCCGAACGTAAGTTTCATAGATAAATATTTTTAAAAAACAAGCATCAAACATTTGTAGTTTTGAATTTGGAGTAAAGCGTGCATCATCAGGGAAGAAAATACTTGATGTGTTGGAAGACTATGAAGATGAATCAGAGAAGACACCAATTCGTGATAATGCCTGCAATGTTTTATATATTCCTCCCCGAGTTGATGTCAGCTTCGAAAATATATTGATGCAACTATTCATGGAGGTAATAAAAATAATTCGAAAGGTGGAGTAGCTAATGAATAGGAGCTGGACTATGTGGAACAAAATTAAGATATTGGTGCCCCAAATAAAGTAAAGAGATTGGAATTGTTTTAAAAATCAAATAATATAAATTAAAGATCCAAATCTTCATTTCTTTTGCCAAAATGGGTCCACAAAAAACAACCCCAATACTCTAATAATGTTCGCTCCAGCAGTGCTCGAAGACCATTTCGAACAAATTAGCCAACCGACTTACAAAACCTTACTTCGTCACGTCTTCAATGCGCTCTCCTTGCTTTATGCTTTCTTTTCTCCCACTCTTTCCACTCTCCTGCATTCCCTTCATGAATGGACCCGTCTTTGAAGCCAGAATTTCAGCTTTTTAAGTGTAAATATATTTAAAAAATTTTATTAGACAAACATTACATACGATTTATTGCATCATGTGGTGTTTAAATTCCATCAATAATAATGACTTAGACAAAATTACCGCTTAGCAAAATAAGACCTTTACTGGATGGATTGATCCAGTTGACTTCGTCAATTGACGAAAAAATGGTACCATACCATGGCATTCGAGCAAAATGTATATCGGAAATAAGCCAATTTGTTTCGGCTTGAAGCTGTAGGTTCTGGCTTATGGCAGAGAAATAGGCCTTGGAGCTCACGTGGTATTGAGTTTACTGGATAATGTGCAGCATCCAGAACGGAATTTTGTATATTTTAACAATTTTTTTACCTTCTTCCTAATGTGCCTGCTGTCTGAAAGAAATTGTATGCAACCGGAAGTAGAGGAGCCACGATCAAAACGAACCAAAGTGAGGAGGCACATTATTGTAAAGCGAATAAAATATTTAATAAACATATTCCGCCGATGGTGATTATAATAACCACTAATTTTCTTTGAAACTGGGAACACCACTGACTCCAAAGCTTGGAATTTTTTTAATTACCATCAAAATGGGTTCGAAATAAATTTTTTTGCAAATCGGTGCACAGGATCTTGGTCCGGCGAAAAATGGGTTAAACTCTTTTCTCAGTGCGTAATGGGTGCGGCTATAATCAAAATTGGTTAAGCAGCCATTTGTGATAAAAAACAAATTTATTTGTAACTGATTCTGTCAAAAATGATTCAAAACTTTTAATCTTAATATGTTTTAACGTAGTTTTTGGGCGTGACAACCTATATCCAAAGCGATTCATGGCTTTTGTATTAAACACAAGCCACAAAGACAGAATACATAACTATGATAAATATATCATATTAGAGTAGCATTGAATTTTTCGTTCCTAAGAACTTTGGTATTGCCAAAAACTTTAGGAATTGGCAGCTCTAATTAAGGGGGAGCAATACCCCTTTTCGTTCGCTGCTAGTGCCTATTCAGTGCCATGTCACTGTATCGTATCCTATCCGTATGGAAAATTTGCACCACTTTCCTGGCCTATCGCCATTTTTCATCGTTTCAATAGTGTTTGCTGGCCACTGGACGATGATGCTGCGATGTGGTTTAAAGTCTTTGATCGCTGTTACTTTATCTTATTCTTAATGGTTTTTGTGCAACATAATGAAGCCGAAACACGATTCTTTAAAGTCAGCTACAATAATTTCGATCAACTACTCAGCGGTTTTTGGTTATTTGGTGCACATTGAAATGAGCTTACGTTGTATACACCTCGGTCTGCATAAGCAACAATTCAAGCAATTTTTACAGCAGTTTTACGCCAACATCTATATTGAGAAGTAAGTATCTGCAAAAGTCAGTATCTAAACAAGTATTTATCGCTATATTCTGATTTGCAGATGCACTTCTCCCAAGTTATATCGCAGCATACAGAAGAAACTGCTTCCCACTTACACCTACTCGTTCACCTACTTGATAACATTGACACTATTTGTGACCACGCCCCTTTTTAGTATCTACAACCAAAGTCGCGACTTGTTGTACGCTATGATCTATCCCTACGATATAACGGCAATCTACAGCTACTTACCCACGGTTTTCATAAGTGTCTGGTTTACATTTATCACTACTTCAATGCTATTTGGTGAGGCAAATATCATGGCAGAAGCTATGATGCATTTGCATGGACGCTATTTGTTGCTGGGTGAAGATCTTCAGCGTTGCTCAAGAGAGGTACTGCAACGAGGCGATAGCGAAACTATCTCGCAAAAGTTTAGCGAAGACGTTAAGAAAATACTTCAGCGAAATGTCGAATTGAATAAATTTGCAGCCGAGTTGCAAAACTCTTTCAGCTATCGTATTTTTATAGTTTTCTCATTTGCTGCCGTGTTATTGTGTGTGCTCGGATTTAAGGTTTATACGGTGAGTAGGCATGTATTGAGGACACATCACAATAGTTCTCATTTCTATTTCTGTTTCTTTCAGAATATTGCTGAAGGCATTTCTTTTGTCACCTGGATGTTGAGCAAAAGCACAGAGATGCTTGCATATGGCGATATTGGTTCGACTTTAATTGCCACCGTAAAACCTAGACATTTTTTTTTTAATTGAAAATGTTTCCTCATTTTCCTCCATTTCTTTGCAGACAAATGATGTGAGTTCCATGTACTACAACTCCAACTGGGAGCTCATCATATCGTGCTCCACAAATACTTATGAAAATATTCAGCTCATGAAATTGCTGGTTACCGCCATCGCAACAAATCGAAAACCATTTGTGTTGACTGGTCTTACTTTCTTTAGCGTGTCCTTGCAAGCGGTTTTGAGGGTGTGTGAAATGTCTTTAAATACTATAAATTTTTTATTTTTTAATTGAATTTCTGATGTGCTTCTAGATTCTTAATGGGGCTGCATCGTATTTTACTTGCCTGATCTCATTTCACAAAGAAAATTGAGAATTTGATAGTGATATAATCAATCTATACCTAAACTATCAAATAAAATACAGTAGAGCTCATGACAGTTTTATATGAGCCGTTATATTTGAAAGTGGAATAAGTCCACTTTTAAAAATATGAGTTAATCATTTTTTTTACATAGATATAAGGACTACCCCCTTCATTTTTTTAATCACACATTTAATAGATCCCGATTTCGACATATACAGGGTCCGCCATCTAACGTTTTTCTTTAACTAGTGCTTATTTCGTGAATGGTAACACCTAGCTCATGTCTGATTTGACAGATAATTAGTTTTATCCTTCCGCTGAACGAATATGGTTGTGTATACGCTTGAACAATGCTGGGAAATATTGCGACATTACTTTGAAAATAATGGTAATGTTGCAGAATGTGTGCAAAAATTGCGTACGAATTTTGGAAGAAGAGAATCACCGTCAGCTCCGTATGTTCGTTATATTGTGAATCGATAAACCAAAGCGTGAAAAGCCAAAAGCAGTGCGTACACCCGAGAATATTGCTGCTGTGGCAGAAAGTGTGCGTGAAGCGCCATCAACACCAATTCACCGTCGTTCTCAACAATTGAACGAATTTTGCATAAAGACCTTGGCATGACGCCATACAAAGGCCAATTGGTTCAGGAGTTAAAGCCAACTGACCATCCAATGCGTTTTCGCTTCGCTAAGTGGGCCTGCTATCGACTTACAGAAGATGCCGATTTTGCCAATAAAATCATCTTTTCAGATGAAGCTTATTTTGATCTTGGCGGGTATGTAAACAAGCAAAATTGTCGCATTTGGGGCACAGAAAACCCGCATACATTGAAAAGCCGCTGCACCCAAAACGAGTCACTGTTTGGTGCGGATTTTGTTCCAGAGGCATAATTGGGCCATTTTTCTTCGAAAATGAGCAAGGAGTGGCCGTTACAGTCAATGTCGATCGTTATCGGGCCATGTTAAACGAATTTTTGTTCACAAAAATTGAAGAGGAGGATATTGGCCACATTTGGTTTCAACAGGACGGCGCTACGTGCCACACAGCCGAAGTTACACTCGATGTTTTGCGCCCTGTTTTTTAAGATTGCATTATCAGCCGCAGAGCTGATGTAGTTTGGCCAGCTCGGAACTGCGATTTGACACCGTTGGACTATTATTTGTGGGGTGCTCTCAAAAATAAGTGTTACGCCGATAAGCCAGAGACAATTGACGCTTTAAATGACAATATTCGTGAAGCCATTGGTGAAATCTGGTGAAGCTGCACACAATCGATAATGTGCTAAAAATTGGACCGATCGTATAGGCTACTGCATAGCCAGCCGAGGCAGCCATTTGAATGAAGTTATATACTATTATTAACCGGAAGGATTGTACTTTCAAATAAAAAAATAAATTTGAGAAAATATCCAGCAGTTTTTTTTTATAGAATTTACAAAAAAAAAATTATTTGGAGGACCCTTTATTAACCAAAAGAACTTTGCTGTAAAATGTTATTGAAGAAATATTTTCTGAAGTGAAATAAGTCCAATCCAAGTAATCACAACATTCATGTAAGCTAATGAATTAAAATAAAATTATTTGACGGTAAACAATATATTTAGTTGTTTTTTACATTAAGGCTATACACAGTTTGAATACGCTGGTCTGTTATTTGTACGATTTGTTTTTTGTACCTCATATTTTAATGCTCTGTCTACAGCTACATAACTACAAACATCAAACGGTTGCATAATTATTGAATACGACAGTAACATGGCGTGGCGCTCACAGATTCAACAATAACAAATGCTATTAAAACGATTTTATGAATGTACGCTTGAGCTGTGAATAGCCTTATTATTAAAATTTAAAATATATTAGTTTGGGCACATTGCTAATTCGAGAGAGTCCAACATGTTGAACAAGCCGACCAGAAAAACAGTGTTTTTCGAATAATCAGAAATTTAATTAAAAAATATTCGAAACCGCAAAAACCGAAACACCAATAAAAATCCGGTTTCTCAAATAACCCGGAACCGGGAATGACAACACACATTCCATAGTTTGACGTGGTAAAGTTGATATGTGGGTATTCGGTCTCTCGATTTATGATTTTAATTTGTTTTTCCTACCTCACTCCTAAAGCATTTAAAAAACTGAAGTCGTTAAACACCAAACCTCAATAACTACAAATATTTTAAGCAATAACAATAAAATTGCATAAAAGTTATTAATTAATTTAACAACAACATAGTCATGGTGAAAAAGAGAAAAAGAACCAAAAATCTTCTGAAAAAAATATATATATATTAGGGCGGGTCAATTTGTATGGACGAATTTTTTGGAGGTCTGGCTCAGCGAAATTCGTAAAATACATGTAATTTCAAGACTTTTTCTCCACTACAGCATATACAAATTCTGAAAAAAAGCTGTGCGGACTTTCGTAAATAGATTTTTTTCTCAATTATAAAATATGAATGTGTGAAATTTGAAAGAAGTGTATAAAATGTGTATAAAAAAGATTATTTGTGCTGTCATTTCTAAGGTAAATTTGGGCGCTGAATCTGAATCTGGCATTAAAAATACATTAAATCCAACTATCAATAGAAAAAATCGTGATTTTTTATCAAAATATCGCGATTTTTGGTCAAAAAATAAAAAAAATGTTGGAAAATTGTCTTTATTTCAAATGTAAGCTCATTTTCAAGGCTTGATTAAATATTAAACACGTTTTATTTTGATTTATGGCAGGAAATTCATTTAGTAAAATTATATTTAACACGCTTGTGTAAATTCTTTTGTCTTAATTACTTATCATAAATTTTTTCCTTTAAATTCTAAAATCCAAATTATTTTATCTTTAATTTTCTTGGTAAACACATTTAAATTTATCCTTTGTATTCAAAATTATTTTTTTTATGAATCATAAAATCTTTGAAATTTAAATTCCTTATATTTTATTTTTAATATTTTATTTTTAATATTACATTTCAGAATACAAGCTATATCATGGAAACCTCACCGTCATCATCACAACCCGAGCTGGACCGTAAAATAACTTCAATATTGCAGCATGATAAAACTTTGTTTGGTGAAGCGAAAGAATTGAACGTTGAACGTCTACCGACGTATGGCGATATTTTGTTACATTATTTTTTCATGCAAGACCACTATTTCGAAGACAACCCACACATTTCATTCCAATCAATTACTCGTCATGTGGCGGATAAAATTGTTGAAATTTGGAATAATCTTCCAACGCCAATTATTCAGAGAAAATCCATTTGCAACAAATTAGACCGATTCATGGCTCAATATAGAGAAGCATCAAAAAACAAATCCAAATCACCCGATGTTCTTGTTGATTTTCGTGGTTTGCTAGGAAATTTGTTTTGGGTTTCAACATGTAATTGCAATTTATTAACAACGGATTGCAGATGTCAAAATACACCACTACTACTATTCATGAAAACATTTTTTGTGGACCAGATGACAGATAGAAATGTCGCTATTACTGAATTTCTTCAAACGCTACCACAACCAAGTTTAACAACAGTAACAACTACAGAAGTGACTAGATCAGAGGTGATTTGGCAACCTGAATTATCAATGGGTGCAAGTAGTATGGATTTTGAATTTGAAGAAGGAGTGGCAGCTCCAGGTGCTGTTCGAGGGCCGTATATGCAAAACGTAACCTTATCAAACTTTGCTATGGAATGCGATAGATACGGTATATCAAATAGAGCTGCGGCTGCACTCGCATCTGCACTTTTGAAAGATTTAAGCGTAAAAGATAAAAATGATCAAACGTTAATTATCGATAAAAATAAAGTTCAAAGAGAACGCAATCGTTGTAGGAATGAGGTCTTGAAAAAACGATTAGACACTTCCACGTTATTGGCATTTGCTTTCGATGGCAGAACAGACGAAACATTAGTTACCGAATTTATCAACAATAAAATTCATACACGCAAAATTAAAGAACCGCATATAGTTGTTGTAAGAGAGCCAGATTCCAGATTTTTGGGCCATATTATTGTGGAAGAAGAAACCGCAGAAGCAAAAACGCATAAACTTATTGAATTTTTTGATAAAAACGGCTTGTCATTAGATAATTTGGTAGCTATCTGTTCTGACGGTGAACCTGTTAACACTGGAATTAGAAGTGGTATAATAAGACTTTTCGAACAACATTTACAAAGGCCATTACATTGGAGTGTATGTTTGCTGCATTTCAATGAGTTACCGTTTCGTCATTTATACAATACACTAGAAAAAAGTTTCACGAAAGGGCCAACTACGTCAACAGGACGATTAGCAGCGGTTTTAGGCATTTGCGATACGATACAAGTAAAATACGATTATTTTGAGTAAATAAATTATATAATGTAACGAATTAAAAAAAAATTCTGCTTTTCAGGTTGTCAATAATTTTGAGATAATTTCACTCCAAAATATGCCACCATCATCACCAGATTTTGATGAACGTTCTTTCTCAACAGATGCAAGAAATCTTCTCAAATTAGCAAACGCGATTTCAACTCGCTCAGTATCAATTGATCTAGCAAACATCAAGTTGGGACCAATACATCATGCTAGGTGGTTAACAAAAGCTGCTCGAATTTTACGTACGTACATAACTACGGACAAACCGTCAAAAAACTTGCGAATTTTGGCCACATACGTGATGAAAGTGTACATTCCAATGTACTTCAACGTTAAATATTACAATTCAATGGCATACGGAAGTGTTTTGTTCTTCAAATTTATACAATGGACGAATTATCTGCCACCGAATTTACTTTCCGTTGTTCATAGTGTAATGTCAGCCAATTGCTACTTTGCTAGCTCTGAAAATGTTTTGCTAGCAATGGTTTGTCACAATGTGAAACCTATACGTCAAATGGCAATCGACAAAATAAAACATATCCGAAGTGATCTCGATCGGACAACATTGAGAGAATACAAAAAACCGAAAATCAATTTTGACTGCACCTACTTTTCCAACATGATAGATTTGAATGATGATGATATTCTACACGAGCCGCCATACACAAGAGACATTCCATTGCAACATTTGACTGAAGATTATTATGATTCTGATGAGGTTATAATTAACGTCGAAATACCATGCCACATTCAAAGCACCGAACGAAATGTCCAAGAGATGACTAGAGCATCCAAACACGTTACTGAAAAACACAAAAGTGGTTTTATTGCGACATCGATGGAATCGAGAGAAAAAAGGCCCAAAACTGAGAGCAAACGAGACTTGGAGTACTAGAATTGGTACTAAATAGTACTAAATAGTAAACGAGAATTGGAGTAATTTAAATGGGAGATTTGAATTCAGCGCCAAATTTTCCAACATTTTTTTTATTTTTTGACCAAAAATCGCGATATTTTGATAAAAAATCACGATTTTTTCTATTGATAGTTGGATTTAATGTATTTTTTATGCCAGATTCAGATTCAGCGCCCAAATTTACCTTAGAAATGACAGCACAAATAATCTTTTTTATACACATTTTATACACTTCTTTCAAATTTCATACATTCATATTTTATAATTGAGAAAAAAATCTATTTACGAAAGTCCGCACAGCTTTTTTTCAGAATTTGTATATGCTGTAGTGGAGAAAAAGTCTTGAAATTACATGTATTTTACGAATTTCGCTGAGCCAGACCACCAAAAAAATTTGACCCGCCCTAATATATATAGTATTATTGATCTACTGAATCCATTTATAAAAATAATGCACAGATTAAAATACTGAGAATTTGAGTACACTCACAAAAATAAGAAAATATTTAATAAAACAAAATTAATGTTGCAAAAACTAAATCATGGCTTGCATAAGTATACAGCCAATAAGGTTTATTTGCAGTTAATTTATCACATTCAGATAGAAATTTATTGAATTTCTTTAAATTTTTGTGTCAGAACAAACATTTAAGGCATGCTAAAAAGAACACATTAATGGATTTAGAGCTGGTGGCAGATCTAATCCACAATCCTATTCCATATTTTGATGCAATGTTCCTTACACAAAATTACAACCGAAACAGGAAATCGAATTTTTAACAGTCATAGTTTTGGCATACAGTTTCCTATTTCACCAACATACAAATATGTGAATTATGAGGAAATTCTCACAAAATTGTAAAAAACTCTTTAAATGTGGTTTCACCAAATTTCTAAAATTTGAACATGTACTTGTAAACTACAAATGGTTCACACTTATTTTTGACAAATTTGTTAATATATATTTCACCAAACAGGATTTGTAGTTGTAGTTTACAAGTAACAAATTTGTAGAAATATTACAAATATGTAGTTTTTTGTTTCAGCAAACAGATGACTTATCACAAAAAAATTTAGGAATTTATTACAATAAAATAATCGCCTGTAAGATTCCTACAATTATTTATAAAAGGTGATTTTTTAAGCGTTTGGTTTATGAAAATGGGGAAAAACAGAAAATCTACAATAATACAGTGTGTAATTTTTTAAGTCATGGCAAAATAACCATATACGGACATCACTAAGTGATAAAAGACCAAAAAAAGACCCCTGTCTCCCAATTTTGCCCAAAGTCTTCCAGGTTTTTTTTTTATGGGCCCCCAAAGAAGTGAGGCCTCGGTGTCATTTTTGCAAAAAAATGATCATTTTCTCAAGCTCATATCTTGCAAACCGTACGGAATTTTGATTTACTCTCTGAGGCAAAGTTGTAGCTCTGGTAATAAGAAACAAAAATTGTTAACATATAAAATAAAAAAAACTTCATCTTCATGGTCAAAATCGCAAAAAACTTTAAAAAATTAAATTTTTTTTTCATTTGTTTTTTCTTTACTCCAACATTGAGATATGTACTATATAGCCTTCTCCCGTAAGTTTTTCACTTACGCATGTTGGAGGTTTCATTGTTATAGTATTACTGATTTTATTAACCCTACGGTCCATAACCACCTAGACGAACGAGAGTCCATAACCAGGGTACCCGGGTACCCTAGTAAAGTTTTTTCGTTTATATTTAAATAAAATAATATATATATGCACAGATTATTAGAACGCTTAATTTTTACATCTCAACTGTACAAATTTCATGTTTGTAAAATAAAATTGATTTCTATGGGCATTTTCTACCTAAAAGGCACACAAAAGTAAACAGAAACTGGTTTTATGTTTCTGTTTGTGTTTTTAGGTAGCAAATGTTGTGTTTGTATTTTTTGTGTTTTTTTGTTTGTGTTTCTAGGTAGCAAATGTTCAGCTACGGTAGAAAAAGAATACATTTCAATGATTTTGTCAGTATAAGTTGAACAGTTGAACAATGAAGTTGAAGAAAAATGAACCGAAAAATAGAATATTTAACTTAAAGACAATATATGCGTTTGAGTGAAGAAACCAGAAGCAGATATATTTATTTATTTCTATTTTAACTATCAACAATCGTTTAACAGTTTGAGTAATAACATATAAATTATAAAAAAAAATATGATATAAAACTAATAAAATGTAAACATAATTATATTAAAGAATATTACACTTTTATAAATTCATTTTAAACAATTCTTAATAAATTTTGTTTAAAAGTTTGTCTATTCAGAGTGAGATCTATTTGAGCACTTATGGAATTGAACGCTAAGCACATATTATTAATAGGATCATTACGGCCATAGTTTGTCCTATGATACGGAATGTAAAAGAAATCTCTTTGCCTAAAATATCTCTCAGGCGCATATATTCTTAAAAGAGCGAGGAGTGGCGCGCAGTCTATATGTGACATAATTATATCGCGAACAAAAATAACAAGAAAAAATTTACGTCTGGAGGCTAAGGTATTAAGACCCAGAAGAGCACACCTAGATACGTACGTTGGCATAAAATTCCAATTTAATTTAAACATTATGTAACGAGTAAAACGTTTTTGTATTTTTTCCAATCGCAAAAAATCTACCTCGTAATATCGATCCCAGATCACACATCCATATTCCAAGATAGACCTTACTAAAGATAAAAATAACGTTCTAAGGGTATATGGATCCTTAAATTCCTTCGAATTACACCTCAAAAAACCCATCATTGAGTAATGGAGTAATTATGCAATCGTAATGGTTGGAAAAAGAAATTTTTCTATCAAATAGAATTCCCAGATCAGATGTAGACTCGACACGTAAAAGACTACTATTAAAAGACATAATGTTGCATTTGGCAACATTTAAATAAAGTCTATTAACTGAACACCATTTAATCATATTGTTTAAATCAATTTGAAGAAGTCGATGGTCTGAAGTTGAAGAAACCGAATTAAACAGTTTAACATCATCAGCATACATCAAACAGTTAGTATGCTGTAAAAAGTTTGGGAAATCGTTGATGAACAAGACAAACAATAGAGGTCCAAGGTGGCTTCCTTGGGGCACACCAGAATGGTTGGTAATAGATTTTAAGTAGCAGTTACTGTTTTATATAAACGCACGCTTTGCTTGCTAGATATCGACTGACTTTTTATTAAGTTGTGTGACTTAAACTTACTAACATAATAGGTACATAATATTAGAACTATAACTTAGTCTAAGAGCGTAAAGAGATAACTTAAGAGTATGTATAGAGTGAATACACAACACTCCTCCCAAACTAATTAATAAAATATAATCAATAATGAATTATGTCTTTAATTCCTGCAATTGATTTTTCCTACTTCTGGTCATGACGCCTTGTCTAACTTCCTTAATAACTTCTTCAGGTTTATTTTCAGACTTGTGTTCAGAGTGTTGTGTATTCACTCTATACATACTCTTAAGTTATCTCTTTACGCTCTTAGACTAAGTTATAGTTTTAATATTATGTACCTATTATGTTAGTAAGTTTAAGTCAAACAACTCAATAAAAAGTCAGTCGATATCTAGCAAGCAAAGCGTGCGTGTATATAAAACAGTGGCGACGAGGATTAAAATCGAAATGAATAGAATTAGTGGCTCGGTAGATCCCTATATTTTGGGCGATGATTTTAATTTATATGAACGTCGACTTAAGCATTTTTTTACTATAAATGGCGTAAAAGACTCAGAGAAAGTGGGTTTTCTATGCAGTGTTGGAGGTGCAGAGCTTTTTAAAGTAATCGTATCTTTAACGGCGTCTAAAACCGAAGCAGACTACAACTACGACCAGTTAGTTTCCATGTTGAAAATTAATTTTAAACCACAAAAAAATTTAATAGCGGAGTGCTATACATTTTTTAAAAGAACTAGAGGTCATTGCGAAAGCATAACGGAATTCATTATCGAATTGAAACAACAAGCACAGCATTGCGAATTCGGATCATTCTTGGACAAAGCGCTGCTCATACAGTTCGTGTGCGGGGTAAGCGATGAAAAAATACAGCAGCGGTTGCTAAGTGATGCTGAATTAAAAATATTTGAGAAAGCAATACAGCTTGCCAATGCAATCGAGATTACAACAGCAAACATTGAGATGATTAAAGAAGAACCAAGAGTTAACGCATTACGGAAAAAAGAAGAAACACTGACAGAAGTTTTAACAGTGATGAGAGAAGACGCAAAGCATCACTACACCAGAACAACAGCAGAGTTCCAAAAGCTATTCACGAAGGGAATGGAAGTCGTCGTACTTTTCTGTGTTTTTACTGCGGCAAGCCAGGGCATATACAGAGGGTTTGTAGAAAGAGATTGCAAGAGCGAAAAATACAGACATTAGAGGACAATGAAGACGAGTATGATGATTATGATCATTGCAACAACATTAACAACATCGGTAAAGCAAACACAAGAACATTATCACTTAAGTTAACAGTAAAGATTGAAGATTGTGAAATAATTTTCGAAGTTGATACAGGGGCGTGTGTAACAGTTATTCACAAAAATGACTATTTGAAATATTATCATAAAATTAAGCTTAATAAATCTAATATACCAATTAAACTGATATCAGGTGAAAATCTGAACATTTTAGGCAACATAGAAACTAAAGTTGAATACAATAGAATTAAATTTCAATTACAATTGGTTGTTTTAGACAGTAATAGTTATTTTAGTCCTTTGCTGGGAAGAAACTGGTTAGATGTTTTATTTCAAAATTGGAAAAAATATTTTTTAGAATTTAAGAATGATAGAGCATTATTTGTAAACTCAGTTGATTTAAATAAATTGGAATTTTTGCAAAAGTATAACTCAATTTTTTCTAAAGCAAATGATTCGGTCATTAAAAATTATATAGCAGAAATTGTATTGAAAAATGACAGCTACCCAATATTCTGCAAACCATATTCTGTTCCATATGGCATTAAAGAAAAAGTAGAGGCAGAAATAAGTCGTCTATGCAAAGATGGTGTTTTAATACCAGTAACAAGAAGTAACTGGGCAAGCCCACTTGTGGTAGTGAACAAAGGAGATGGTTCTATACGTTTGTGCATGAACTGTAAGCGTACTATAAACAAATTTGTTGAAATGGAACATAGTGCAATTCCGCGCATTGATGACATTCTAGCATCTTTTTCAGGGTGGAAGGTTTTTACAAAGCTGGACCTGACAGGGGCGTATTTACAAATACCGATTTCAGAACGTTCTAGAGAACTTCTCACAGTAAATACACAACACTTGTGTTACCAATACGGACAACTTGATATCTATCAGAAAGGTAATTCCTCAGCCAGGATAACAAAGAGGAATGAAACCCCATTAGGGAAAGTTTTTTAACCATAATGGAGTGCTGAACTCTATCAAAGGCTTTGGCGAAATCAGTAAAAATTACGTCAATTTGATTGCCTTTTTCCATATATTTCAATTTGATTGCCAAGTATATTGAGTCTATACTTGATAATATGACTGTGGATGACGATGCTTTAGAGCCAATTGTGGAAGAAGGAGAGGTATTTACGGGAGAAGTGCAAGACTCAGAAAGTGAAGACAATGACAACGAAATTCCAGCCGCTATTGACACGCCAATGCAAATTGAGCAAGATGTATTTGAAGATGAAAGTGACAGCGAAACTGATATGGTTGAAGAAAATGCACCAACATCAAGCACAACAGAAAGTATGATTGCACGTGATGGTACTCAATGGCAACCAACACCACCTGTTTGTCAACAAATAAGGAGTCACAACATCGTAAGAACTCGCAGTGGTCCATTACGAATGACGGAAAGTATGACTGGTATGCCATGCTTCAAGAGTTATTTTACAATAGAAATGGTCGATATAATCGTGCGTCATACCAACAAAAAAGCCAATTCAACTCATGATGCCTACAATGCAGCAAACCCAACAAAGCGTCAATTGAAGTGGAAAGATACGACAGTGGCAGAAATATACGCATTCATTGGAATGCTGATAATGGCAGGCGCAAATCATTCCAATGGTGAAAATACAAGGGACTTATGGACGCAATTGTCTCATCCTCTATTTCGTGCAACAATGGGATTAAACCGCTCCTGGGATCTTATTCGTTTTATAAGTTTTGATGACGTGAGAACAAGAAACGAGAGGCAGCGCACAGATAAAGCTGCTCCAATTCGAGATATTTGGATAATAATGAACGCCAATCTCGCAAAATATTATGTGCCTACAGAAAATTTAACAATCGACGAACAATTGTATCCGTACCGCGGCAGAACAAAATTTACCCAGTATATTCCATCGAAGCCTGCGAAATACGGGATCAAGGTATGGTGGATATGCGATGCTAAAAATTCATATCCTCTCCATGGCCAAATATATACTGGCAAACAAGACAGTGGTCGCGAAATCGATGTAGGCGAAAGAGTAGTCAAGCTGATATCCGTCAAACTTAGCATTGTTGGAACACTGCGGCGAAACAAAGCCTATATACCAACAGAAATGAAAGACGATAAGAGTTGGACCGTTGGGACAAGCAAATTTGGTTTCCACGAGAAGGTGACTATGGTTTCATACAAACAGAGGAAAACAAATTCCGTAATATTGTTGTCGACTCTGCATGATGATGCAACTGTAGAAGAAAACGGCAAACCAGAAATCATCAATTTTTATAACAAAACGAAAGGTGGCATGGATGTTATGGACCAGACGCTTCGGGAGTATACCCCACAGAGACACACAAAAATACGGCCTTTGTCGTTTTTGTACAATATGTTCGATGTTAGTCCTTTAGCGGCATACACTATATTTTATGATAATAACAGAACTGTTCCATATCAAACAACACGGAGAAAACGCTTTTTGCGTAAACTTGCTGGAGATTTGTGTGCACCAATAATAGAAGAAAGAGTAGCTAATCGCCAAGTAACGCGCCATTTTTCCACCAAATCAGCAATTGAGAGCTTTTTGGGAAGACCAGTGGAGACGGTAACCTATAACGAGCAACCATCTACTTCTACAGCTGCTTCTACTGATGGCAGGAAGCCAATAACAGGATGCTGCTATTTGTGCGCTTCTTTGCCAGACAACAAGAGAAGAAAGACGAGAAAAGTCTGCAACGTTTGCAAGAAACCAATTTGCGATCAACATACTCAAACAATATCAAAATGTTTTCCATGTTTCAACAATGACTCAACATAAGACATCAAATATTAGAAATAAGTTAAAATGAATAAAATATAAATAATTTAACTAAAAAACAATTACAGTTCATTTTTTACACATCAATAAACATTTTGAAACAAAATAAAAATAAAACGAACGTTTTTTCTTTGAAATATTAGGTAATTTGCACTAAGGTACCCCGGTACCCTGGTCATGGACCCCTGTATGCAAAAACATTAAACTTATTTTTTAGTTAATATATTTAACCAAATTTGATAAACTTTTCTCTAGTCTATAAGTTTAGCCGAAATCTCTGATGATCCGGAGTTTCATGTTGATATCTTCAATAATAAAAGAACACCAGCACTTTAAAGTTCAAAAAAGTACCCGGGTACTCGGTTATGGATCGTAGGGTTAATCTTAGTTATTATGTGGTATGGGTTGACATTTAGAGTTAGGGTTGTAACAAATAGTAGCAGCATAGATATTTAGTAATAATGATTCAGTGTTGCAGGGATTAGTTGCCTCAGCAGGGATGGCACTACAATACTATGCTATCTATTATAAAAATTATAAAAAAATATTCGTATTATGTTTAAAATGTTGATGGCCCTGGACTTGCAAATCGCACTTTCTTAAGTTGTGGATCCAAATCGTCGTCCGAATCATCCGAATCTGACTCTGATTCAGAACTTATGGTGTCCACAGGCACGTTATTTCCAGACTGCCCTCCATCATCAACTATAGTAAATGAAATATTTATTTGAAGCGATACATGAATGCTTGCCATTTGCTTTTTAAAGATTATTTCATGTAAATGTTGCTCGCGGCTACGTCTGAGGTGGTTCATCTGTAAGCTTCAATTTTGACTCATTTTTTCCATCATTTCGGCCAGTGTCGCACCAATGGAAGCTGTAATGTTTTATTCCTGACCTGCAATAGTGGCTGGCTTGTCCCTGTACACGAAAGACTTCACGTAGCCCCCCAAAAAACTGTCTAGCGGGCTCAAATCGCATGATCTTGGTGGCCAATAATGGATTGCTCCAAAACATGAGATTTATTAATTGCTCACCAAAATCGCTTCTCCATAGGTCCATGTTATTGCGTGATCCATCTTATTGAAACCACATACCAACCAAGTCCAATTCTTCCATTTTGGATAAAAAAAAGTTGGTTATAATCTCACGGTACCTTGCTCCATTGACTGTAACAGTGCGATTTTCATTGTTTTTGAAAAAGTACGATGCAATGATGCCGCCGGCCCACAAACCGCACCAAGCAGTGAATTTTTCAGGGTGCAGTGCCAGCTCTTGAATTGCTGCTCTTCACACCAAATTCGGCAATTCTGTTTGCTGACGTTTCCATTGAGCCAAAAATGAGCTTCGTCGTTGCAGACAATTTTTCTATAAAAACATTTCTCACATAGCAAGATTATTGATAATTAAATTTGCAAGAGTTGTTCGTTTGTTAGTCTTTTCATGGTAAAATAGCAAACCTTACTGAGCATTTTTGTTTTGCCACATATTACGAATCACGCTTGAGGTGTCAAAAATGTACACTGAAAAAAACAAATAGCAAAAATATTACTCTTTATATTCTTTGCGTCACACTTGTAAGTAGTACATTTTGTTTACATGTACATTTTATAACCATCAGCTAAAGCGATTGGACTTAATAAAAAAAATTAATTACAAAAAATGTCACTGAGATGAAGAAATAGTTCCAGTAATAGCAGTAAAAGTGATATATACCCGAAAAACAATTTCATATTTTGTGTCAATAAAGTAGCCGATATATGTCCGGTGCCCGTGTCGGTAAATGTCCGACCTCTGCACCAAAAGAAGTGCTAGTTTTGAAACATCTTGGGCAGGTAAAATCTACGAACGAAGACCGATTCGGGCACTCATCAGTTTATAGTGACCGAATACAGTCGCTAATTTTTGATAAATTTATTGATATACTACAGACTTACTACGGTACACTGAGGAAAATATGTGTTATATTGTGTTAAATTGTGTTCATATTAAACGAATTTGTTCTTGAAATAGAGCTTGAAAAAATTTCATTTAAGTAAACACAAATGTTTTTAAAGTTTAGTTTAAAACAAAAGTTTTTGTTTTCAAAACAATGTTTTTAAATATAATTTTACTGTAAAAATTTTATTTAAACGAAACGAAAAATTTAATGCTAAGACTTTAATATTTAAAACAAATATTTTAAAATATAATTTAAAAATATTTTTATTAAATTAAAAACAAATAATTGAAACCACCATTTTGTTTCGATGCCATTTTTTAACTTTTTCGAGTTTCCGAAGTTAGATTCGAGATCAGCGACCCCTGGGACCGCCCGAATAACAAATTTTGTGACTTCATTTGCGTTTTATTGCAGCTTGATATATTTTAAATATCAAAATAATTAATTAGTTTTTATTTAATTTTATGTGCAATATTTGTAAGACTAATTCAAAAATATTTCCAAACATTCAAATGTAAAATCGGTGTCTCAGTTGTTTGGCAATAATTTGTATGATTCTACTGCACATAATTTTTTAATTCACTGATAGCGACGTATTTTTTTGTTATTGGAAGGAAATAAGAGAAAATTATACAAAAAACAGAAATGAGTTTATAGCTGAAAATTAAACACGCTTGTCTTAAATTTTGTTTTGAAGAAATGCAAATGAGTAGAATTTCTTTTTAAATTTTTTTTTTTAATATCAAAGTATGTTTTTTTTGTCAGTGTACTATTTCAGGTGACTTCGACGTACTTTTTGGTTATGTTTTGGGTACATTATTGAGAATCGGGCCAATTTCAATAGATATCAGCTACTTTGACACAATATATGAATTTTGTTCTCGGGTCCTGTTCGAAAAAACTTCGCAGTTTTTCGTTACTAGTCGTAGTGATTAAAAATAAAATTGAGTCTGATACTCGGCACTTTTGTGCCTGAGTAGTTAGGTACGGACACAAATTGTTTCTCGGGATATATTTCGTGTGTAAAAGTGGTATCTTTTTTGTTGTGTAACGTGACGTTACAATAATAACAATAACATATATAAACAGTTTCAACATTTATATATATATGAGTTTTACTTTTGATTCTCACAACTGTACTTATTATCTTACTACATACATAAACTATTATAATATTTATATAACTTTTTTAATTACATATATCAACAGTTTCAACATTTATATATATATAAGTTTTACTTTTGATTCTCACAACTGTACTTATTATCTACTACATACATAAACTATTATAATATTTATATAACTTTTTCTTTTCACAACTGTACTATCTATTATAAGTATTATCTGCTACAACAATATTATACACAAACTGTATTGGAATATTTATATATATATTACTGTTAATACGATTTTGTCAACTATACTATAAGTTATACATGTTACACATTTACTTGATCACCACTGTAAGACAGCTGCTAGAAAACAGAAAGACAAACAACTAATAAGTACCTATATACGCAACAACCAAACATATTAATGACACACAAACAACGGCGACCCATTCAACTAGCTCCCATTAAGAAAATATAAGAGGAATCATATAATTCCCAACTAGTTTCTACACCGAAGTATATATAAGGGTGACGTTGAGTCAGTACTAATCAGCCTTCCGTCTAGGTAAGTGCTCAGTGTGTGTGCATTGCACCAGGCACGAGGTACGGACCAGTCTATGGTCATTGAGCCTCAGCCTTAGCATACACAACAGCATTGCTGTATAACATTTTGGTTGCGCTGACAACTAGTCAGTGCAGATACATACTGGCTGCGGTACGGATCAGATTCTGATCATTGAGCCGCAGTCTTTTGCTTAGGGTTTTCTTGCGGACTGCGGTACGGATCATATTCTGATCATTGAGCCGCAGTCTTTTGCTTAGGGTTTTCTTGCTGGCTGCGGTACGGATCAGATTCTGATCATTGAGCCGCAGTCTTTTGTTTAGGGTTTTCTTGCTGGCTGCGGTACGGATCAGATTCTGATCATTGAGCCGCAGTCTTTTGCTAAGAGCATTCTTGCTGGCTGCAGCACGGATCAGATTCTGATCATTGAGCCGCAGTCTTTTACTTAGGTTTTGTCTGACTGGCTGCGGTACGGATCAGATCCTGATCATTGGGCCGCAGGACTGTGCTTAAACTCTATCTACCGGATTGTCGCACGGATCAGATTCTGATCATTGAGCCGCAGTCTTTTGTTTAGGGTTTTCTTGCTGGCTGCGGTACGGATCAGATTCTGATCATTGAGCCGCAGTTTTTTGCTAAGAGCTTTCTTGCTGGCTGCGGCACGGATCAGATTCTGATCATTGAGCCGCAGTCTTTTACTTAGGTTTTGTCTGGCTGGCTGCGGTACGGATCAGATCCTGATCATTGGGCCGCAGCACTGTGCTTAAACTCTATCTACCGGATTGTCGCACGGATCAGATTCTGATCATTGAGCCACAATCTTTATACCCATCATTTTATTTATATATATATTTTTACTAATGAGCCTTCCGTCTAGCCTTCCGTCTAGCCTTCCGTCTAGCCTTCCGTCTAGAACTCGCAGCATCAGAGAAACCAGTTTACCGAATACCGATTACCCGAAACCGATTACCTGAAACCGACAACCTGATACCGAATACTGGAAATATTTGAACCGAAGCGAGAATAAATTATTAAAAACAACCGACCGCCGACTAGCACCAGCTGACACTCTTAACCCTTTTACGGATACCCAGACCCAACTGCAACTGACTGCACCACCATCTTACGCTGTCAAAATATTATAATAAGCGATTGATAATTGTAAATAAAATTAAGCTTTAAATTGAAAACTGCGTCTTTTTATTTAATCAAAGGTTTGTGGATCCTTTGAGTGATCCTGGAGCGGCTGAGCTAACCTCAGCCTTCGATAAAACCACTGTTACAAATGGCGCCCGAGCAGAGACCTGACTTCAACAGCAACTGTGGGAAAAATACTACTACAACCACCAACGACGTCGAAGCAGGCCAGACGCAAAACAGCATGCAGCAGCAGTCAGACCTAGGAGCAGAATCTGCTTCACAGCAGCAGAACAAAGAAGCTCAATATTTATCAACGGATACTATTGGCTGGGTATACCTGTTTAAAAAGGACAGACTTATCAGAGAGTGTCAGAGATTCGGATTGGAAACGGATGGGTGCGTCGTACAACAGCTGCGGCGACAACTCAGCGATTTTATTAAAAAAAAGCGTAGCCGGAAGTCGACAGAGAATTTGTTGAAAGAGCTGGAAGAAGAAGTAACTCGAGACGAAAATACCACCATCATCACCAATAAGGGTGACGTTCATAACAACTTAATAACGTTTGAGGTTCCACGCACTTCTCAGCCGCTTACCCTAGCTCCTCGTTGGACTGACTCTGAAGCAATCAATATGGTGCAGCGGTGGGAGCTTTACTTTGATGGAGGAGATAACCTGTTGGATTTCCTCGAGCGCATTGAGGAACTTGCAGAATGCCACCGCCTTACCCCAAATATGATTTTGCCATCACTTCCTGCAATCTTGCGAGGCAAAGCATTGCAATGGTACCGGGTAAAGAAGGAAACAATCTCCTCATGGGAAACTTTTAAAACGGAAATCAAACGGTTCTTCATGCCAAAAAGGTACCTGGCACAGCTCGAAGAGAACATTTACCATAGGAAACAATGGCAGCGAGAGAAGGCCAGAGACTATATACTGGCTATCCAAACTCTCATCCGTCAACACCCGCAGCTAAAGCTTCTCGACCACACCGACCGTATCTATGATGGGCTGCGGGTAGAGTACAAGCTATACGTACGACGAAGCGACTTTGCCTCACTGGATGAATTAATGGAAATGACTGATGAATACGAGCTACTAAAAAAAGATGAAGCCAAGTCAAACCGACAACCAAACTACTGCTTAGGCGAACATGGCGAAACTACCCCATATGAGAGGAGAACCCATTGCTGGCGATGCAAGCAATACGGCCACCAGCGCCACCAGTGTCGAAACAACAGAAAGCTGTTCTGCTCACGGTGTGGAAAAGAGGGAGTGTTTTCTAAAACTTGCGAGTGTGAAATTTCGAACGCCCCTGCCTCGGCAGCAGATGTCACCAATCGATATTACGTAGAAATTGACATTTTTGGGTTGAAAACTCTAGCCCTTATAGACACAGGCGCTACCCTAACCTACCTCAACGGAGTAGTTCAGGAGCATCTAAAAACCCAGGGAATAAAGCCACGTCAACATGCCCGACGAGTACAATTAGCCGACAAAACTAGTATCACCTGTAATGAAGTTTTCCCTATTGAAATTAAATTGAATGGAAAGAAAACTCGTATACTCGCATCTTATTTACCCACGCTGGCTGAACCGATTATATTAGGAATGGACTTTTTACATGAGCGTAATATAAGTATCTCATTGGATGGAATCAGTCTGGCAACACCAGTAAATACCGCAGCGCCAACTTTATATCATGTTCATGCACTAACCAGCAGTGAGTTTTTAACTACGGAGCAAAATATCAAGCTAGAAAAAATTCTCGAGGAGAACTTGGTTGCCTTTAGCAAAATCCAGGGGCACTGTACCATCGGCACTCACAACATTCATCTCAAACACCAAGAACCAATAAAGCAACGATACTATCCTCGCAATCCCGCGATGCAATCTGTCATAAACCAAGAAGTAAATGAACTTCTTGCGTCCGACCGAATCGAACCATCCTGTAGCCCCTACAGCTCACCGATTGTACTTGTCCGCAAGAAACAAGGGACCTGGAGAATGTGCATCGATTACCGTCAGCTTAACGCGGCCACACAACCAGATGCATACCCCTTACCCCAGATAAATCCTATTTTGGATCAACTCAGGGAAGCAACCTTTATTTCATCTATAGATCTCAAAAACGGGTACTGGCAGGTACCACTCGGAGAAGAATCCAAGCCGTGCACTGCTTTCACCGTTCCAGGCAGGGGCTTGTTCCAATGGAAAGTAATGCCTTTTGGTCTTCACTCCGCACCAGCAACATTCCAGCGCATCTTGGACCAAGTCATTGGACCAGAATTACAACCAAAAGCCTTCGCGTACCTGGATGACATTATTGTTCTGGGGAAAACCTTCGAGGACCACCTTCAAAACTTGTCCGCCGTGTTCAAACGTTTATTACAAGCCAACCTTCAAATTAACTTCGAGAAAAGCGAGTTTGTCCGAACTAGCGTGAGATACCTAGGACCCGTGGTGAGTTCCGAAGGCATCCACACTGACCCCAGTAAAGTAGAAGCAATGAAGGAAATCGCCACTCCAACAAACATTCGCGAGCTAAGACGGGTACTAGGGGTAGCCTCTTGGTACCGCAGGTTCGTGCCGGATTTTTCAACACTGGTAGCCCCGCTTAATAACTTGCTAAAAAAAAAACGTTAAATGGCGATGGGATAAAGAACAACACGAAGCATTTGAAGGAATTAAAGAAAAACTGACACAGGCACCGGTCCTGTGTTGCCCGGATTTTCAACAGCCTTTCATTCTCCAAACTGATGCCAGCCGAGAGGGGCTCGGAGCGGTACTCTTCCAACGACATTCCGATCAAGAGCGCGTAATCGCTTATGCCAGTCGTACTCTCACGGAGTTAGAACGAAAATACTCTGCCACCGAACAAGAATGCCTGGCAATACTCTGGGCCATCAAAAAAATGAGACCATACTTGGAAGGGTATAAATTCACTGTGATAACCGACCATCATTCGCTGAAGTGGCTACATTCTCTACAAAATCCGTCAGGCCGAGTAGCCAGATGGGCTCTGGAGCTTCAGCAGTATGACTTCGATATAGAATACCGAAAAGGAAGTTTAAACGTGGTTGCTGATGCACTGTCGCGCAGCCCACTGAAGGACCCAGGAGTCGGACCACTGTTAACTTTAACCACCATAAAACCTGATTGGTATGCCCGACAAAAAAAGAAAACCAAAGAACATAACAACCAGTTTCCGGACTACCAGATTGTCAAGAATCGAATGTTTAGACACATACCGCGCAAGTCTAAAATAACTACAACACCACAATGGAAGCTATGTGTACCTGCCTCTCAACAGAACGAAATTCTCCGAGAAATTCATGATGACGCCACCGCCGGTCACTTGGGCGTGTTCAAGACAATAAAAAGAGCTCAGGAAAACTATTACTGGCCTGGTATGCACCGAGATATCACCCGATACGTCCGAACCTGTGAACATTGCGCAAGGTACAAAGTCGAGCAACGAAAACCAGCGGGATGCATGGCCACGATGACATGCTCACGACCCTGGGAACTTGTCTGCGCTGACTTCATCGGACCACTTCCTCGTTCTACTCATGGCAACACCGGTCTGCTAGTATTAGTAGACAAATTCAGCAAATGGGTAGAACTAATTCCAGTACGACAGGCCACCGCTAACAGTGTCATCAACGCCCTAAGAGATAGAGTCATTTATCGATTTGGCTGCCCCAAGATATTCTTATCCGACAACGGAACACAATTCACCAGTCACGCCGTCAAAAATTTTCTCACCACCCTCGGAATTGAGCATCGGGTAACAGCGCCATATTCGCCACAAGAAAACCCTACTGAAAGAACAAATCGAGTCGTGAAAACGATGATTGCCCAAAGAACCCAGCAAGACCATCGTCATTGGGATACTCAGTTGACAGAAATTGCATTTGCAATCAATACGGCGGCACACGAATCAACGAAGTACTCCGCAGCAGAAATTAACTTTGGCAGGAGCCTTAACGTACCGAATAACCAGAGTGACCAAGGGGATACCCCCAAAGAACATCACTCCGATCAACCGGACATGAAATCACTGTGGAGAGAAGTTCGCAAAAATCTGGACATCGCCTCGGAGCAACAAAAGAAATACTACAATCTAAGACGAAGACCATGGAGACCTGCTCTCGGGTCACTAGTATTAAAACGTGATCACCCACTCTCCTCCGCGATAGACAATTTTGCACAAAAACTGGCACCGAAGTTCTCTGGACCCTACATCATCAGAAAATGGATATCACCTAACATCGCAGAGCTTGAAGACACCAGAGCAACCAACGCTAAACAACCCAATCTCCGCGCACACCTCCAACATCTTAAGGAATTCTACCCAAGGTTACCACCGTTGGACAAAAATAATTAAAGGGGGAAGTCAAGACCTTATACATTTCTTTCGATTTATATTTATTACACATACACGCATTTTTTTATATTTCTTTTGCTTACGCATTCATCACACCGTTTATTTTAAAAATTGAAAAAAAAAAACATTTTTCATTTATTCAGTTTATACAATATATTAATTTTTTTTTATAAAAATCACAATCCCTTTTCTGAATTTGAGTTTCTAATATATTTTTTCTTTTCTTTTCTCGTCTCTGTTCCGTCTAGTACCGTTCTTATGGAGAGAAGAATAACGAGACCAGTCCGGCCAGGCCTAATAAAAACAATACTGCGCCAAACCACCATGTCCAAACGGCCAAAACCCTGGGCACCTCCCTTTGAAGCCACAGTCCATCCACAACAACCGAGGGCTCGGGTGGTAAAAATAATAGAGGCCGCAGCCAACAGCCGAAGACGAGCCTTGCCCGACCCAAGGGAAGAGGAGGCCATCCAAAAGGCACTTCGGCAGATGGTGGCCGAAAATTACACCACAAGCCATGAACTGTATGCAGTCGGCCCAGCACCACGACAGCCGTCACCGTCACCAACCGAATCACCCACTCGAGCACCAGGCGTCTCAACCATTTTAACAGCCAAAACAGAAGCCGAAACACCTGATGTTTTTGAAGGGATCATCATTAAAAAAAGGACGGGCCCCCCGAAAATTCCACACTCACAGAAAAGGGAAACCAGTGGTGCATGTTAAAATGATCCTGGGAGACCAGGCTGTATTGACATGCCAGCACCAAAAAAAAGTGGTGGACACGGTATAAGGCTATTTTTTTTTATGATTACTATTATCCTTTGGCCTAAATTATTAACTTTTTTTTTATTTTTATATCTTATTATCCTTTTGCCTCAAGTATATACTTTTTTTTTATCCCCAATGAATTGTTAAATGAATTATCTAAAAAAAAAAAAATAAAAAAAAAAAAAAAACATATAAAAAAAAAAAAAAAAAATAATAAAAAAAAAAAATTATTATTAAAATTAAAATAATAATAAATTTAATTTCAAATTATATTGCGACAGAGCCGAACCACCCTTGTGGTCTGGTAAATATACCACAGCAATGTGGTAGTGCGGGTCCTTAGGACCTCAAGTCTCGCAACACAAATAATTTTTTTTTTTTCCTAAGTAGAGAGGGAACTGTAACGTGACGTTACAATAATAACAATAACATATATAAACAGTTTCAACATTTATATATATATGAGTTTTACTTTTGATTCTCACAACTGTACTTATTATCTTACTACATACATAAACTATTATAATATTTATATAACTTTTTTAATTACATATATCAACAGTTTCAACATTTATATATATATAAGTTTTACTTTTGATTCTCACAACTGTACTTATTATCTACTACATACATAAACTATTATAATATTTATATAACTTTTTCTTTTCACAACTGTACTATCTATTATAAGTATTATCTGCTACAACAATATTATACACAAACTGTATTGGAATATTTATATATATATTACTGTTAATACGATTTTGTCAACTATACTAAGAGTTATACATGTTACACATTTACTTGATCACCACTGTAAGACAGCTGCTAGAAAACAGAAAGACAAACAACTAATAAGTACCTATATACGCAACAACCAAACATATTAATGACACACAAACAACGGCGACCCATTCAACTAGCTCCCATTAAGAAAATATAAGAGGAATCATATAATTCCCAACTAGTTTCTACACCGAAGTATATATAAGGGTGACGTTGAGTCAGTACTAATCAGCCTTCCGTCTAGGTAAGTGCTCAGTGTGTGTGCATTGCACCAGGCACGAGGTACGGACCAGTCTATGGTCATTGAGCCTCAGCCTTAGTATACACAACAGCATTGCTGTATAACATTTTGGTTGCGCTGACAACTAGTCAGTGCAGATACATACTGGCTGCGGTACGGATCAGATTCTGATCATTGAGCCGCAGTCTTTTGCTTAGGGTTTTCTTGCTGACTGCGGTACGGATCATATTCTGATCATTGAGCCGCAGTCTTTTGCTTAGGGTTTTCTTGCTGGCTGCGGTACGGATCAGATTCTGATCATTGAGCCGCAGTCTTTTGTTTAGGGTTTTCTTGCTGGCTGCGGTACGGATCAGATTCTGATCATTGAGCCGCAGTCTTTTGCTAAGAGCATTCTTGCTGGCTGCAGCACGGATCAGATTCTGATCATTGAGCCGCAGTCTTTTACTTAGGTTTTGTCTGACTGGCTGCGGTACGGATCAGATCCTGATCATTGGGCCGCAGGACTGTGCTTAAACTCTATCTACCGGATTGTCGCACGGATCAGATTCTGATCATTGAGCCGCAGTCTTTTGTTTAGGGTTTTCTTGCTGGCTGCGGTACGGATCAGATTCTGATCATTGAGCCGCAGTTTTTTGCTAAGAGCTTTCTTGCTGGCTGCGGCACGGATCAGATTCTGATCATTGAGCCGCAGTCTTTTACTTAGGTTTTGTCTGGCTGGCTGCGGTACGGATCAGATCCTGATCATTGGGCCGCAGCACTGTGCTTAAACTCTATCTACCGGATTGTCGCACGGATCAGATTCTGATCATTGAGCCACAATCTTTATACCCATCATTTTATTTATATATATATTTTTACTAATGAGCCTTCCGTCTAGCCTTCCGTCTAGCCTTCCGTCTAGCCTTCCGTCTAGCCTTCCGTCTAGCCTTCCGTCTAGCCTTCCGTCTAGAACTCGCAGCATCAGAGAAACCAGTTTACCGAATACCGATTACCCGAAACCGATTACCTGATACCGACAACCTGATACCGAATACTGGAAATATTTGAACCGAAGCGAGAATAAATTATTAAAAACAACCGACCGCCGACTAGCACCAGCTGACACTCTTAACCCTTTTACGGATACCCAGACCCAACTGCAACTGACTGCACCACCATCTTACGCTGTCGAAATATTATAATAAGCGATTGATAATTGTAAATAAAATTAAGCTTTAAATTGAAAACTGCGTCTTTTTATTTAATCAAAGGTTTGTGGATCCTTTGAGCGATCCTGGAGCGGCTGAGCTAACCTCAGCCTTCGATAAAACCACTGTTACAGTTGTTAGGGTGCGATATAAACGTATTTATATTTTTGACTTATTATTGTTCCATGCTTAAAATTTTTCTATAATACATCTCTTAGGTATTTTCAATCGTTTTGTGTAAGCATACTTTGAGACGATTATGTGGCCGACATTCGTTTTCACTCATTAAATTTTTCTTCATGGGTAATTCTGTCGGATAATTTTCCAAAAAGTGTTTCCGTACTGTTTCTGATTAAGGATACGCAAAAAGATTATTTTGTTTGCTCATCGTACTATGATAGACGTTATCATACTAATCAGAGAACTTAAAAATTCGTAAATAAAAACGCAGTAAAACACATTTTTTCGCAGTAGTTTTTTTTTAGTTTTTTTTTTATTTACAATCATGTACGTACATTTACTACTTAAGAAAAAAATAAACTGGCCATTTCAGCCCTTGGAAGGACTTTGACCTAGCTTCTATTGATCAATTGTGTTGTGCGTGTTATTAAATGCTTGATCACAAATGACTGAGAACTGGACCTACGTGCTTAATGCCGACTCCGAACGGCTTATGTTCTCAAGAAGCTTTACATGGCAACTTTTACTCTCTGAGGTTTGCCATTGTCTGCAGAGAGGTGACGACCGAACAGAAAAATTATTTCAATTGAAAAAACTTTCTGTCTGAGCTGGAATTGAACTCGGGCTACCTCGGTTCTTTAGCTTAGGGGCCACGCACTCTACCCGCTAGGCTACGGCCACCACTACTTTACTACTTATGTGTGTACATTTTAGACTAATAACGTAATATTCACACAAATATGTACATAACTTTATACTATATACTTGCATGTTGCAGAAACATACCTCTTACTGGTTCAAAATATATTTGCCTTAGCCAAATTCAATCACGGTCTTTAAAAGCAAATCAATTCTTAATTTGGTCGGTAAAATTTATGTAAAACTTTAAAATAATTTTTTTTATTGCAATGACAGCTTTATCTGACAATTACTTTTTCTGTTTCAACGATAAGACCACAATATATAGAAGTAATGTGCCCCTCAAACTATATTTTTATAATCAACATCAATGCTTACATATTCCTAAAATATTACAAAAATTACCATAAAAATGTTTGTTGAGAATAAATCGCATTAGAACATTAAATTTTGCTAAAAGGTGCAGTAGATCAACTGCAATTGCAGTAAAGTCCGAACACTGATACTAATCAGTGTCACAAGTTTGTAAAAAAAACTTGGTTTTTAACTACAAGCCATCTAAAAATTTCGTGAAACAGCATTTTTTACACTTGTAATCTCCTATTTCTTTTTTACAAATTGTGATGCTTCTAACTACAAATTAGTAAGTTTTTAATTACAAATAAGTAAATTTGTGATATGAAATTCGTGGGACGGAATTTTTTTTTTCAAATTTATATTTGTAATTTACAAGTACTATTTTTTATTTTTATTAATTTTTCTTTTTTTTTGTAAAAGTGAATAACACAAAAAAAAAAGCTTTAATTGCTTTTGAAAAATTTCAGATATTGATGCGACCATTCTCATTAAAATAATAGTGAAATGAAAGCTGAACAACCAAAACTATAAAAAACATGACACGAAGGATATGTCAAAAGAAAGGCCCACCCTAGATTAAACAATATATTTGTGCCGATAAGTAATAATCGCTTAAGTCGACTTAAGACAGAACTGAGTTATTAATGCAGCTGTGTTCCACACATAAAGAATTATAAACAAATACAGGAGCTTCTAGCATGACCTTAGCCAAAGTAATGACACAAAAACAAAACAAAACACCCTTTCATAGAAGTCATATGGCATTAAAATAATGTTTTAACGAAAGACATAAAACCTTAGCGCGCTTGAATGATTGCCTTGCAAAGGTTCGCATTGGAAACTTTTTCGGGATTCGTCTCGGTCCTAAAATTCTGACTGTCTACTCTTAAGATAAACCACAATTAATAATATTTTGCGAATTTGTGAAGAAGATTTTAATAAACTTGAATTGGTTAAGGCAGGACCATAGCACTGGCCTTTTATTAATAAAGTATGCAACGAATATGAAGAATTAAATGTAAACCCAACTCGCACCCAAGTAACTCGTACTGCATAAATCCTTGGATTGACAACGATCGAAAAAAAGTTCAACGTTTAGAAAATGTTCGCGCTGACTCGGATTCAAAAACTTTCTACATTTTTTCAGTACATATAAAACAAATATAATCTCATTTTTTTCACATGTATTCGTATCGTATCGTATCGTATTGTATTTGTATTTGTATTTGTATTTTTATTTGTATTTATTTACGTGACTAGCTAGTACAACAAGATTTATTAAAGAAACCTTATAATTACAGTACCAGCTTCATGTATCTAGTTAATTATCATGAATATAACTTAAAAAGTAACATGAGTTATGACTTAAAATTAAGAATTAAAAATTTTTAAATAAAAATATAAAAAAAGAAAAAATATAAATTTACTTAAAACATAATAAAGTGATGTGAAAACAAATAAAGATTAATATTTAGTGAGAGATACATAGATAATTTCTTTTTAAATTGCACAGCGTTTTTAACAGATCTAAGCTCTATGGGTAAGAAGTTCCAAATACGTATTGCGTAGACATAGAATTGTCTTTCCGAGGTTAAGCAAAAGTGTCGCATCTGGATTAAAATTTTAATTCGAATTGAACTCGAAAAAAACAGTCTATCGCGTAAATATATAGGCTCACCAGAGTATATCACTTTATACAGCAGCACCATAGTTCGGAATTTTATTATATTATTGCGAATTTTAGTATATTATTATCGAAGGTCATATTACATATTTGCTTAGCATATTGCGAGACACTGTCACGACGTTTCAGTCCAAAGACGTATCTCGCGATGTTGTTGAAAAGCACACTAAGTTTTGCTTTGCAAGAAGCATCACAATTTGCAAATAATTCACATCCGTAGAGTAGAGTGGTAAGAAGATAGGTTTTAGCAAGAACTAATCTAATTCGTAGTGGCATAAAGTGTTGAGTTATCCACAGTACACGTAGCATTCCGTATACTCTACCAACGGTACTCCTAATATGCGCGCTCCATGACAACGTTCTATTAAAAATAATTCCAAGATTTTTATCAGAATCTTCCAATACAATTGCACAATTGTTTAGGATGACTTTAGAAAAACTTGCAGTGTCTATTAGTCTTTTTGTTATAACTAAGCACTTTGACTTTTTCGGATTGCGACATAAACCGTTTTCTTATTCGACTTAAATCATTATTAATGTTAGCTATACAATAAGATTCAAGATTCCGACTGCAACTTGCATACAGTTGAACGTCATCTGCATACATGTGAGTGTTACAGTTTTGAATAATATCAGGTAAATCGTTGATGTAAATTAAGAACAGGAGAAATTAAGAAGGACAGATCCCTGTGGGACTCCACGTTTAACGGGTAAAAAATCAGATGTCAAACTATTTGAACATACAGCTTACGATCTTTTAGACAGATACGACTGCACTAAGCTTGCTGCAGTTGATGAAAAATTGCAATAATTTAGAAGTTTGGTATGAAGGATAGTATGATCGACAGAATCAAATGCCTTTGAATGATCTAACAGGATTAAAAAACAGACTTTGTTTTCATCTAGACCAGCACGAATGTTTTTTTCAGTTACGTCTATAAGTGCGGTAACTGCATTTTAATAGTTTTTTTTTATTATTTCTAAAATGAAGCTTGGTTAAGCTTTTCTTTTCAATGAATAAACGATTTTTGGATAATTGCAGGAGACACCTAATTTTTATTAGCTTGGTCTTGCTTGTAAAAAAATTAAAGAAGGTAAAATTAATAATACATTAGTTGTATTGTGGGAATTTGTGATAATTTTAATAAACTTGAATTGGCTAAGGTAAGATGATCATAACTCGGGCCTAAAATTAATGAAGAATACAACGAATACCACAACATGAATGTAGATCAAACTCAAACCCAAGTAACTCGTAGCGCTTAAGTTCTTCGGTTCACAACGATTGGAAATAGAGTTTTATGACAGGAAAATATATGCGTTGACTCGAATTCAAAAGCTTTTTAATTTTTCCAGTGTTTGGAAAAGAACTAAAAACATATAATACTAAAATACTTGGCATGATTTCTTTTTTGTTTTTTGTCAAAATGTCTTTCATCGTATCTTCATTTCAGTAGTTTTTTTTAATTAAAAAATTAAGCTTGTTACGGGTTTTGTGTTTTTTTGCATAAATCTTCTGAAAACGTAGATATTCTCCTTGGAGTCGTCTTAAAATTTAGGGTGCAGTTTTTGAATCATTGTACACACACTTAATAATACACACACACACAACACAATTGATCATAAGAAGCTCGGGTCCTTCAAGATAAACTCTAATTATTTTGCTTATAACTTGATAATGATAACCTTGATGATTTTTTAAGGTTATTAAATTCCTTTCCTTTAGTCATCCAGCTATATGCAAATTCACCTACACTTGCGTTATGCAAAAAAGAGAATGTAATATGTAGGTTCAATATTCAAATAAGTTAAAAATATTTTAAAATTTGAATATGAAATTTGTATGGAAATTTAAATTAAGTATTGACAATATTTTGGCGTTAGGTACAAAGGACTTAAGTCAAAAAAATATAGTTTTTAGTAAATTGAAATTTAAGATTATTTTATTAATAGCAATACCGGGTGAAGTATTTTTAATTTATTAATTAAAATGGGATGCAGTTGTACTACACCAAAGTTGTTAACAGCAATCAAAAGAGGAAAAATAACTGATTAAAACACAATCAAAAGCCCAAATTACAATTTTTTGACTTAAGTCCTTTGTACCTAACGCCAGAGAATACATAAAGAGAATACGATAAGATTGCGAAATATGTTACTGTTTACAACTTTTTGGTATTAGCATTGATATATATACTTATTAAATATTTGTAAAAGCAATCATAAAGCTAAAGGAACACTCAATTTATTCTTCAACAAACGTATTTTTAAACATATTTCAATACTAACAAATTTTACTTTAAAAGAATTGCATTCAAACAATGTAGAATCATTAAACCACACTAATGAATTGCAAAAACACTATTTAAAATTTTTGAATTCCCAATAATTCTTAAAATTGTATTTGCCAAACAAAATAAAACGATGAAACTGTGGCACTTATTATTTTGCTCAATAATTATTTTATTTCGTGGTTTGTTAAGTTAATGCAGTAAAAACTAGACACGTTGTTCTCTTTTCATCCCAACACACAGCTATTGTTGTAGTTACAAAGAAACACGCAACAACAACGAAACCAAATCTGCAAGCTGTAACAGCATCAGAGTCAATCAACAGTCAACTGCTTGCAAGAAAATGATTAAAATTTTTATTAAAATGTCAATTTTACGACAAAACCATTGATCGTAGATGCATGTCACCTCAGACTTTTTTGTTGGAACTGGGAAGATCTTTCATATGTTCATAAGTCGTTCGCAGATATATTTTACTGTTTAGGCAGAAAATGGGAAAATGTGCCGAATTTTACCAAAAATTGAGATCTAAGCCAGTTTATCAGTCAATAGCTTGTTCGCTCTTATATATATATATATCAAAAATTCTGAGTATACATGAACCATCTATGATCAATTCTGATTCGAATAGTGAAAATTTCACATAAATCCGTTCAGCAATTCTTGAGTTTACCGGCAGCCACAAAAATGCTAACTTTTTAAAAGTTTTTATTTTATATAATAGTATAGAATTTTTTTTTGTTTTGCTCACAGACGAATTGAATGTAGTCACATTAATTTTAAATTTAATAAAAAAAAACAAAACCAAATTTGAATTTGATTTGTTTTATATATGATGCATTAATATATGCTTTGATTCCTATAATCATTTTTGTGTGTACCCAATATTAAAAAACATACACGATTTTGTTGCAGCGCACTTATTTTGTTTCTATTAGTTTGCGCAACACTGTAGATCGACGTACATTAATGCATGGTTAGTTGTAACGTCTTGCAATATCCTTGAGTCCAACTACTTTATTGGTGGGTAAATTTTTCCAACATTGACTTGTTTTGAGCCATTTCTATCAATGGCGTTTAATTTTTTTTTTTTTCAATTGCTATCTGGGTTGTGACTTTAAATGAGCAAATGTTTTGAAAGTGCGAAAAAACTGTAGTAGCTGAACTCTATTGTTATTGCATGTAATATTCTTCTTTAAAACTTAACCATTTCCATTTTAAGATTTCCAGTAAAAATATGCATTTTTTTAAAGGTCTATTTTTCTTTACCGGAGTTACATAACAAACTATACATGCACTTACCTAAAATCGGTTTTTTGACTACAAATCCTGATTTGGAGGGTATATTAAAAAACTAAGTATGCAGTTATCCTATAATCTACCAGGTCTACAACCTCCACTAGGTCTTATGCCAAGTTTTTCGATTTTTTTCTCATTTGTTACACCGTGTATTTTAATTACAACAAATATAGAATGCTAATCCAAATGAAGAACTGCAAACAAAGCAATTAAATGAAGGACAATTTTCTTTTGTTTGTTGAAATGTTTATACAGACTATCTGATAATAAGTAAAACAATTAATTTAATGACAACAATGACCTTTTACTATAGACGATGAAAAGAGTGAATAATTTTTGAACTCTAATATGTATAAATAAAGGCAGAAATTTAATGAGGAGTTTATAATTTAGCCAGCGCTGCAACATGATGTATCATCCAAAATTGGGAAATGGAAAATTAGCGCCACTATCCTGGCCGATTGCCATGTTTCGTATTATAAACGGTGTTTGTTGGCCAGTTGAAGATCAGACCAGGCTGTGGTGCAAATGTTTTAGTCACAGCTGGTTTATTCTATTCTTAATTGTTTTTATACAGCACAACGAAGCCGAAATGCGTTATATTTATGCAAACGTTGATAATTTAGATAGAATGTTAAAAGGAATACCTGTCTATATAGTGCATATTGAAACGGGTCTTTGTTGTCTCCACATCGGAATGCACAAACAGCAGTTGAAGGAATTGCTACAGAAGTTCTACGCAGACATCTATATCGCAAAGTAAGTGTGTGATTAAACATATACTAGGTATATTTAAATGTTTTTTTAAATTTTTTTTTTCAGATCTACAAATTCCAAAATATTCAAGACTATTCGACGTAAACTGCGTCCCACTTTCATGTACTCATCCACCTACACTGTAACGTTAGTTTTTTATGTGGCCACGCCTTTTATTAGTTTGATTAACAAACGCCGGGATTTGTTATACGATATGATATATCCTTTCGATATAACGCCGCTCTACCTCTATCTGCCCATGGTATTCAGCAGCGTTTGGTTTAGTTTCATAACGTGCACCATGCTGTTTGGTGAAGCGAATATCATGTCCGAAATCATGCTGCATCTTAATGGACGCTATTTGCTGCTGGAGGAAGATCTCCAACGTAGCTCAAGAGCACTTCTTCAACAACCGAAAGGTCATACTATCTCTCGAAAGTTTACTCAAGAAGTTAAGCATATAATTCAGCGAAATGTGGAGCTGAATGAGTTCGCAGCCGAGTTCCAAACGTGTTTTAGTTTTCGTGTTTTTATGATATTCTCCTTTGCGGCTGTACTCTTGTGCGTAGTCGGTTTTACGGTTTATACGGTGAGTAGAGAAGATTTGTGGTAACTTAACCTTAACCTTAGTTAATCAAAATATTGATTTGTTATTAGAATTTTTCTGAAAATATTGCATTTGTTGTGTGGATGGTGAGCAAAATATTGGAGATGCTTGCTTTTGGCGATATCGGCTCAACTTTAATTGCTACCGTAACCGATTGCAGTAATATCGTATTAGCCTTTTTTTACCATTCTTCGCTATATTTTATAGACAAATGATGTCAGTTCCATGTATTACAAATCCAACTGGGAGCTCATTATATCAACTTCCACAAACTCTCATGAAAATATTCAACTGATGAAACTGCTGATTACGGCCATCGAAACTAATCGTAAACCATTCGTGTTAATGGGCTTAAATTTTTTCAGCGTATCTTTATCTACTGTTTTGATCGTATGCTCAATAATACTTTGTTTCTGTTGTTGTTGATTTGACTGTTTGAATTGAAATTCTTTTAGATTCTTCGGGGAGCTGCATCGTATTTTACTTGTCTGATATCATTCCACACACGTGATTGAATTCTGATAAATTGGATTTGTGCTGTTGTTCTTATTAGATACCGATTTTCAAAATTATATTTACTATACTTAAAAAACATATTACGATGAAAATTATAATTTTAATAATAAAGATATTGGTTAATTACATAGATACTTCCTATAAGAATATGGTATGGCAGTTTTCTGCTGCAACGTGCGGTTTTTACTAGGCCAAGGATTTCCATGCTGTAAGAACTAGCAAATATGCGCTTGTTATGCAAACTTTAAATACAGAATCTTGCAACAAAAATACACTACAACGACTAAAATATGAAAAATAAAAATAATACATTTATTTTTTCTATTTATCAGTAAAGAAAAAGAAGTAGAAAATTTTGCTTGGAACTTAAATAATAAAGTATTGAAACTAAACATCTTTGGATATAAACAAAAACTATGCAATAAACAATTATTATAAAAAAAAAATTGCTGCAATTATCTCAATAAAAAAATATAAAAATAAATAAATTAACCTTGAGTTATCGCCCTATTGCACAATGTATCGAATGGTTACGAAAGTAAAAAAAAATTATTATTATCATTTTTGTTAATAAAGTATGCATTTAAAATCCATATTTTCCAGCTATGGGCCATTCTTTTACAAATCGTACGAATTTTGCAAAAAATAAATGTCGACCGTTATAATTGTCTAAAAAATTTGTAAATTTTCTTTACGTAAAATAAGCTCACAAGTATATCGGAGTTTTTCTCGGAAAAAATTTTTTACGGAATACAGTTAGGGAAAAATTGTGAAAAATGGCAACATTTTGTTAATGTCTATGTTACTTAAATCGCAATATCTCGGATTGTGCTATTCCGATTTAGTTCGTTTTATGCCCGTAAGATAGATAATTTTTTTCTGTAATGTTACGGTAAAATTTATTGCGATTTAAAATAAATGTACAAAAATGAAATGAACTCTTTGAACGGCTTTTTCATGCCCTTAACCCAAGTAAATGACATTTTTGGCAACACCAATCAACGGGCCATACATTTTTACAAAATACAAAAGAATCATTAAACAAAACAAAATATCTGTCAGACGGGTCAAAAACGCACTAAATCGGAATAGCACAACCCGAGATATTGCGATTTAACCCTCCGATGAGGGTTCCTTCGATCCTTTTTTTAATTTTATTGCCTGCTTTATGGTTGAGCACAGGTAAACGTAGAAAACTAGTATAAAAGCGGCTTCAGTTTCGTAAACCAAATCATACAAAGTTTACACAGTGAGCAGAAAATATCGCGTGCTGAGTTTTATACTGAATTACATAAAGAAAATACAATGGCAGATAAAAATTTAGATATTGCTGAAATGGTGGTACGTCGCAGTAAACGCTACCAGCAAATGAGTGAGGAAGAAAGAAATGCAGTGGATGAGAGATTCGCAGACTTCATGAGTGAGGAGGATGAAGTTGATTGTCCTGCATTTGATCTTGAAGGTGCGGAAGATGACTTGACATATCAACCAAATTTTCATGTTGATGATTCTGATACTAAAAGTGAAGCAGATGTAGAGATCAATGAAGATATTAGTGATGACGACGATGATGAAGAGGAACAAACTGATGCTCCGCAAACAAGACACAATACCTTCATTTCCAAAGATGGCACCAAATGTAGTAAAAGTGCACCACCGACTTCCCGCACTCCTGCTCAAAACGTGGTCGACTTTACAAGGAGCAAACCGGGACCAGTAGGAAGAACACCTGATCTTATTACCATTTTCCGCTCCATATTCACCGAAGACATGGCGTACAAATCGAATCAATCAAGCGAAACAAATCGAAAAGGCCGTGAAGTGACAGCTGCTTGGAATTTGGCAAATCCAACGAACACAAAAAAATGGAAAACAATCACTTTGAAGGAGTTCGATGCCTTTTTGGCTACTATTTTGTATGCTGGACTCGCCAAATCGAATAGTGAACCTGCTTCAGAGCTATGGGGCACAACGCGCAGTCCAATATATAAAGCTGCATTATGGTATGATCGCTTCAGATGCATGCAGAAACAATGTCTTAGATTCGACAATGGAAATACGAGAAAGCAGCGACTAACCAGAAGCAAAACTGCGGCTATTGATGATATTTGGCAAATGTTACAGTCTAACTTGGCAGCAGCTTACACTCCGCATGATGCACTCGCCGTATGGTATAAAGGTATGGTGGTTGTGCGACTCGAAATAATTTTTTCCTGTCAAAACAATAATTTACTCTGGTAAATTGCCTGACCAAACACAAGAGGTCAATCAAGGGCAGAATGTTGTATTTCAACTTGCGCAGAGTTATTTGGATGCAGGCCGCACAATTTATGCTGACAATTTCTTCTCCTCTTTGGAATTGGTGCGTATTTTGATCAGAAAGAAAACTGCATTTGTTGGAACAGTGCGCTCGAATAAGACATTTGTGCCACGGGAGTTCCAAAAAAATCGTATGCGTCCTGTCAACAGCACATTGTTCGGTTTCAACGAAGGCGATGTAGCGCTGTGTTCATATGTGCCCAAGAAAAACAAAGCGGTCATTTTGATGTCCACACAACATTATACTTGCGGTGTGGATATGAGCATAAAATAAAAATTGACAAATAACTTTTGTTTCTGAGTGAGAAAAATAAAAATTGAAGAACAATTTTCGTTCTTGAGCAAAATAATAAATTTTTAAGATAAGATATATTCTTGAACAGAAAAATAAAAATAAAAAATAACTTTTTTTTGATCAAAATAATAAAAATCGTAACATAGTTTTTATTGTTGAGCAATAAAATAAAAATCTAAAAATAATTATTAATATTTGAATTTTTGGATAACGCTCACAATAATTACGATCCCTGGTTGAAACATTTCATAGAGAATATATGGTAAGTAAAATTATTTAATTAATTAATAGTATTTTCACATATGACGTATGCTGTCACCATGTTTATTTCGTGACTCATTACTCTGAGTTTCGTGGCATTATTAGTGATATTTCTTTATTAATATTGTCATATATCCAATCCAAATATCTATCTATTCGAATATATACATGTGGTGCACTGAAAGTACAGCTTGTTGGCCGAAACACGGAAATCCCAATCAAAAAATAGTTTACTGGCACTTCATCAACTTCTGTCGTGCCCATCAAAGCAGAATTTATATAATAGTTATAGTTAACACCAAAACAGGAAAAGGCACAAATACTGTTTTTCTTGTCAAGTTTAAAAAAAACCTTTGGATTACCAAAAGTAAAATTTTTAAAAAATAATTCACAAGAATCTAAGTTAACGACACGAACAAACGATTTGGCTTGAATGTTTTTGCTCTTATTACCTAAATAATCATACCATCCGGTCAATTCTAAGAGCTCATTATCAAAATTCTTCTGAATTATATCCTTACTGGGCAAACAAATAGGCCGAATGTAGTCAGAGTACGTTACAGGCTCACTTAATCTCACTAGAGCAATATCGTTCTCTGATTTCTCATAACTGGTGTTGGGATGAATGATAACTTCTTTAATTTTGTACAGTTTTGGAACTGGTGCGCAACGACCATTATCATCACAGTCCGATTTTTCAATGCTGTTATTATTATTCCAATCACCCAAAAGAATGTCAATGGGCTCTTGATTGTCAGTTAAACAATTCGCTGTCCTTACCAAAAACCATTTGTTGATTAAGACAGCGTTGCATTTTAAAAACAACTTCCCAGTCTGTTTATCTCTGAATTGAAGTCTGCCCATCCAAGGAAATTCGCCAATCTCTGTCACGTTTTTTTGGTCGTAGAAATAATTGGTATTTAGTGTGCCACATTCATCACCTTGCGGCAGATTATTTTTACCAACTATCTGAAAGCAATTTAAGTGCAATCAAAAAATGAATATTTAATAAAAAGTTGATGGAACTTACACACAGTTATAAAGAATATCAGCAGAAATAATATTTTATATAATGTATCTGACATTTTAACTTGCCTTTCAACAACCATCTGGTGCAAAGTTTTTTTATAAAATGACGAGAATTCTGATACGTCGAAGTAATTAAAATCGTGTGCATTGTTCATACAATTACTTGTAATTGGTGCGCTACTCTTATTGCGAAAGTATATTTTGCTATGAGAACTTATAAATATTGAAGATATAAAAATGATTAATGCTGCATTTACAACAGAAACATTTAGTTTCAGAAAATTTAACAGATTATAATTATTCACTTTTTTACGTTATTTGGTTTTTAAAATCAAAATATCTTTTAACCTTAAACCCGTTTATCGGGTCACATTGAACCGAGGTCTTTTCATTTCCAAAAAAAAAAACACACATGGGTAAATCCTAGCGTTTTCGCAAATTTAATTAACAGTTTTTCATTTAAGATGTATCTGGTTTAATAGCTCTTAAAGAGTAAAATTTATAACAATTACAACATTTCTTCTTTTTTTCGTGCATTCGGACTTCACACGGTTAGAAATCTTGTACTAGAATTGAAACTTTTCTGTACTACATACAAGGCAACACCAGCTTTAGTTTCAAATCTTGTATTTACAAAATACTAAAAATGGCTTTAATACAGCTTTAGCTTCAAATTTAGTACAAGCTTGAATTAAAATATTAAAAAAATAGCAAACACCGCGAGATTCGATACCACGACATTCAGTTTATAAACTCACTACTCTAACCACCGGGCTATTGGCCTAAACATAAAAGGCGCGATAAACAAACATATAAACCGAGTCACCTCATATCGAGTGGCAGCATTGCCAGGCTAACTTTTTATGGGTGTTAATTCAAATTTAGTACCAAAATGTACTCAGTATAAATTGTATTAAAAACAAAAAGTAATACAAAATTGTACTTAAATTTAAACCAAAAAGTCTAAAATTGACACCAAAGAACTTTAAACCAAAAAGCTAAAATGGATGCTGTAATATTTCTTTTGGTTTAAATTCTAGTACAGAGGCGTTTTAGATATGAGTTAGTATTTGCAAAGTTTTAATTTTAATCCTCAATGTTTAAAAAAACTGCAGTAATATTTTAGTGGGACTAAAAATTAGTCCAAGATTTCTAACCGTGCACTAAAAATGGAAGATCTTGTGAGACTAATACTCGACATCATTTCAATTATCGTATTTTTAAAGTCACAGTCAACAATTTTATTTGTTCGGACGTTACGTGTCCGACGTCACACAGTTTTCCATTGTACTTTAATTGGGTAATTAAGTAATAAGGTAGTTAGGGAATTTTGAAAAACAGTATTTAAAAAACATAATTAAGATATTGTCCTTTCTACTAACACAATGAATTTTTTGGAGTTTTATATGAAAAAAGCTTAAATAACTATTGTTGAGTAGATTGTCCCTCGTCCAAAATATTTTCTGTGCAGGTGTTGCATCGATGCATGGGTGTAGAATGCACTGCACAAACTGGATTGTTGCAGGAATTGCAATAGAACCTAGTTTTCCGCTGCCATCCGTACTCAGAACGACATAGGCGACATGAAGGTCTGTTTCCTCAAGGCGCAAATGGCGGTGCAGCTGCTTCTGCTTCTGTAGGTCTTGATAATATCTAAAAAGAACAAAAAGAAAAAAAAAATATGTAGTTATTCCACTTTTGAATATAAGAGTTGATTTTTCTCACCTTTATATCAAATGCTTTCATTGCGTTCCATATCCTTGGATATGCGGTTATGCGGTTGTTGAGCGCTCGTTCCTCTATGTTTGGTACTGCCAATTGCTTTGTCAGCATCATCAGAAATAACCATCGTCTGTCACTTCTTCGAATTGGTTGCATTTCATTATACAAAATAAATTCTGCTAATGTAGCAACGTCCACCATATTATAAAACAAGGCCAGTGGCCAGCGGTTTGTTCAGCACTTGCATGTATACGTGCCAAGCATCTGGTCCATTGTAGCAACGCCTGATTTGTTGGCGTTGTAGTCCAAAATAGCAAACGGTTTCTGATTCTTAGATTGCATGTCCACACCGCAAGTATAATGTTGTGTGGACAGCAAAATGATCGCTTTGTTCTTCTTGGGCACATATGAACACAGCGCTACATCGCCTTCGTTGAAGCCGAACAATGTGCTGTTGACAGGACGCATACGATTTTTTTGGAACTCCTGTGGCACAAATGTCTTATTCGAGCGCACTGTTCCAACAAATGCAGTTTTCTTCCTGATCAAAATACGCACCAATTCCATGCGGCCTGCATCCAAATAACTCTGCGCAAGTTGAAGTACAACATTCTGCCCTTGATTGACCTCTTGTGTTTGGTCAGGCAATTTACCAGAGTAAATTATTGTTTTGACAGGAAAAAATGATTTCGAGTCGCACAACCACCATACCTTTATACCATACGGCGAGTGCATCATGCGGAGTGTAAGCTGCTGCCAAGTTAGACTGTAACATTTGCCAAATATCATCAATAGCCGCAGTTTTGCTTCTGGTTAGTCGCTGCTTTCTCGTATTTCCATTGTCGAATCTAAGACATTGTTTCTGCATGCATCTGAAGCGATCATACCATATTGCAGCTTTATATATTGGACTGCGCGTTGTGCCCCATACCTCTGAAGCAGGTTTACTATTCGATTTGGTGAGTCCAGCACACAAAATAATAGCCAAAATGGCATCGAACTCCTTCAAAGTGATTGTTTTCCATTCTTTTGTGTTCGTAGGATTTGCCAAATTCCATGCAGCTGTCACTTCACGGCCTTTTCGATTTGTTTCGCTTATTATGATGTACGCCATGTCTTCGGTGAATATCGAGCAAAAATGGTAAAGGGATCATGTGTGGTTCGTACTGGTCCCGACTTCCTCCTTGTGAAGTCGACCACATTATGAGCACGAATGCGGGAAGTCGGTGGTGCATTTTAACTCCATTTGGTGCCATCTTTGGAAATAAAGTAATTGTCACTTGTTTGCGGTGCATCAGTTTTTTCCTCTTCATCATCGTCGTCATCACTAATATCTTCATTGATCTCTACATCTGCTTTACTTTTGGCATCAGAATCATCAACATGGAAATTTGGTTGATATGTCAAGTCATCTGCAAAGTCTGCAAATCTCCCATCCACTGCATTTCTTTCTTCCTCACTCATTTGCTGGTAGCGTGTAATACGACGTACCACCATTTCAGCAATATCTAAATTTCTATCTGCCATTGTATTTTCTTTATGTAATTCAGTATAAAACTTAGCATGCGATATTTTCTGCTCACTGTGTAAACTTTGTATGATTTGGGTTACGAAACTGAAACCGCTTTTATACTCTTTTTTCTACATTTACCTGTGTTCAACCATAAAGCAGGCAAACAAATTCAAAAAGGGATGGACCGTTTTCCCCAGACAGGTTTTCAAGGAAAGGCCAACAATAATCTAAAAAGTACCTAAAATTCAAAGAACAAGTTTGTGATATGTTCAAATAATAAAACAATTAAAACCAAGCCAAAATAAATTGCATTTATTAACAATTCCTTGCAATTTCAGTACAAGGTCCCTAGGGACCTTGTCACCCTTTCCCGTACTAAACACCTTTAAGCCCTTATAAATCCTAAACTATTGGTTTAATCTTTTTAAACGATTCTGCATTAAATTCCCTTGGAATACATAAAAGGGTCGGGTATATTTCCCATGGACCATCAAGGAGTAATTTCAGTTTGAAAATGAAAAAATTCTCACCCATCGGAGGGTTAAAAGAAATTTGATAAGACCGTTTGATTAAATATTGTACAAAAACTAAATTCTTGTATGTAAATTAGTCCCTTTTTTCAAAAATCTTCAAAAACAATTTTTCAGTATACATATTTAGGCCTTTTTGAACAAAATATTGGAAAAACTTACGATTTTCTTATTTTTTACCTTTTTTTTGCAAATGATAGGATTAAATATATTAAGTGCTAAACCATAGTAAAACAGCTTTTTTCAAAAATCTTAAATAGGAACTTTTGAAAAAACACTCTACATTTGCATTTAGTGTTGTTTCAAAAAATATTTCTACAAAATTTGATTGCAATTTCACAAATTTGGATTTACAAACAAAAAATTAATATAACATTTTTCGAAAAGTAAAATATTACAACTCTGATACTTTTTATCTGATTTTTATGTTTTTTAACTAATTTAAAAGAACAATTACATTCAAAACGAAATGCAACCTGTTTTCTTGAAAATTTACTTCAAGAGATGTTTTGAACTCTTGTAAAATGCTTCTCCGTTTATTGGACTCTTGAGCTAGTTTTAAAAGTCTATCAGTAGGCACAAAACTTTATAGATTTTATTTTTATATCAAATTGGCTATTTTTAGTCTATGGCGTCAACAACGTGGTGTATGAGGAAACAAACATTTAATATACATATAAAAATACCTTTTGTAATCGATCAAAAAATCGATTATCAACAACTATCAATATTTTTTTAATCAACCTCCTCCCCCCTCTTTGGTAAATCCTGGCTATGGGCCTGCCTTTGAATAAGAAAAAACAATTGAAATTTTAAGTTTTCTATTCGAAGCAAACATCTTCGCCATTTTCTATCTATCTATTCTATTTTCATCAAATTTGCTTTGTCCGAAAGATCAATTAAGTGAATTCAGTGAAATGAGGAAAGGTTTACCATTCCTCATTAATTCAATGTTTTATATTATTTAAAAAAAAAATTGTTTCTATTGTAATCTTTCTTTAATTTTCATTTTCCACACTTTCATATGACATATCACTTATCTGCAAAAATGGCTTCATTTTGACACATAATTCAATAAACAGTTTCTATCATTAAAAATCATGGGCTACCGACTCCCTCCCACCTATAATTTTTTTTTTTTGACAAAAATTAATTTGTTATTTAATTAATTGTGATCCATTATTTGAATTTTTGCATGAATTTAATTGCGAGCTTTAGATCAAGTAAGTTTTTGAAAAAGCCAACAACAGCAAAGGCAACAATAACTCTGTATAGAGTCTATCACTTAGATCACTTAGTCAATCACGATAGAGATAGTCACGTAATAAAGAATTATTAATACTTATTATAAATTCTCATAGCAAAATACTCTTTCTCGATAAGAGTAGCGCACAAACAGAAATTTTCTTGAATAATTTAAATATGTAATTACATCAACATGTTAGAATTCCAGTCATTATGTAAAAAACGTTTGCACCTAATGGTTGTTGGAAGAAAAGTTAGCATCTCAGATCAACTATTTACAATTTTTATTCTACTGACGTTCTTCATATCTGTGTGTAAGTTCAAGACAATATTCTGTTAATATACATTCCTTGATTGCACTTAAATTATTTTTTATATAGTGGCCCAAAATAATGTGCCACAACGTGATAAATGTGGCACGCTCAGCACGGAGTATTTCTACAACCCGAAAAACTTGATAGATATTGATGAATTTCCTTGGATGGTCAGTGTTCAAAACATAAGTTTGAATTCATGCTTTGGTACCTTGATCAGCAAATGGTTTGTGCTGGTGAGTGCAAGGTGTGTTTCTGAGGTTAAAGATACCGATAGTGTTGTTTTGGGTGATTGGAATTGGAGAAACAGCCATAAAAAGTCGGACTGTGATGATCGCGGACGTTGTGCACCGGTTCCAAAGTTGCATAAAATCGAAGAAATTATTATTCATCCCAACTACAGTTGGTCGAATCAAGACAGTTTTGAAGATCCTATCGCTCTGATTAAACTTAGTGAGCCCGTTACGTATTCCGACTTCATTTCACCTATTTGTTTGCCCAGCAAGGATATAGTTAGGATAAATTTTGATAATCAGCTTTTAGAAGTGACTGGATGGTTTTTTAATAACAGTTATAAAACCTGTGAATTATGGTTAAAGAAATTCTATAAAGTTGACAAAGAGAAAATTATCTGCGCCCTTTCCTGTGTTGGTCGGAATATTTACAATGTGGGTTCTGCTTTAATGGGCATGACAGAAGTGGATGAAGAACCAGCAAACTATTATTTGATTGGGTTATCTGTGCTTCGTCAGGCAGAATGTCCTTCACGAAATCCCGATGTTTTTGTTCGAATAAATAGATATTTGGATTGGATATATGCCAACATAGAGAAATAAATATCCCTAATTGGGCTAACAAAATGAAGGTGTTTAATTTTTACGGCGCCAAAGTCAAATGTGAGAAATAAGACGTCAAACAATTTGACTAACTGTATACCCTGCAGTGTAGCAATTTAGTTCAAATACTAGTAAATGTACTATTTCAAAAGATACTAAACCAGTTTAAATGCTACTATAATCAAAACAATGCTTTTACTAGTATGGTTTTGACCAAATGTGTGCTAGTATATCTTTAACCAGTTAAATACTAGTTTTATAAAGATCATTTGCACATAAGTATTATTTTAACCAGATAAATTCTAGTTATAGAATTATTTTTATACTAAATGTATGCTAGTGTTAGTTTTGTACTTGTGTTTTGAAACCAGTTTTATGCTAGCACAATATAAACTTGCTTTATACTAGTATTATTGAAAGTAAATTTAGACATATTATTAATTAATTTTAAGCAGATTGGATTTGTATTTGTATATATATAATGTAGCATAAATAAAAATAAGAACTAAGTTGTTTTGAAGTACAACACACAACTATAAATAAACAACATATATTTTAATATAACAAAAAAATTGAAAAGCTGCACATTTATCTTATAAAAAAGAAATAAAAAATGACTTCGAATAATTGTGTTGAATTTAGTAAATATTTTTTAACATATTGTATTTACTCGTAAATCGAAAAATATAAGAAAAAATGCTCAAGTAAAACAATAGTTAAAATCAAATGAAAGAAAAAGCAAATCAAAACTTTTTGTATTCATATCAATGCATTAACATACAAGACTTATGGTGAATGTGCGATTCAAAACAAGTACTAAAATACCCAACATGAGAGTTTAAAAAGTAACAGAAACAAAATTAGTATATGGTTTTAACATTTTGAAAATTTATATTTTTAACGTTTTGAAGCGATTCTCGGAATAACTTCTTCGGGGTTTCTGAGGACTCGATTCCACCGATTGACTCTATAAATAAATGAATGAAAATATAAACAAATTGTTGTAGTATCTAAGGTTGCAACAGAATAAAGATTTTTTTAAATCTTAAAACGGTGTTTGCCATGTATATCGTAACCACCTATATCGTAATTTAGGATTAGATATTTGCTCAATAAATTTTTTATGTTCTTGACAACGCAATTCTTCAGCATAATTTGTGTAGTATAAATTTGTCAAAATGAAGCAATTAAAAATTTTTAACAAGTCAATGAAAACGAATGCAAAAAGTTAAACAAAAGATTTCTATATCTCAAAAAACGTAAGCTAATTTGATAAAACTACTTAAATAAGGGTTAAAAATTATAATATTATACTTAAAAATTTCTTGGGAAAACCTTATAGAATTCTGTAGTTAAAAAATCGTGCGTTTGTCTCTTTTTCATCAGTTTCCATTTACAAAGAGATCAGTATTTTCAGGTAAAATGTTTACCTTTATTTTCTCACAATTGCCTTTAGTTTTTAGGGGAATTAAAGAAATAAGAGATGATTTTGTCGTGTGCTGATAGAAAATTTGTTCTATGGTACAGCCTACCCAGTGAGAGCTTCCAGAATAGCTTTATTTTGCCTTGCAATAAGGGATCTTAATTCATCAAAACCGTAAGAAATATTTTCTGAAATAGTTCTGTTTTAAAAGTTTTCACAATTAATTTTTTTGAAAATTATTGAACTTTTACTATACATTTATGTATATAATACAATAATTAAGATTTGCTTTTTAATAAGTTCTTTAAAGGTTGTTTTAACATCGAAAGTTCTGTTTTTTGAAAACTCTAAAATATTTAAAAATAAAACAAATATTTTTTTTAAATTATTGAACTTTTACTATATATTTGTGTATATAATACAATAATTAAGATATGCTACTTAATAGGTTCTTTGAAAGTTGTTTTTAACATCGAAATATGAAATAATCGTTACCTGCTGTTTTAATAGATACTCTTAAACAGGATGCTGTTCTGAAATATTTGAAGAATTCGAAATTGAGAAAATATATCTTCGGTACCACGTTTGATGCCTGATATACAAAACCTTATATTCATTTTTTTCAAAAAGTTAAAAAATTGCGCTCAAGTAAACATTTTTCAAAAACAAAAAAATGCATATGCGAAGAATGTGCAACAATTACTCATGACTTTGACCGAAATCGATCAATTATTAGATTATTTTATTAATTTTACATTTATTTGGCCGTGCTTCTTGCGAAGCAAAAACTCGTTTCAATTCTATGGTGCATTTCGACGAATTGTCAAACACCAATGAATATTGAAATAAATAAGAAGCAACTAGAACAGATGGCAACCTTGGCAGAGTTGATGGCTGTGATCTATAAATAGCTTACTGCTTTAAGTGTCATATGATTAAGTAGCCGATTTGAACGTACAATTCTTAAGAATTTGTTCAAACATGTGTGAAATCATATACGACTGTAACAGTGAGTTGATCACAGCTTAATCACTCGAAGACTACTGAAGAGGAAATGTAGCAATATCCGAAACAGACTGTCTAGTCAGCTAAGTGATTGACTCTATTCAGAGTTGTTGTTGTTGTTGTTGCCTTCTTAAAACTTAGTTGATCTAAAGCTCGCAATTAAATTCATGTAATAATTTAAATAATAGATCACAATTAATTAATCAAAACTATTTTGGTTTGGTGATTTGACTACATTAAATATTTCTCCAAAACCACTATACTTATCGGACTATTGGTAACTAAAGCTACCATTTCAGAACTCAAGAACCATATGTTCCATTTTAATGAAACTCTAAATATATCTTAGAACGTCGTATAAAATTTAAGCGAAATCAGTTCATGGGAACTGGTATCGGCCTAGGATGGGTTAAGAGCAATTCGTTCATAATACAAGCAATTTTGTTGATCATAAAAATTATGAAAATTAAAAATTGATCATAATATATGATCAGTGTTGTATACATGTTTTATACAGAATTATAGCAAGAATTGTGAGCATAGTCCATAATACATGATCAAAATTTATATATGGTTAAAAAAGTATATATTTTGTATTTCACGATCAGCTTGATCATGACTTGTGCGCAAAGAATTTTTTCCGTGTATCTGTAAAAAAATTGCACCCAAAGAAGCGTTCGTATACAACCTAACTTTATTTTTTTTTCTTAATTAAAGACTTTTCATACAAAAATACGTATTATTGAGAACATCTATAGTTTTTAAGATATCGCAATAATTTTTATGTCAAAATAACAGGAATATTTAAAAATTTCGAATGTTTAATGAATAACGTCATAACTCAAAAAAAGTCATTTTGCATAAGACGCATTTAAAGTTTTCAATTGACTCATACCTAGTACGAAGAGTTAGAGGCATTTTATCTTCTCACGAGGAGAATATTCAAAATAATAACATAAAAATCTTACACAATATGAAGCATGATATAAAGAACAATTCTGCATCATTAATCCCAAAATATTGTTTTTTGAGTTATGACGTTATTCGAGCAAATGAGCGATATGTTACATACAAAATACTTAGAATTGAGCGTTTAAGAATTTGGGTTGAAACTTTCTTAAAGGCCGAATCGGTCACACAGTGTTGTTCTTGACAAGCTAAATCAGTAATGTTTGATTGATTGCATTTACTTATACTGATAATTTCTTAGAATTTCCAGTTATTTACACATGATTTTACATAATACTTGTTTGATAATAATACTATTTTTGCTTCATGTTAATTCTAAACAATTTGAAATTTAAAGCTATTTATTCAATCAATTCATTGCCGTTTCGATTTGGCTGTTATCGTTTCTCAAACGATAAACGATATTTATAACCCTGAATGCCGTTTTATAGCGCCAACATTTAAAAGATACGTTCTTGAATTTATTTTATTTCCGAAAAACATATCTTAGTTCTGAAGTGTGTCGGTTTTTAATTTTTTTGGATATTGAAAAGTATTTCAAAATTATAATTAAGTATAACTACAAAATTCTTAAACAAAAATGTAAAAAATATAATTTTAGGGTCCACTTTCAAGGATTTTTTGTATTTTTTTGTAAAAAGCGGAGGTGAATACAAAAATTATTTTTCAAATCACTGAATATTTCCTAAGAATTCTACATGCTCAGAATTAAAGAATTCGATGTATAATTAATTCCGTCTAGCATGCTCTTTCACATCACTATGCGACGCTAGTTATTCGGAAAATGACGAAAATTATTTTCAAAAAATGCATGAATTTGTCCAATTTTTCATAATTTTATTTTTATATTATAACCTGAATAAATTCTAAAGCACAAGGTTTTAAGCTTTTAAATGTCAAATAAAAAACTAGTCTCAAAGTAATGAAATGGTAAAAATTTCAATTATTTCAATTTGGTAGCTGACAATATCAGCCAACTTATCTCTCATTGTTTATTTTTGCTTTTGTTCGAAAACGCATGCTCCGTGTATGCCAAGGCATCATCACGATCAAACCAACTAAATGGACACATGCTAAACATGATCTCCCCCGCAACCCCTTTCACTATTGCACATACTCGTCTAGTGTTCGCTTGCAACCCTTCGTCTTATGTTTGATGTTCTACACAGCATGGTTTGAATCGTTTTTGCTTTCACAAATTTTATACTGGGGCCGAATTGCAGCATCCATAATCGAGCAAAATTACGAAGGGCACGACGAGACAAGTGCCTATTAATCTTGTACAATTTTGCTCGATCACGGATGCTGTAATTCGGCCCCTGCATTATGGCTTTCACAAAAAATATTTCCTTCTTTGCTTTAAGCGCGTCATATGTATGCAATTAAGAAAGACAAATTTATTTTGGCAATAAAATTTTCTCACAGCGGAATTATAATTTTAATAAATTGTTTGTTTTTTCAATCAGTTCAAATCAGTTCCTGGCTACTTTCATCAGTTCCTGGCTTCGGCCGTGCATGTGTCTTATCACGATTTTGCTATAAGCACTTGGAAATTGAAGTCAACGTACAGAACTATAAGATTTTTTTTTTTTAATTTTTTGTCTTGCTGCTGTCTAAGCTTGATGTTGCAATTTTCTACGTGTGTACATATAGATACATGCCAACCTTACTTGATGTTTAGTGCAATCATTTTAAAAACAAGTTTGAGAAACGATAACAGCCAAATCGAAACGGCAATGAATTGATTGAATAAATAGCTTTAAATTTCAAATTGTTTAGAATTAACATGAAGCAAAAATAGTATTATTATCAAACAAGTATTATGTAAAATCATGTGTAAATAACTGGAAATTCTAAGAAATTATCAGTATAAGTAAATGCAATCAATCAAACATTACTGATTTAGCTTGTCAAGAACAACACTGTGTGACCGATTCGGCCTTTAAGAAAGTTTCAACCCAAATTCTTAAACGCTCAATTCTAAGTATTTTGTATGTAACATATCGCTCATTTGCTCGAATAACGTCATAACTCAAAAAACAATATTTTGGGATTAATGATGCAGAATTGTTCTTTATATCATGCTTCATATTGTGTAAGATTTTTATGTTATTATTTTGTTATCCTCGTGATTTTTTGTGATTTTTATGTTATCCTCGTGAGAAGATAAAATGCCTCTATCTCTTCGTACTAGGTATGAGTCAATTGAAAACTTTAAATGCGTCTTATGCAAAATGACTTTTTTTGAGTTATGACGTTATTCATTAAACATTCGAAATTTTTAAATATTCCTGTTATTTTGACATAAAAATTATTGCGATATCTTAAAAACTATAGATGTTCTCAATAATACGTATTTTTGTATGAAAAGTCTTTAATTAAGAAAAATAAAGTTAGGTTGTATACGAACGCTTCTTTGGGTGCAATTTTTTTACAGATACACGGAAAAAATTCTTTGCGCACAAGTCATGATCAAGCTGATCGTGAAATACAAAATATATACTTTTTTAACCATATATAAATTTTGATCATGTATTATGGACTATGCTCACAATTCTTGCTATAATTCTGTATAAAACATGTATACAACACTGATCATATATTATGATCAATTTTTAATTTTCATAATTTTTATGATCAACAAAATTGCTTGTATTATGAACGAATTGCTCTTAACCCATCCTAGGCCGATACCAGTTCCCATGAACTGATTTCGCTTAAATTTTATACGACGTTCTAAGATATATTTAGAGTTTCATTAAAATGGAACATATGGTTCTTGAGTTCTGAAATGGTAGCTTTAGTTACCAATAGTCCGATAAGTATAGTGGTTTTGGAGAAATATTTAATGTAGTCAAATCACCAAACCAAAATAGTTTTGATTAATTAATTGTGATCTATTATTTAAATTATTACATGAATTTAATTGCGAGCTTTAGATCAACTAAGTTTTAAGAAGGCAACAACAACAACAACAACTCTGAATAGAGTCAATCACTTAGCTGACTAGACAGTCTGTTTCGGATATTGCTACATTTCCTCTTCAGTAGTCTTCGAGTGATTAAGCTGTGATCAACTCACTGTTACAGTCGTATATGATTTCACACATGTTTGAACAAATTCTTAAGAATTGTACGTTCAAATCGGCTACTTAATCATATGACACTTAAAGCAGTAAGCTATTTATAGATCACAGCCATCAACTCTGCCAAGGTTGCCATCTGTTCTAGTTGCTTCTTATTTATTTCAATATTCATTGGTGTTTGACAATTCGTCGAAATGCACCATAGAATTGAAACGAGTTTTTGCTTCGCAAGAAGCACGGCCAAATAAATGTAAAATTAATAAAATAATCTAATAATTGATCGATTTCGGTCAAAGTCATGAGTAATTGTTGCACATTCTTCGCATATGCATTTTTTTGTTTTTGAAAAATGTTTACTTGAGCGCAATTTTTTAACTTTTTGAAAAAAATGAATATAAGGTTTTGTATATCAGGCATCAAACGTGGTACCGAAGATATATTTTCTCAATTTCGAATTCTTCAAATATTTCAGAACAGCATCCTGTTTAAGAGTATCTATTAAAACAGCAGGTAACGATTATTTCATATTTCGATGTTAAAAACAACTTTCAAAGAACCTATTAAGTAGCATATCTTAATTATTGTATTATATACACAAATATATAGTAAAAGTTCAATAAATTAAAAAAATATTTGTTTTATTTTTAAATATTTTAGAGTTTTCAAAAAACAGAACTTTCGATGTTAAAACAACCTTTGAAGAACTTATTAAAAAGCAAATCTTAATTATTGTATTATATACATAAATGTATAGTAAAAGTTCAATAATTTTCAAAAAAATTAATTGTGAAAACTTTTAAAACAGAACTATTTCAGAAAATATTTCTTACGGTTTTGATGAATTAAGATCCCTTATTGCAAGGCAAAATAAAGCTATTCTGGAAGCTCTCACTGGGTAGGCTGTACCATAGAACAAATTTTCCATCAGCACACGACAAAATCATCTCTTATTTCTTTAATTCCCCTAAAAACTAAAGGCAATTGTGAGAAAATAAAGGTAAACATTTTACCTGAAAATACTGATCTCTTTGTAAATGGAAACTGATGAAAAAGAGACAAACGCACGATTTTTTAACTACAGAATTCTATAAGGTTTTCCCAAGAAATTTTTAAGTATAATATTATAATTTTTAACCCTTATTTAAGTAGTTTTATCAAATTAGCTTACGTTTTTTGAGATATAGAAATCTTTTGTTTAACTTTTTGCATTCGTTTTCATTGACTTGTTAAAAATTTTTAATTGCTTCATTTTGACAAATTTATACTACACAAATTATGCTGAAGAATTGCGTTGTCAAGAACATAAAAAATTTATTGAGCAAATATCTAATCCTAAATTACGATATAGGTGGTTACGATATACATGGCAAACACCGTTTTAAGATTTAAAAAAATCTTTATTCTGTTGCAACCTTAGATACTACAACAATTTGTTTATATTTTCATTCATTTATTTATAGAGTCAATCGGTGGAATCGAGTCCTCAGAAACCCCGAAGAAGTTATTCCGAGAATCGCTTCAAAACGTTAAAAATATAAATTTTCAAAATGTTAAAACCATATACTAATTTTGTTTCTGTTACTTTTTAAACTCTCATGTTGGGTATTTTAGTACTTGTTTTGAATCGCACATTCACCATAAGTCTTGTATGTTAATGCATTGATATGAATACAAAAAGTTTTGATTTGCTTTTTCTTTCATTTGATTTTAACTATTGTTTTACTTGAGCATTTTTTCTTATATTTTTCGATTTACGAGTAAATACAATATGTTAAAAAATATTTACTAAATTCAACACAATTATTCGAAGTCATTTTTTATTTCTTTTTTATAAGATAAATGTGCAGCTTTTCAATTTTTTTGTTATATTAAAATATATGTTGTTTATTTATAGTTGTGTGTTGTACTTCAAAACAACTTAGTTCTTATTTTTATTTATGCTACATTATATATATACAAATACAAATCCAATCTGCTTAAAATTAATTAATAATATGTCTAAATTTACTTTCAATAATACTAGTATAAAGCAAGTTTATATTGTGCTAGCATAAAACTGGTTTCAAAACACAAGTACAAAACTAACACTAGCATACATTTAGTATAAAAATAATTCTATAACTAGAATTTATCTGGTTAAAATAATACTTATGTGCAAATGATCTTTATAAAACTAGTATTTAACTGGTTAAAGATATACTAGCACACATTTGGTCAAAACCATACTAGTAAAAGCATTGTTTTGATTATAGTAGCATTTAAACTGGTTTAGTATCTTTTGAAATAGTACATTTACTAGTATTTGAACTAAATTGCTACACTGCAGGGTATACAGTTAGTCAAATTGTTTGACGTCTTATTTCTCACATTTGACTTTGGCGCCGTAAAAATTAAACACCTTCATTTTGTTAGCCCAATTAGGGATATTTATTTCTCTATGTTGGCATATATCCAATCCAAATATCTATTTATTCGAACAAAAACATCGGGATTTCGTGAAGGACATTCTGCCTGACGAAGCACAGATAACCCAATCAAATAATAGTTTGCTGGTTCTTCATCCACTTCTGTCATGCCCATTAAAGCAGAACCCACATTGTAAATATTCCGACCAACACAGGAAAGGGCGCAGATAATTTTCTCTTTGTCAACTTTATAGAATTTCTTTAACCATAATTCACAGGTTTTATAACTGTTATTAAAAAACCATCCAGTCACTTCTAAAAGCTGATTATCAAAATTTATCCTAACTATATCCTTGCTGGGCAAACAAATAGGTGAAATGAAGTCGGAATACGTAACGGGCTCACTAAGTTTAATCAGAGCGATAGGATCTTCAAAACTGTCTTGATTCGACCAACTGTAGTTGGGATGAATAATAATTTCTTCGATTTTATGCAACTTTGGAACCGGTGCACAACGTCCGCGATCATCACAGTCCGACTTTTTATGGCTGTTTCTCCAATTCCAATCACCCAAAACAACACTATCGGTATCTTTAACCTCAGAAACACACCTTGCACTCACCAGCACAAACCATTTGCTGATCAAGGTACCAAAGCATGAATTCAAACTTATGTTTTGAACACTGACCATCCAAGGAAATTCATCAATATCTATCAAGTTTTTCGGGTTGTAGAAATACTCCGTGCTGAGCGTGCCACATTTATCACGTTGTGGCACATTATTTTGGGCCACTATATAAAAAATAATTTAAGTGCAATCAAGGAATGTATATTAACAGAATATTGTCTTGAACTTACACACAGATATGAAGAACGTCAGTAGAATAAAAATTGTAAATAGTTGATCTGAGATGCTAACTTTTCTTCCAACAACCATTAGGTGCAAACGTTTTTTACATAATGACTGGAATTCTAACATGTTGATGTAATTACATATTTAAATTATTCAAGAAAATTTCTGTTTGTGCGCTACTCTTATCGAGAAAGAGTATTTTGCTATGAGAATTTATAATAAGTATTAATAATTCTTTATTACGTGACTATCTCTATCGTGATTGACTAAGTGATCTAAGTGATAGACTCTATACAGAGTTATTGTTGCCTTTGCTGTTGTTGGCTTCTTCAAAAACTTACTTGATCTAAAGCTCGCAATTAAATTCATGCAAAAATTCAAATAATGGATCACAATTAATTAAATAACAAATTAATTTTTGTCAAAAAAAAAAATTATAGGTGGGAGGGAGTCGGTAGCCCATGATTTTTAATGATAGAAACTGTTTATTGAATTATGTGTCAAAATGAAGCCATTTTTGCAGATAAGTGATATGTCATATGAAAGTGTGGAAAATGAAAATTAAAGAAAGATTACAATAGAAACAATTTTTTTTTTAAATAATATAAAACATTGAATTAATGAGGAATGGTAAACCTTTCCTCATTTCACTGAATTCACTTAATTGATCTTTCGGACAAAGCAAATTTGATGAAAATAGAATAGATAGATAGAAAATGGCGAAGATGTTTGCTTCGAATAGAAAACTTAAAATTTCAATTGTTTTTTCTTATTCAAAGGCAGGCCCATAGCCAGGATTTACCAAAGAGGGGGGAGGAGGTTGATTAAAAAAATATTGATAGTTGTTGATAATCGATTTTTTGATCGATTACAAAAGGTATTTTTATATGTATATTAAATGTTTGTTTCCTCATACACCACGTTGTTGACGCCATAGACTAAAAATAGCCAATTTGATATAAAAATAAAATCTATAAAGTTTTGTGCCTACTGATAGACTTTTAAAACTAGCTCAAGAGTCCAATAAACGGAGAAGCATTTTACAAGAGTTCAAAACATCTCTTGAAGTAAATTTTCAAGAAAACAGGTTGCATTTCGTTTTGAATGTAATTGTTCTTTTAAATTAGTTAAAAAACATAAAAATCAGATAAAAAGTATCAGAGTTGTAATATTTTACTTTTCGAAAAATGTTATATTAATTTTTTGTTTGTAAATCCAAATTTGTGAAATTGCAATCAAATTTTGTAGAAATATTTTTTGAAACAACACTAAATGCAAATGTAGAGTGTTTTTTCAAAAGTTCCTATTTAAGATTTTTGAAAAAAGCTGTTTTACTATGGTTTAGCACTTAATATATTTAATCCTATCATTTGCAAAAAAAAGGTAAAAAATAAGAAAATCGTAAGTTTTTCCAATATTTTGTTCAAAAAGGCCTAAATATGTATACTGAAAAATTGTTTTTGAAGATTTTTGAAAAAAGGGACTAATTTACATACAAGAATTTAGTTTTTGTACAATATTTAATCAAACGGTCTTATCAAATTTCTTTTAACCCTCCGATGGGTGAGAATTTTTTCATTTTCAAACTGAAATTACTCCTTGATGGTCCATGGGAAATATACCCGACCCTTTTATGTATTCCAAGGGAATTTAATGCAGAATCGTTTAAAAAGATTAAACCAATAGTTTAGGATTTATAAGGGCTTAAAGGTGTTTAGTACGGGAAAGGGTGACAAGGTCCCTAGGGACCTTGTACTGAAATTGCAAGGAATTGTTAATAAATGCAATTTATTTTGGCTTGGTTTTAATTGTTTTATTATTTGAACATATCACAAACTTGTTCTTTGAATTTTAGGTACTTTTTAGATTATTGTTGGCCTTTCCTTGAAAACCTGTCTGGGGAAAACGGTCCATCCCTTTTTGAATTTGTTTGCCTGCTTTATGGTTGAACACAGGTAAATGTAGAAAAAAGAGTATAAAAGCGGTTTCAGTTTCGTAACCCAAATCATACAAAGTTTACACAGTGAGCAGAAAATATCGCATGCTAAGTTTTATACTGAATTACATAAAGAAAATACAATGGCAGATAGAAATTTAGATATTGCTGAAATGGTGGTACGTCGTATTACACGCTACCAGCAAATGAGTGAGGAAGAAAGAAATGCAGTGGATGGGAGATTTGCAGACTTTGCAGATGACTTGACATATCAACCAAATTTCCATGTTGATGATTCTGATGCCAAAAGTAAAGCAGATGTAGAGATCAATGAAGATATTAGTGATGACGACGATGATGAAGAGGAAAAAACTGATGCACCGCAAACAAGTGACAATTACTTTATTTCCAAAGATGGCACCAAATGGAGTTAAAATGCACCACCGACTTCCCGCATTCGTGCTCATAATGTGGTCGACTTCACAAGGAGGAAGTCGGGACCAGTACGAACCACACATGATCCCTTTACCATTTTTGCTCGATATTCACCGAAGACATGGCGTACATCATAATAAGCGAAACAAATCGAAAAGGCCGTGAAGTGACAGCTGCATGGAATTTGGCAAATCCTACGAACACAAAAGAATGGAAAACAATCACTTTGAAGGAGTTCGATGCCATTTTGGCTATTATTTTGTGTGCTGGACTCACCAAATCGAATAGTAAACCTGCTTCAGAGGTATGGGGCACAACGCGCAGTCCAATATATAAAGCTGCAATATGGTATGATCGCTTCAGATGCATGCAGAAACAATGTCTTAGATTCGACAATGGAAATACGAGAAAGCAGCGACTAACCAGAAGCAAAACTGCGGCTATTGATGATATTTGGCAAATGTTACAGTCTAACTTGGCAGCAGCTTACACTCCGCATGATGCACTCGCCGTATGGTATAAAGGTATGGTGGTTGTGCGACTCGAAATCATTTTTTCCTGTCAAAACAATAATTTACTCTGGTAAATTGCCTGACCAAACACAAGAGGTCAATCAAGGGCAGAATGTTGTACTTCAACTTGCGCAGAGTTATTTGGATGCAGGCCGCATGGAATTGGTGCGTATTTTGATCAGGAAGAAAACTGCATTTGTTGGAACAGTGCGCTCGAATAAGACATTTGTGCCACAGGAGTTCCAAAAAAATCGTATGCGTCCTGTCAACAGCACATTGTTCGGCTTCAACGAAGGCGCTGTAGCGCTGTGTTCATATGTGCCCAAGAAGAACAAAGCGATCATTTTGCTGTCCACACAACATTATACTTGCGGTGTGGACATGCAATCTAAGAATCAGAAACCGTTTGCTATTTTGGACTACAACGCCAACAAATCAGGCGTTGCTACAATGGACCAGATGCTTGGCACGTATACATGCAAGTGCTGAACAAACCGCTGGCCACTGGCCTTGTTTTATAATATGGTGGACGTTGCTACATTAGCAGAATTTATTTTGTATAATGAAATGCAACCAATTCGAAGAAGTGACAGACGATGTTTATTTCTGATGATGCTGACAAAGCAATTGGCAGTACCAAACATAGAGGAACGAGCGCTCAACAACCGCATAACCGCATATCCAAGGATATGGAACGCAATGAAAGCATTTGATATAAAGGTGAGAAAAATCAACTCTTATGTTCAAAAGTGGAATAACTACATATTTTTGTTTGTTTTTTTCTTTTTGTTCTTTTTAGATATTATCAAGACCTACAGAAGCAGAAGCAGCTGCACCGCCATTTGCGCCTAGAGGAAACAGACCTTCATGTCGCCTATGTCTTTCTGAGTACGGACGGCAGCGGAAAACTTAGTCCTATTGCAATTCCTGCAACAATCCAGTTTTTGCAGAGCATTCTACACTCATGCATCGATGCAACACCTGTACAGAAAATATTTTGGACGAGGGACAATCTACTCAACAATAGTTACTTAAGCTTTTTTCATATAAAACTCCAAAAAATACATAGTGTTAGTATATAAAAAAAAGTTCTGGAATTCATTTAAAAATAATAATTAATAAATAATAATAACAACACATAAAAAAGAAATTGAAAAAATTTTTCGTACAAAATTCCATACAAATACAAATAGGTCCCTGGGGACCTTGTACTGCATATAAGGGCAACGGATGACTCACCCATCAGAGGGTTAAGTAACACAGACAGTGAAAAAATGTTGCCATTTTTCACAATTTTTGCTTACCAGTATTCCGTAAACAAATTTTTTCGAGAAAAATCCCGATACACGTGTAAACTTATTTTACGTAAAGAAAATAAAAATAATTTTCGGCTGAATTTGAGACATCAAATACTGAAGGGTGTGCGATTTGTAAAAGAATGACCCTCATATGAAATTTAAAAGATTTTTTAAAATATCTGTAATACTTAATTAACGCGAAGGCTTTATACTAGATCCTTTAATTTGCAGAAATGTAAGTAATTTACTAGGGCGTTTAGGATACTGCCGATTTCTAAGTGAGGGCACCACCACTCTTCAATTGCATGACATTTTTGACGGGTGCCAACTTTAACATGAACAAATCATAAAGTCAGATCGATGTGTCAATGAATAGTGGCGTTACAGTGTTCTAAATTAAACAACTTTTAGTATTGTTATAAAAATGAATACAGAAGAATTTAGTGCCTTGATAAGGCATTACTTTTTGCAAAAGTGCAAGAGAAACAAAAGAAGAGCTTGATAAATATGATAGTGAATCTGCTGCGTCGTGTTCAACCATAAAATATTAGATTACAGAGTTGAAAAGAGGTTGAATCAGCACAAAAGATGAACACACCGGTGGAGCACCAAAAATAGTGACCTCTCCAGAATTTATTTGAAAAATCACCGATTTCGTAATGGATAATCAGAAAGTGAAAGTCCGTGAGATAGCAATATCCGTAGGCATATCAAATGGGTCGGTGGTTTAAATTTTACATGAACCTTTGGGTATGAGAAATCTGGCTGCAAGATGGCTGTCGCGTTGGTTACCAATCAATTAAAAACATGAACGTGTTCGCACTTCCTAACAATGATTGGGCATTTTTAAACAAATTTCGACTAATTTGTTGCATAAAATAGGGACCATGGATAAAATGTGGATCCACCACTATAAACCAGAATCTAAAGAATCAGTGCAATTTGAACCTTAGGAGAAGTGCACCAAAGCGACCGAAGACTCAACAAACGGCCGGAAAGGTGTCTCTTTGTTGGGTTTAAAGTGGCATTTTGGTTATCGACTATATAAAAAAAGGAAAAACAATCAATCAATTAGGAATTTTGTCCGAGTAGAGAACGAAAGCTTATACAATCGGCCCAGTTTATCGAAGCAAAAAATAATGTTTTTGCAAGACAATACTCCAAGCTCTCGAATCTATTGAAACTATGGTCAAATTGCACGAGTTACGCTTCGAAATGCTTCCTCATCCCCCCTTTCCCCCAGATTTGACCCCCGGCGACTATTATCTGTTCCTAAACTTAAAAAAGTGGCTCCAGGAAAGAAAATTTTCGACAAATAAACAGGTCGAATTGGAAACTGAAGCGTATTTCGGAGATCTTGCGAAATCTTACTATTCAAAGGGCATCGAAATGTTAGAAAATCATTGGAATACGTGTATCGAGCTGAAAGGAGGCTATGTAGAAGAATAAACAATAATTTTGAAAAAATCTAGTGTTTTTGTTAAGCCGGTAGTATCTTGAACTATATGAATAGTAAAATTAAGTTAATATGAAAAAAGATTTAGCAAGTTTAAAAAAAAACAGTAAAGATAATTTTAAATGGTTTTTGCTCTTGTTATTGGTTTTTTTTTTTTTGTAAAATCTAGTTTTCGTAAAAAAAATTGTAATATGTACTTAAAATTTTTGTAATTATACTTTAAGCAAGGGCGTCCGCTGGATTTGTTCTAGGGGGAAAAGGCATAAAGGAGTCCAGAATGCACATAAAGAAAATGTAACTCATATAATTCTATTTTCTTAGATTTTTTGGTACTAATTTTGTTTAATGATACGCTGGTTGACACACGCTTGTACACATAAGAAAATAATATAGATATATTTAAAAAATGGGGTTAAAACTTTTCTCGTATCATGCCGGAAACATTTTCAAATTTAATTTTTTTTCATGTTATTTCAAAAATTTTTTTCCCAAGAAATATTTTTAGTAATTTAGTAAATTAAATAATGTAAGTTCTCCTTTATTCTTAGTCGCATTAAGTACTATTTAGCCCACAAGCTTTCCTCTTTCCGAATAAGAATACAAAAACTTCCCAATATTTTTTTTTTTTTTTTGTGAGAAATGAATAAAGCCAGCAAGATTTTTAAACCGATTTTCCGTTTTGGAGGCCTAAAACTCATAAACCAATTACGAGCGACCTAAAATTTATCAAATTTGGATTTATTAGGTAAAAATCCATATAATCAGCAAAAATTAAGAATGAGAGTTGTCGCTATTTTTCAAATATTCTCCGCATGGACATCAACTGACTTATTTGTTTTTTCAACATGCATCAGTTCTAGTAGCATGCAAGTTACTTAAAACGAGTTTGGAAACATACCAATTCTATGAATTATTTAAATTTTGTTTTTGTTTTTAATTCAAAACGTATGAATAAATAAATAAAGAGGTACATGTATAAATGGGTTTTGGGCTCCACTCATTTTCTAAACATATTCCAGAACCTCCCTGCAAGGCTCGATTCTGAATCCTAGATGTAATATAAGCACAGAAAATTTTCAAAAAGTTTCGGACGCCTGTTAAAAAAGTGAATTTGAAGAAGTATAAAATAAATGTTTCAAATCGAGTTTCCTATTTAAATTTTAGTCATAAAAAACTTTTTACCATAAGAAATTCCAATTTAAAAGCGTTTTATTAACAAGACTTTTTAATAAAATTTTTTAAAAATTAGTGCTTGATAGTGCTTGATTAGTGAGTGAATTTTTTTTTCGTTTTTGAACTAGAAGCTTTGTCCTCGCCTAGATCGCTGCACTTTTCTCATATTTAAATGCAGTAAGATTGTCAGCAATTTTATTAAATTTACGAACTCTTAAAAAAGTATCCAAATTCTCTATGACAGAAAAACGATTTTTTAAGCCGACTTTTAGGAAAACATTTATTTTTTTAAATTTATTTTACTTTGTTTTCTTTTTGTGCTTAACTACTTTTATATATAAATGTGCTTATCATCCAAGTTCATATGCGTTACTGGCTTAAATGTCCTTTACCATCTGTTGCTCCAAAGAATGATCTTCGACTAATAGGGATATCATTCCTTATCATTCCTATATTTTTCGTAAAAATAACATCGTATTTCGATGTTATATTTTTCGTAAAAATAACATCGTGTTTTTTTCCATTGCATTCGTAGTATTTACTATTGGCTTCGTTCTATTTAGTATTAGTTGAGTTTAAAAAATTTACAACCAAAATCTTTCTGCCTGGTTTGTTGAACAATTACCAAAAATAAGGAAATACATGCTTGCAAGGTGGCCGCAGTCTCCTAAAAAACCGTCGTTCGAACCCCAGCGAAGATAGAATGCTCTTGTTTTGTTATAAGTAAGTGTCAGAGCTGTAAAATTGGCATTCATATTCAGAATTTTAAGTACAACTGAATAACTACATAAGAATGGATTCAATGAATGCTTAATTGATTTATAAATAAAATTTTTAATTCACATTCATTTTTACAAAAATGTTTTATTATTCATTTCAATTATTCATTTTTGTTATTAAGAATAATTAATTAATATAATTATTCATTTGAATGCAACTAACAAAGAATGCAATTCACAAAGAATTTCAGAATTTTTAATTATTCTTTTTTATACATTATTCAATTTTTATTTGTTATTCTTTTTTTATTCATTATTGTTTTGCTATTCATTATTTATTTTTTATTCACTATTCATTTTTTATTAATATTTTATTAATTTTAGTCCTACGCCATAAATAACAAATAAATAAAAAATTAATAATGAATAAAAATGAATAATGAATAACAAATGAATTATGAATAAAAAAGTAATAATGAATGAAAAATGAATAATGAATAAAGAAAGAATAATTGAAAATTCTTAAATTCTTTGTGAATGTAATTCTTTGTGAATATCATTCAAATGAAAAAAATTGTTAATTATTCTGAATAACGAAAATGAATAATTGAAATTAATAATTAATCATTTTTTTTAAAAATGAATGTGAATTAAAAATTTTGTTTATAAATCAATTAAGCATTCACTGAATGCATTCTTATTTCATTATTCACTGATTCACTTTTTTGTGGATAAAATCAAATTGATCAAATCTTTTATAGCTCTGGTAAATGTATTCGTAAAATATGCATTTGTTTTTGTACGAATACGAATAAAATTTTTGTAATATGTACCAAACTACGTCCAATCTACGAATCCTATTCGTGACTGAAAACTACGAATAAAATTCATAGATGGACGCAGTTATTAGTAATATTTACAAACAAAATTTTTTGAGTGTAAGAATACGTACTGAAAAGTGCCTGTGAAACAAAGGTAAATGAAATGGTAACTTATCACTGCGGCGGATACAACATACTATTTAAAAATGCATACATGGCTTAGCTCAGCTGTATTTATAAATATACCTTAAAAAAAGTATTTTTGAGTTCTCTTCAAAATAGATTAACATATATAATGAAAATATCGTCATATAAAATCAAAAAATTATTTTTCACATAGTTTACATATATTTACATGTATATCAATATTTATCAAACAACTACAAAAAAGTCGAATTTTTACGATATGCGGACATTCTACACTGAAAAAAATGTACAGAGTTAACCCAAGTTTTTTCATGAGTCAAAAGAGTTTTTAAGAAGTTAAAAACGTTTTGTCGCCGTAAAACACAAAATGAATTAAATCAATATTTTTTTTGTTAATATAAAACTCTTTTGCTTGATACAACTCATTTTCAAAGCTTGGAGTAAATTAAAAGCAGTTTCAAATTAACTCTGCGTCTTCTCCGAACATTTGTCATTTTAACTCCATTAAAACTTATTGCAACCATCTATGAAGAACGTCTTTGTATTTTAAAGCTGAAACGGAGTTATGTTTAGCACGAAACAGAGTCTGCTCGAGCAAATATTTCCGTTTGTTCGTTTTACTTTGAATGAAGAGAAAGTACTCAAATATTTTAACAAGCAAATCAAGTGTGCTGTAAGAATTAAATGTTGCATAATGATAAAAAAGGGCCGTTTTTACTATTGCGAGTTATATGTTTTCGTATATCTTTATTTAAGTGAAACTTCTTATGCGGTTATTTGATATAGAAGGTAACATTTTTCGAGTCTCGTCACGAAAGTTTTTTTTAATCTCGTTACGAAAAATTGTGTACACAAGCAATGATATATTTTTTGTATGGGGACCCCTAGAAGGGTTGCAGATATAGTGTATGTGTGTATAGATAAAATGCTAAATAAAAAAAACAATAGGACCAGCTCATACATTTGACCTCCTTAGGGGTTATTGATTTCTTGATATGAACTATAATAGACAATTTCTTCTATTTTTTGTGTCTTCTGTATCGGGACCTCCAAAAGGTTGGCAGATAGAGAAAAGGTGAGTTCAAAAGAAGTTTTAAGGGGGAAAAATTAATAGGACCAGCTCATATATTGATCCCCTTAGGGGTTATTGATGTTTTGATATGAATTATAAAAGCCATTTTTTTAATTTTTTAAACTCCCACAATAGATCGCCATAGGTGAATTCTTCGCGTTATCTCGTAAATATCAAATCACCGACATATTCCGCATACATCGAAAACCATTAAGACCAGTATTACTAAGTGAAGCACCAACCAATGACATGAAAATATTAAATAAACAGAAAATTTTTTATAAAAATTTCGTATTGAATTTTGTTTGAGATGCTATCTCTTTCTTACTCTCTGTTTTTTACCATAATCTATCTTATTCTTTTTATTAAGAAGTTTAACTTCTGTACTGTATACACACTATACCGTAATTTTTTTTAACCTGCGGTGTATTTTTTATAGAAAATTTTGGGAAACTAAACAATTTTATTAAATTTGGTACACAACTGTTGTTTTGATAAAAGTCGAGATATATTCATTTTTTAAAAAGGAATTTATGAGTTTTTGGAACATACTAAAGTCACATATTACAATATTTTATTAACGAAACTACATTAAACACTAATAAGCAAATTTTTAATGTATGTGTCACGACATATAGGCAACCCTACTCACTTAACACAAATCGCCTTCAGAATATTTTACCTATTTTTGTCCCAAGTTTAATTATTCTAGCATCAATTTATATACTTCATTTTGATAAATGCTTAAAAAATATCTTTTCCCTCATTCAACGAACAAACCAGCAATCAATTGTAAAATCAATGCAAATATTTATCTATTTTTTCAAATATGTTAAATACAAAAATCCCTTTTTTAAAAAATTTCAATTAAAATCAAATAAATGAAACACCTTTGAAACAAATTTTGAGAGTTGAGCGCAATTTAAGCTCAAAAGTAAAAAAAGTTTTGTTTTATAAGAAATTATGGAGATTCAAAATTGCCAAATCGTGGATAAGCTGCTCTGTGAGTATGGAGAAGAGATTCTGTTTTCGGCGTTAAATATGACTTTAATTTCCTTTGTATTCAATTGAAATAAGAAATAAATAAAAATAATTAAACACAAGAGATATGACGGGTTCTTTATTTGACACTTTTGTGGGTGAGTTTGTTTATTTTTTAGCTTCATGCTACATTTAAATGAGTTGATTCTAGTTTTTTTTTTTGAGTGAACTCAAATTTTAAAAATTCTCAATTTCTCATTCTTAAAACAACTCCAAACGGAGTCAGTACGACTTTTCAAACAAATGCAATTTTGAAGTAAATTGCACGTAAAGTGCCATGCACGAAAAGAGTTAAATTGACTCCAAATATGACTTTATTTACTCCGCTTTTTTTTTGGTGTAGGGCATGGCGCCACCTGAAGAAATTAACTGTGGACCTTCTCCTTGCACAGGTTTTTTATTTATGAATCAAAGCATCAGAAAAATGCTATGAGAAGTGAATTAAAAAAGAAAAGTTGCACTCTTATGCACATAAGTTCAAACTTATCTCGCCCATTAAATTACGAAGGTATGTTTTAAGGAATTTTAAAGATGAGAACGATTTCTCATTTTTATCAAATTAATGAAATTTTTGAGACAGAAAAACTTTTACATAATCTTCATAAAACTTAAATCCTAAAAACTCATTTGTATTTAAATTTGTATTTAAAACCAAGTATGATTTAAACTATCAATTATTAAGAATTTGTATTAAATCATATAAAATCAACATAATAACTAACAGTCATTTAGAAAAAAACTTTACTTAAACGATTGACTTGAAACTTTTCGTCGGGTCAGAGTTCTGAATAATGTAAGTCAACTTTTTATAACTCAAAAGTAACTTCAAACATTCCTCAAAAACGAAACCAGGTTTAGACTCATATCTTTAATTCGAAAGTTAATTGTTTAAAAACTTTTGACTATAAAAGAGTAAAAAATGAGAGGGGCCGAAAAATTTATTTAATAAAAACTTTTTTGGTGCTGTAAATTACGAAGAGGCTGTGATGTAATGCCGCCTTAAGCAGAGCTAAAGAAAACAAAAAACTTGCAATAAGCTCCATTTACATATTTGGAGTAAGCCAACCAACTCCAGCGGCAAAACCATGGATGCTGAAATTTAAATTTTCAGTATACATGAGTATGTATGTCATTTTTGTTGGCTTCACTGTTATCATCACTACCATCTTCTACAACTGCCGATGTTAAGGGTAGTGAAAACAATAGTGATGGTTATTTTTAATGTATCACGTTTGATCTGATAAATCAAGATGATTTTAAATATGGTTGCTTACATGATTCGCAACTTTACTAAACGCAACTTTAGAATATAATTTGTTACATTTTTTAGAACATATTAAAGTGATATCTGAAAACCTCCGTGGCTATGGCCCTGCTGCACTCACTACCAATGTGTATGGACTTAAAACGTTTGATCATATATCATACTTTGCTAATCGGCTAGGAGGCCGAGGCTTATTCAGCTATCTTGAAGCTATAAACTGCATTTTCCCGCACAAGATCATCTACTCGCATTGCCTAAACTATCTTTTCAAAAAGCTAAAGTTTTGAAGATCAAGTAGAAACATGAACCTTGTCATTTCAAAGCAAAACTCTACAAATTTAAGATAATTAGTTTTCGTTAGCACAATAAGGCTATGAAACTCACTACCAAACACCATTGAATTTGTATCTAACAGTAAGTACTTTAAGCATTTAAGATTTGATTACTTTTCTTTATTTGCGTATCTCAATCTGCTCATTGATTCGTTGAAATATTGGTTCAATTTACTAAGTATTTAAAATTTTATTACTCTAATTTAACTTTTATTTTCTGAAATTTTAATTACATTAGGGAATAGTTTATTAATTTTTGTATGTTTTTTTTTAATTTTATTTATTTAAAATAAAGTCTATGCCATCGGTAGCTTACAAACTTGAAGAATTTAAAAGTAACTATAAACACTATATGTAACCTACAGACTAGTTGAAATATAAAAAAATTATAATAGAAATATATTTAAAGAAAAATAATTAAATAATTGAATTCAATAGAGATCTCATCTGATCTTTAGAAACAGAAAAATCTAAACTTTTGTAAGTATTATTCAAGTTAAAGTATTATTCAAAGGTTTTGAATTGATCCATAGAAGTCAATGTGGTAAGCGGACAAAAGGAACGAGTCAGATTTGGATAAAGTCATGGACACACATTTACTAAAATTTAGGCCAAGACCGTTATTGCAGCACCAAACATACAAATTATTAACTTCATATTGTAAAACTGCGATATCATTGAAATTGCTAATTTTAAGAAAAAGCTTAAGATAATCAGCATTGAGCAAGTGTTTGCAATTAGAAAAAACTGAGGAAATGTCATTGATGAATAAAATAAATAATACAGAACCTAAGATACTTCCTTGCGGAACACCTGAAGTTTGTGAAGGCTAAAATGGCTACTGCATTTTAACCACACATTGGCAGCAACATCACATCAACAACAGAGACGACCATACCACGAAGCAGCATATCAGCATTCATCGTGAGTCACCCTTGTTTTATTTTGGATTTTGTATTTTACTTCTAAATAACTTTGTTTAAATACTGTAATGAATTCAGTCAACAACATTTTTTATTTCATACAAAATATTTAAAATATGATAATAGATAAATGAATATTATATAAAGTAAATGATAATAGTTAAATTCAATATTTTTTTTCAACATATTGAAATGTTTATCATCTTTTTATTTATTGTTACAACAAATGAAGTGTATTATTAATTAGTATGTAATTAACGATTGGAATATGTTTACAATAAGAATTGTATTGTATAAAGCTAGTTCGTATTAACTCTGCTGCCGCTTATAATATTAGATTAAGTAGATGAAAGAAGAGACAACGCCATCTAACAGGAAACCAGCACACCAGTGGCTAGTGCAAGGCACCCATGGCACAAACCACGAAAGCACACGGTCAGCTGTGACAAACATAGAAACCAAAAGCACACGGTCAGCTGTTATAAACATAGTAATCGAAAAGCACCAGATCAGCTGTAGTGACAGCCAATCAGAAAGCGAGAAAAGAGCTTGCATTTAGGAAAAGCTCTGCGACTGTCCTATATAAGGCGAGACATAGTTAGATTTAATTGAGTTCTGTTCGAGCCACGGCCTGGGTAAGTCATCTAGTAGGAATAGTAGTAGAAGTAGTGCACACGTAGACCGACCTGGAGTTTTACTACAGATCGGTAGTGCAAACTTAATAGGCTGAAGCGACGCAAGTGAGCCGACCCGAAGTTTTACTACAGGTCGGTGGCGTAACTCAGCCGTTAGACGAGGCCAGCGTAGTTAGGTGAGCGACGCAAGTGGGCCGACCCGAAGTTTTACTACAGGTCGGTGGCGTAACTCAGCCGTTAGACGAGGCCAGCGCAGTTAGGTGAGCGACGCAAGTGGGCCGACCCGAAGTTTTACTACAGGTCGGTGGTGTAACTCAACCGTTAGACGAGGCCAGCGCAGTTAGGTGAGCGACGCAAGTGGGCCGACCCGAAGTTTTACTACAGGTCGGTGGCGTAACTCAGCCGTTAGACGAGGCCAGCGCAGTTAGGTGAGCGACGCAAGTGGGCCGACCCGAAGTTTTACTACAGGTCGGTGGCGTAACTCAGCCGTTAGACGAGGCCAGCGCAGTTAGGTGAGCGACGCAAGTGGGCCGACCCGAAGTTTTACTACAGGTCGGTGGCGTAACTCAGTAGACTAGCGAAGATCACAGAGCGTGTTGGAAGGCCAGTTCGTGCTAGACCGACGAGAGTGCTGAAGAGCGAGTGCCAAGCAACGGGGCGAACGCGCATGAGAGTCACTCTCTTAGAATTGAGACGGCGGCAGTCGAGTATTTATTTATTTAATAAAAGAGTTAAAGCGAGTATAAGTTGGTCTCATTTATTTCAAGGTGAATTCACCACGAAGTCCGAGAAAAAAATAAATTTTTGGCAACGAACCCTGGAGCCGGCGAGATATACCTCGGCTAGAGAAGAAAAGGTTCGTTACAAGTTGCTATATACGAATAGGACTGAGCGTTATCAAAAGCAACTAAGCATTTTCTATTTGATAGATACGACTCAATCCAACTCAAAAAGCTGAAGTGAAAACCTAATTTTTCTAGGTTCTTTATTAAAAGAAAGTAAGACACTTTGGGCCTAAGTAGCAAACATTTTAAAGTCGACTCTTAATTTAGTGTAAGCTTTTTGACAACAAATTCTATAGAAATAATGTCAGAAAAGCTCACTCTAAGCTTAGAGTCGACTTTAAAATGCTTATTACTAAGGCCCTTTGTCAAACGCTTTCGAAAAATCAGTGTTAATGACATCTACCTGGCATCCTTTAACAAAAGCTGAAATACAGTATTCTGAAAACAAAACAAAGTTAGACATAGTAGAGCGGCCAGAAACAAAACTATGCTGACATGTAGAAATAATATTCTTTACTGCACAGAAGAATTTTTCTTTGCAGAAAAAAGCTTCGAAATGGTTGTCAGCATAGAAATCGGTCTATAATTGGCAATATTGTTTTTACACCCAAATTTATGAATTGGAGTGATAAAAGATATCTTCAAACTATCAAGCTATTCAAAGTACCAGAAGATAGAGAACTGTTAGAAATGAAAGTTAACGGATAAACTAGACTATAAACACAACCGAATCTAAACGAGTTGAAGATTTTTGTCTAACAATCCCATTTAAAACATCATTACTGGTCAGAGACAAAGCTCCAAAATCAGTAACAGGATATAAATTACCCAGGTAATCAAAGTTATTGTTATTATTATTAGTAGTGTCCGACCGAAACCGGAATTTTGGCCGAAACCGAAACCGAAACCGAATATTCGGGCATTTTATAGTATTCGGCCGAAACCGAAACCGAAACTGGTTATTAATATGAAAATTTCAGTTATTACAAATATTTTTTTTTTTATTAAAAGGAAACAAAAGTACTTTCACACACATATGAAAAAAATTTAATATAAAAAAGTATTATTTGAATATTAAAATTTATAACAATAAATTGAAGTTTACTATAATAATAAATGAGATAATTTTTTATTTTTATTACAATAGCATTGCATAATTTATATCTTTAGTACACACTTAAAATAGTCTGCACCTACAGTGTACATTTTTATAGAACTACAAAACAAAGTATTTTTGTTTTTTTTCAAAGGTATTATAAAAATATTTCGTTTTCTTTTCCTTAATTCCATACACACACGGAATTCGTTCGGAAGTTTAATTATCATTTTTTTACTTTAGTACCTATAAAACTTTAACATTAATTGCAATAGAGTTGATAGAATCGAAAATGATAGTATCGAACGCATAAAATTAACCAAAATTTTTTGCGTTAACACGAGAAATCAAATTATAGACGAATTAATAAATTTTGTTTTGTACAATGCGTTGTAAATGATTTTATATTTTAGTTAAATGACTGATGCAAGAAGTTTTTACCAAAAGTTTCGGCTAGTTTCGGCTATTCGAACTCAATATGGCTGAAACTGGCCGTAACCGAAACCGAATATTCGGTCGGACACTAATTATTCAAATCATCAAAACTCGCTTAACAGAAATCAGCAAACAGATTAGCAATACCAGACGCAATACAATACTTTGGGTTGATAATTAATTTTTTAAAATTTGTTTGAAATATTTTAATAATGTAAGTTGTAGTTAATACTGTAAATGCGGCATACAACAGAAAAGTCTTAAATGTAAACACACTATTTAAAATAAATACAAATACAAAATTACCTGGGGCCTTATTTCTCAGAGGCAGTACTTCACAGAAGTTCATAAAAGTATTAGAAATTTACGTGTACTGTTTAAGCTAACAACACATTGTATTTTTTTGATGGAACACAATTTCGTGATGCATAAAAAATCAAATGAAAATTAGCTTGTACCACAAATACTAGAGCCATTTTGACAAAATTGCAACAACATTAACTGCTTGAAATGTTGCAGTGTTTTCCTGAAAAAGTTTCTTTGTCACACAGTGTTAAAACATAATTTCTTCTCAAGGTAACGACTGAAAATACACTCACACTAACCAAGGAATTTAACAATTAACCATCACTCCCATTAAGTTTTCAACATGTGACCCACTTATTATTAACACTAATTTCGTTTAATTTATTCAGAAACCCAAAAAAAAAAACAATCACAACAATTAAAATTCTATGCATACAATTATAATTAAACAAATTTATTAAGAAGTTTTGACTTAAAATAGCTTTATTTATAAAAAACAAACCAAAACAAACGAAATCACTTTTATTATTTAAATATAAAGGAATGAATGCGGATATTTAATAATAGTTTAACGTTTCCTGGCTCATCAACATGTTGTATCGTCCAAAAGTGAAAAATGGAAAATTTGTTCCGCTTTCTTGGCCTATCGCCTGGTTTCGCCGACTTAATTTAATTTGCTGGCCACTGGAAGAAAATGTGGCACAGTGGTGCACACTGTTTGATCGTTTCTACGTTATTTTATTTATAATTATTTATCTGCAGCACAACGACGCTCAAACTCGTTTTTTTATAACAAATCGTAACGATTTGGATCGGATGCTAGGCGTAGTGCCCACCTATTTGGTGCATCTTGAAATGACTTTACGCGGTATACACATCAGTCTGCATCAGCAACAATTTAGGAAGCTACTGCAAAAATTTTATGCCGACATCTATATAGAGAAGTCCACCAATCCTAAGCTGTTTCAGAGTTTACAGCGCAAGCTGCGTCCCACTTTTATCTACTCATCCACCTACATTCTAACTCTGGCGTCGTTTGTGGCCACGCCATTTATTAGTCTCTATTATCATCGACGTGATTTTTTGTACGATGTTATTTATCCTTTCGATATAGAGCCGATCTATGTATATCTGCCCGTGGTAGTCTTTAGCATTTGGTTTACCGTTTTGGCAAATACAATGCTGTTTGGTGAGGCAAATGTCATGGCGGAAGTGTCAATTCATCTGCATGGACAATATTTAATACTCAACGAAGATCTTCAACGCTGCTCAAAACTGCTGCTGCAACAAGCTGATGACAAAACTATATCACGAAGGTTTAGCCAAGAACTTAAGAAAATAATTCAGAGGAATGTGGAACTAAATCAGTTTGCAGTCGAGTTCCAAGATTGTTTCAGCTTTCGAATTTTTATGATTTTTTCATTCGCTGCAATGCTACTGTGCGTCTTGGGATTTAAGGTGTATACGGTAAGGGGTTGTAGTTTTTGTTTTATCTTTTAGACTGTTTCTCAACGCATTTTTATATATTTAAATCTTGCAGAATGTTTCTGAAAGCATGGCCTTTGTTGTCTGGATCATTAGCAAAGTTGTGGAGATACTTGCTTTCGGCGATGTTGGCTCAACATTAAGTGCTACGGTAGGTAGCCTTTGAGTATATATTTATTTTTGTTTTTTTTTCAGTTTGAATTTTGAAGTTCTATGGTATTTTTTTTTTGCAGTCAAATGATGTGAGTTCCATGTATTACAACTCCAACTGGGAGCTTATCATATCGAAATCCTCTAATACGAAAGACAATATCTATCTAATGAAATTACTGGTTATCGCTATTGAAACTAATAATAAACCATTTTCATTGACGGGTCTTAATTTCTTCAGCGTATCTTTGGCTGCTGTATTAAAGGTTTCCGTGAAACATTTTTATACCTACTTAGCTTTTACTATAGCTTTTCTCTTTTATAGATTCTTAATGCAGCTGGATCATATTTTGCCTGTTTGATCTCATTCCGCTAAAGTGGCATCTTTTATTTCAGGTCCTTTTAAAATTATGATTTGGACACGCTTAAAATAATTTATTAAACTTATATGCTTGACTTTGTGTTAAAACATCTGGGTTTCAATAAAAAAATTCCTGCAGTAAAAATATTTCCGAAAATCGTTTAAAAATTGTTTTTGATTCCAGCTTAAAAACGAAATTTATTAATATTGAAGTTATTAATGTTCTCATAAAGTTATCATTAAGAGAAAATAAAAAGTGTTATAAAACGTAAAAAAAAATTAGTTGTTTGAGATCACGACAGAAATCAAACAAATGTTATGAGGTTACACAATGTTTCGTCTCGCTTTTAATGATGATAACATAATACAAGCTTATGTTTAAAATAAAAAACTAAAATAGATATTAAGCATTAGTTGTAAATAATTGTCTACAAATTCTATAATATTTTTTGGACTTTACTCCTTTAGAATCAATTTAGTATTAAGTCCGGAGTATGAAAATTATATAGCTAGTAAAATCGACTGTTAACAAAGTACTCAAGCGTCGCGTTTTTCTATGTTTTTCTATCAACAAGAAAAAATGTATTTATATATAACCAGCCATTTCTGTCTTTCGCTTGTTGGCGCTAGTTGGAAATTCCAAGCTCCGTCAGGTTGTCCTCTACTTGGTTTTTCCAATGAAGATGCGGTCGTCCTCTTCTATGTTGACCGCCGCTAGGTACCGGATTGAATGTTTTCTTCACTGGAGCATCGTCTTTCATGCGCTGAACATGACCAAGCCAGCGAAGCCGCTCGATTTTAATGAACTTGACTATGTCGATGTCAGCGTACAGCTCATACAATTCATCGTTCCACAGTATTCGGTACTCGCCATTGACGCAGATTGGTCCGTAGATCTTAAGAAGAATCTTTCTCTCGAATGCTCCAAAAGTCTTTTCATCTGAACTGCTAGCGTCCAGGTTTGTGATGCATAAAGGAGGACGGGAATGATGAGCTATTTATAGAGCGTGATTTTCGTTCGTCGAGAGAGGGCTCTGCTTCTCAATTGCCTACCGAGCCCAAAGAAACACCTGTTTGCAAGAGTTATTCTTCGTTTGATCTCAATTCTGATGTCGTTGGTTGAGTTTATGCTGGATCCCAAATAAACGAAGTCCTTCACAACCTCGAAGAGGTATTGTCAACTGTAACGTGGGTTCTAAGACGCTGGGACTGTTTGTTTGTTGACACCAAGTATTTCGTCTTATCTGCATTTACTGCCAGACCCATTTGACTTGACTCTTTTTCAGTGTGATGCATATTTTTTAAAAATTCAGCTACATTCCCTCATCAGATTAACTATTCGCATACAATTATCATATTTAATTAATCATACAACTAGCAGAAAAAACGTGACGTTTAGGTCATTCCCATTCAACATCGGCCCTTAAAATTTATCCACCCTTTATAAGGAAGATTTTATGTCAACCAAAATGTTCGTAATTACTCTAGACACACAAATGCATTCTTAGAGGTAAATGGGGACGTTCAAATTATATAGAGAATTTGAAAACAAAACTAAGTTTTATTGAAAGTCTGGTATGAAAAATAGATTTTTAGCCATAACTTTTGGTTGGAAAGAGATATTGGGGAAATTTTATCACGTAACTTATTTTTGTGACTTGACTTTTTTGTAAAAAATATAAAAACAACATTTTGGAAAAAATAAATTTCGCGAAAAAATCAACCCTTGTTGTTTTGATGACAAAAATAGTAAAATAGATTTTGCGCTTAGCTGGAAGAATTTTTGCAAATAAATGCTATGTCATATGAAAGGTAGCCAGATGTGCAATTTTTAATTGATTTCATTTTTACAACAACAACAATTTTTGAGTCATTTTTTGAGTAAAAAGTCAATATTTTGGACCTTTTTTGAGATAATTATAAAACATATATACACTGACTTAACGCTACAGTCCAACCTATATTTGTAAAGTGATTTTATTAAGCTTTTGAACAAAAAAAATTTAAATGAAATATATTTATGGACAGCGGAGACATTTGCATCGAAAGACCAAACTTTGATATTCATGTCATTTTTTTCTCATTCTTAGGTAACGATGTTTTATGAAAAAGTCGTTGTATTGAAAATTTATACAATTAAAGTTTTTTCCTAAATGACCTCTATGTTTATTATGTTGACTTTATATGATTTAAATACAAATTCTAAATGTTTGATAGTTTAAATCATACTTGATTTTAAATACAAATTCTAGTTGTTTGACAGTTTAAAATCGTTTATCGAGCTTAAGGTCAAAGTTAGAAACAATTAATTGTTCTAACGAATTTTTCTAAAGAAACAACAACAACAACAAAGTTTTTTCAATATGAAAGGAAAAAAACCACTAGCAAATTGATTTTATTGTACAATTTCTGCGTGCTAAACGCGTCATCAGAAATCTTTGTGATTGCCCGTGCAAGCGCGTAGACGCACTGCACCATCGGGGCGATGAGATTTTGAAGCTTCAATTTCTCATTTTTTTCCCTTAATTTCATAATGCCACATTTGTTGTTGTATTTCTGTTTTACTTTAGTTTCTATGCCTATATTATATGTAGTCCAACAGCCTGCTGGAATTCTGCACTAACAAAGCATGTTTACTGAAGTTGTTTTTAGAATTTTTGCTGATTTTGTTTTTCAGCTGTTTCCGTTTGGTCGAGCTCTACCATTTGATTAAAGTTTTTTCCTAAATGACCTCTATGTTTATTATGTTGACTTTATATGATTTAAATACAAATTCTAAATGTTTGATAGTTTAAATCATACTTGATTTTAAATACAAATTCTAGTTGTTTGACAGTTTAAAATCGTTTATCGAGCTTAAGGTCAAAGTTAGAAACAATTAATTGTTCTAACGAATTTTTCTAAAGAAACAACAACAACAACAAAGTTTTTTCAATATGAAAGGAAAAAAACCACTAGCAAATTGATTTTATTGTACAATTTCTGCGTGCTAAACGCGTCATCAGAAATCTTTGTGATTGCCCGTGCAAGCGCGTAGACGCACTGCACCATCGGGGCGATGAGATTTTGAAGCTTCAATTTCTCATTTTTTCCCTTAATTTCATAATGCCACATTTGTTGTTGTATTTCTGTTTTACTTTAGTTTCTATGCCTATATATGCCTAGAATTTGTATTTAAAATCAAGTATGATTTAAACTATCAAACATTTAGAATTTGTATTTAAATCATATAAAGTCAACATAATAAACATAGAGGTCATTTAGGAAAAAACTTTAATCAAATGGTAGAGCTCGACCAAACGGAAACAGCTGAAAAAACAAAATCAGCAAAAATTCTAAAAACAACTTCAGTAAACATGCTTTGTTAGTGCAGAATTCCAGCAGGCTGTTGGACTACATATAATATAGGCATAGAAACTAAAGTAAAACAGAAATACAACAACAAATGTGGCATTATGAAATTAAGGGAAAAAATGAGAAATTGAAGCTTCAAAATCTCATCGCCCCGATGGTGCAGTGCGTCTACGCGCTTGCACGGGCAATCACAAAGATTTCTGATGACGCGTTTAGCACGCAGAAATTGTACAATAAAATCAATTTGCTAGTGGTTTTTTTCCTTTCATATTGAAAAAACTTTGTTGTTGTTGTTGTTTCTTTAGAAAAATTCGTTAGAACAATTAATTGTTTCTAACTTTGACCTTAAGCTCGATAAACGATTTTAAACTGTCAAACAACTAGAATTTGTATTTAAAATCAAGTATGATTTAAACTATCAAACATTTAGAATTTGTATTTAAATCATATAAAGTCAACATAATTTATACAATTCTAAACATATGTGAGTGTTTTTGATGTCAAAATAACAGAAATTGTTTAAAATTCAATACACGAAAACTCCGATACTAAAAAATATTATAGTAACAAAATTACCGTAAGTTGAAAAATTTTGGAGGGGGCGTGGCAAAAACTAAGTATGTTACATTTTAAGTTAGGATGCACTTAATATGTATACCTCGTTTGAGCGAAATCCTTTCAGCCTTTTAGATTTGTATAAAGCCCAAACAAACAAACAAACAGAAAATTAGTTTTATTACTATAGATAGTATAGAAAAAAAATTTGGATGCCCTTCAAGTTATGAGTTTCGGTATTTTCGGAAAAAATTCGGTATTTTTTTTTAAAATATTGAAAAAATTAAGTTAAAATTTTTTGTGTTATTAAGTTTGTTTGCTACAACTTTGCTAAAAACAGTAAACTGATACCTAAATCTGGAGGAGCAGTTGAACAAAAACTAATTATACTTTTTTTTCTCAAAATCACTAAGACCCCAATATATAGGAGGCCATAAAAATAAAACGTTCGCTAAACTCGCGAAACCCAGCTAGGGTTTTACTCACCTCTGGTCATAGTATCGAGCCTATATCGCAGAATCCTGCTATTTTTCCAAAATGTGCTTTTTGAGTGACAGTGTTAAAAACTATCAAAATTTAGAAAAATTCACATAAAATATTTTGGAAAAGTGCATTTTGGTCGTACCCAGTGAAAAGTACTGTAAATTTTCATTTTTTCCAAGAACCTCATTTGAGTTTAATTTTTTAATGAAATTGTTAATAACTGAAAAGCAGTTGACAATTTTTAACAAAATTTTTTATTTTTGAGCTTCAAATTTTGTTTTGAAATAAAAATGTACAACAAAAACATAGAGATATTCAAAATACTGGTTAACAATTTGTTAATTTGCCAGAATAGAGCTGTAGGTTAGGTTAGGTTAGGTAACGGTGGCTGAGCCGATAGACGACTCGTACACTTAGGCCAATGCAGGCCCGTTGTGATACCACATGATCTCTTTAAAAAAAAACCTAATAGAGATTTCCCTCCTCAAACCAGTTCGAGCGGATAATGAAATTGAGTATATGCTTGATTTCCAAGCATGAGACTTCGGCAAGTCCGTTTAAAAAGGGAAGGCCCAGAGTTGCCATTCTCCTTTTAGCTAGAGCCGGACATTCGCAGAGGAGGTGCTGAACGCTTTCTACCTCCTCCTCACATCTGCAGCTTCTGCAGAAATCGTTGGATGCAACTCCCAACCGAAGGGCATGCGCTCCGATCAGGCAGTGACCCGTTAGGATTCGTACTATTTTTGACAGGTTTACCCTGCTTAACTCAAGCAGTGAGTTGGTGCGTTTTAAATCGTAAGTAGGCCATGTTAGCTTAGTTATCGTACATGTATCAAGGCGTTCCCAGCGTTCTTGTGCAAGACGTAGGGATCTGTTCTTGCACTGGAGTTTATAGGAGGAAATTGGTATACCAATAAAGTCCTCATTTAAGAGGGTGTTAGAGGTCGTACTCTTCCTTGCCAATTCGTCGGCCAAATTGTTGCCCTCGATATCCCTGTGTCCGGGTACCCATATGAGGTGAATCCTGAGTAGCCTTGCCATCTCGTTAAGAGATTTGCGGCACTCAGTGAGAGTTTTAAAGTTGTCAAAATTTGAGTTCAGTGCTTTCAGTGCAGCTTGGCTATCTGAAAAGATGGAAATACTTTTTCCTTCAAGGTCTTTTTGACCTAGAATCCTAGTGGTTTCGTGAATAGCCATCATTTCCGCTTGGTAGACACTACAATAGTTAGGAAGTCTAAAGGACGCTTCGATTTCGAGATCCTGGGAGTAAATACCTCCCCCTACTTGTTCTCGAAGTTTGGATCCATCTGTGAAGATTTTTATGGCGGAGGTTTTAAGGGGGATTTTGTTTGCCCAGTCTAGCCGTGAAGGGATGACATTGAGGCATGACATTGAGGGCGCTAGTTGGTGTTGAGGAAAGTGCCCCCGTAATACAAAGACCTGCGCTTCTTTGCACCTTTGCAAACTTCTGAAGTGCGGTTGCCTTATCAAGGGCCCTCCACCATACCAGTGAGCCATACATTAGTATGGGGCGGACAATTGCTGTATAAATCCAGCGTACTATTTTGGGGAAAAAACCCCACTTTTTACCTATAGCTTTTTTACAGGCAAATAGTGCTATGTTTGCCTTTTTAACCCGTTCCGTAATGTTAACATTCCAGATAAGCTTCTTATCCAGGATAACTCCTAGGTATTTCGTGCTATCGCTAAAGAGCAACCTCGTGCCGTTCAGACGCGGAGGTTCTAAGTTGGGGGTTTTATATTTCCTAGTGAAAAGAATGAGATCTGTTTTCTCGGGGTTTACACTTAAACCACACGTGGATGCCCATCTCGAGAGAATTAAGAGTGCTCTCTCCATGAGTTGACAGAGAGTCTGGGGAAACTTTCCGTTAAAAATGATTGCAATATCGTCTGCATAAGCAACAACCCTGTAGCCTTCCCCTTCCATGATGCGCAACAGCTGGTCAACCGTCACGGACCACAGAAGTGGAGACAAAACTCCTCCCTGCGGAGTGCCTCTGCTTACAAACCTACGAGTGGAGGATCCTCCCAGTTCTGAGTTCACCACCCTGCCCAAGAGCATCTGGTGTATGAAGCTCACGAGAAAATCCTCCACCCCCAGTTCCGACAAGGCCGAGGTGACTGCACATGGAAGGACATTATTGAATGCCCTTGCTATATCTAGAAAAGCAGCAAGTGCGTATTCTTTGTTCTCAAGTGATTTTTCGATGGTTGACACAAGAGAGTGCTGAGCTGTCTCTGTAGATTTGCCTTTAATGTAGGCATGTTGGGATCTTAGAAGCCTGTCAAGTTTCGGCTTGAGAAGAAGCCCAATAAGTCTCTCTAGAATTTTAACCAGAAAGGAAGAGAGGCTTATACAGTGACACATATTCGTATAAACGCACTCTTAAGTTTAAATTTGCTACCTTCTCTCTCTTTTATTAATGCATTATTCAAAACAAATTCAAACTCATATTGTTCACTAAACTAACGGAAATTTGTACTGAGTGCAAAAAGCTGTTTTCGTTGTTGTTGTTTTATATAAATCAGTTCAGTTTAAATATTTTACTAAAAACAAGTACACATTCCTTTAAACGCACCTGAATAAGGAGGTCGAAAATATATTAGTGGTTTAAAGAAATAAGTATTTGCTTGTATTTAATTAACAATTGGTAAGTTTTGTTTAATTTAAATGTAAAAATATTTTCTTAATGATATTTTTTTAAGATTTTATCAAAATGCCAAAGGGAAAATACCTCAATGATACAGAAAAAGTCCAAATCAACCTGTACCATAAAGAGGGTTATTCAAATCGGGAAATTGGGCGGAGACTAGGAAGATCAGAAGCAGTCGTCCGCTCTTTTTTAAAAAACGGTGTTAATTATGGAGTAAAAAAATCCACGAAAGGCAATCGAAAACTGAGTATTCGCTAAGTTAATCAAATTAGGAAGGAAGCCACCACAAGTTTTTTGAACTCAACTCAAATAAAAGAAAAATTAGATCTTCCAGTGACAACGAGGCACATTGCACACATTTTACGTAACTCAGATAACGTTAAATGGAAAAAACCGGTGAGCAAGCCTGTGTTGAAGCCGCATCACAAAAAGGCGCGCTTAGACTTTGCCCAAAAACACATGCAATGGTCAACTGAGTGGGAAAATGTTGTGTTTTCCGACGAAAATAAATTTAACTTAGATGGCCGAGACTCTTACAGCTGTTATTGGCATGATTTGCGAAACAATGACGTACGTATGTCACAAAGAAACTTTGGTGGTGGCAGCGTTATGGTGTGGGCGGCATTTTCATCTAGAGGTAAAGCAAATATCTGCTTTGTGCCGCCCAAAATGAATTCTAAAAAATACACGGAATTGTTGGATGATGCTCTCATTTCATTTTTGGATGATAAAATGGATGAAGACAGTATTTTTCAACAGGATAATGCTGCCATTCACGTTTCTAAAGAGGCATTAAAGTGGTTTGAAGAGCACAACATCCCACTTATGAAATGGCCTGCATGCAGTCCCGATTTGAATCCGGTGGAGAATCTTTGGGGATGCATATCACGCAAAATCTATGGACAAAAAGCCCAAGGACACCTTTACAAAACCGTGCTAGAGCTCAAGTTGGCCATTAAGGAAGCTTGGGAAGATTTAGATCGTCAGTTGCTGGAAAATTTAGTGAAGTCGATGCCGAATCGTATATTTGAAGTTATAAATAAAAATGGTGGACCAATTAATTATTGAAAATTAAATAAATACCCATTCCTATTGAAAATTAAGTTGATGCGTTTAAACGAATATGTACTTGTTTTAAGTAAAATATTTAAACTGAAATGATTTATATAAAACAACAACAACGAAAACAGGTTTTTGCACTCAGTACAAATTTCCGTTAGTTTAGTAATCAATATGAGTTGGAATTTGTTTTGAGTAATGCATTAATAAAAGAGAGAGAAGGTAGCAAATTTAAAATTAAGAGTGCGTTTATACGAATATGTGTCACTGTAGGTCTGAAGTCATTCGATTTAGTGTGAGAGGACTTACCCGCTTTCGGTATAAAGATAACTTTTGTCTCTCTCCAAGCTGTTGGAATATAGTTAAGGCGTAGGCAACCATAGTAGATTGTCTGAAGCCAGCGTACTATTGCATTGAATCTATAGTGGAGTTGAGCTGGTATAATGCCATCGGGACCTGGAGATTTATAAGGTTGGAATGAATAGATCGCTCATTTTAACTTATCCTTGCTGGTCAGTTGCTCAATTTGTTGAGGCATAAGGTCGCAGGGAAGTGTTTGAAAGCTGGAAATGTCAGAGTAAACATTACCAGGAAAATGCGCATCCATGAGTATATCTAGGGTTTCGATGCATGAATCCGTCCAGGTGCCATCTTCCTTTAGAAGAAAGCTTGGTACTGTCGGGGATTTCGATAGTATTTGCCTGAGCCTTGAAGCTTCGGAAGTACCCTCTATTTCTGTGCAGAAGGAGGACCAAGAGGCCCTCTTTGCTTTCCTGATTGCAGTTTTGTAAATGCCTAGTTTAGACTTATAGCTATTCCATGAGTCCTCACTATTGCTACGCCTTGCGTTGTTAAAGTCTCTACGACAGTCCTTTCTGAGAATTTCAATCTCCCGAGACAACCATACGGGTTTATGGGATTTTTTGAAAACTTTTTTCGGACATGCTCTGTTTAGTGCATCCGAGCATTTTTTTGTGAAGTCTAGAACCAGAAGGTCCAACTCTTCTTTGTTAGCAACGGGGGAAGAAGTGACTGAATTCAGTGATGTTTTAATTAGTTTATTATACCATCTCCAATTTGTCTTACGGAGATTTCTTATTTTTAGAGGCATGGATTGATTGGTTATCTTCCAGCCGAATTCTATATACCTATGGTCCGAGAACGAGTGTTCTTTTAAGACCTTCCAAGAATGAATTTCTTCCGAGAAGTTTTCTGATACTAGGGTGATATCCAGAACTTCTTCTCGATTTTTGATAATAAAAGTTGGCTCATTGCCCTTGTTCATTATATTTAATTTAGTGTTTAGTAGGAAGTTAAAAAGTGACTCACCTCTGTCGTTGTTGTTAGTGCTGTTCCATTGTGAGTGGTGTGCATTTGTATCTCCACCCAGAATGATGTGTGTGGCTGGATGAGTTCCCTGCAGGAGTTCCCGGAAAGATTGCGTGGGTATGGGCTCATCATAGGGAAATTAAAAGGAAGCAATCCTTAGTTTATTGGGCCCCAGCTCCAGGCTGACCACAGAGAGGTCCCCGTGACTAAACTGAGGGAGAATAAAGCAATTCAAGTTAACTTTCGCTAAAATACAAGTTCGAGTTTTACCTTTGTTAGATACATAGTAATTTTTGTAGTTTGGTGTATTCAGGCCAAGGATTTTGTTGTTGTTCATCCAAGGTTCCTGAATCAGCACCAAGTCGACGTCGCCCGTTGCCAGGTGACGCTGGAGAGCAGCCGAAGCTGCTTTGCAGTGATGCAAGTTAATTTGGAGTACCCGGAACATCCTTTGGTACTCCAACAATCGTGGTGTCAGCCTCTTCGTCGCTGAAGGGCTCCTCTGACGGAGCCTGCTCCTTAAGGAGATTTGTCATCGCCGTCGCTAGTTCGGACGCGGATGATAGCTCATCCTCGCTTCCAATCAGCTCATCGATGAATAGAGCTGTAAGTATGCAATACTTTTGTAAAAAAAAATAAAATAAAAAATTATCTCATTTATTACTATAGTAAACTTACTATAGTAAATTTTTTTCTTATGTGTATTTTTTTTCCTTTTAATAAAATACTTTTATTTTTAAAAACTCAAATTTTCATATAAATAACCAGTTTCAGTTTCAATTTCGGTTTCGGCCGAATATTATAAAACTGCCGTATATTCGGTTTCGGCAAAAATTCCGGTTTCGGTCATTATATAAAATTTAAAAATGCGAAAGGGGTATATTAACTTTTTCACTCCGTTTGTAACGCACAAAAGGAGGCGTGGCAGGTATAAAAAAGTATATATACTTTAAATCAGCATTACCTGAGTCGATTTGGCCATGTCTGTCTGTGATCACAATAACAGCCGAAATTTTGGAGTTATCATAACGAAATTCAATATATAAGATTTATATTAATAATATACAGTTCAAGTTTAAAAATTAGCAAAGTCGGATGAAAATCACGCCTACCTACCATACAAAGTGATTCAACAAAACTGTAAAATCCCGTATTTTAGCTTATTTGAAATTTTAATTGTTGTTTTATTTTTGTAGTTTGTATCTAAATATTTCACATTTGAAACTCAGAATCATTTGTATTTATTATTTATTAAAGTTTATGCAAGCAATTTCAAGTTTTGGAATTTATAAAGGTTCAACTATTATGATGACGTTACTTTGTATGGGAGATGAGGGGAATTTTTTTTATTTTAAAATCATTTTATGCATCGAGTGCATAGTTAAGATTAAAACATATATGCAAAGTTTTAAGCCATTTTACTATTTTTTGTGAAATTTAAGGAGATTTTACTGGTTTCATAAAGTCACTTCGTGTAGGAGGTAGACGTAGACTCTATTGGCTTTTTCCAAATTTAATAATCAAAGTGCATATTAGAGGTTCAAGCATATGTGCAAAATTTTAACTCATTATATTAATTTTTGTGGAATTTAAAGAGATTTACATTTTCGATAAAGTCACTTTGTATTGGAGGTAGGCGTGGTTTTCATCCGATATTGCTCATTTTTAAACTTGATCTTAATTTTTAAATAAAAAGCTTATGCTCATCAAGTTTGTATGCTCCGTTTGTAATGCCTAAAAGGAGTGACAAAGTTAATATACCCCTTACGCATTTTTGAATGCGTGGGGCTTTAATCATGTGTTCTCTTCGCAATGTTGGCGGGAATAATCAACAATTATAATAAGTGTTCTTATCTAAACATGTTAACCCTCGAGAAGGCGCGCTATGAGCATTTTGCTCACGCAATTTTTAAATGGGTAAAATTCATCTTTTTTATTACGCATTATGTTTATTATCTTTGGTAACGGTTGTCCTCCGCGTTTTGGCAAGCTTTTGCTGAGATCAGTGCACGGTTGGAGCTTAAGGTATGCGGTTTAAAAATTACAGTAATTCCTTAATAAGCACAATGATCACGCGCGACAATTCATTCTACTCTGCGAGGCGCACCTTCTCCAGGGTTAAACATATAAACTTTTGATGATCGATAAAGTGTAAATGTCGACAAAATTACAGCTGCAGCTAAGGTTGCGGAATCTCTTTTATTCAATTTTGAAAATTTTTGTAAACATAGACAAATAAATAAAATATGTATTTACTTCAACTACTTTAAGTATGTAATGATTAGCATCAAAAGGCAACCCTTATTCACACACGTAGATTTACATGCTAGTTTACACTCCAAAACCGGCTCGGATGTGATGTAAACTCACGCACATATAAATTTTTACAGAAAACTTACGAACATGTAAGTTCGCAAGGTTAACAATGTTTACGGGTCAGTTACATGCTTAGATGAGAACCCTCAATATAAATAATTTCACACTTAGTGATGTGCAACGAAAACATAAGCAAATATTCGCAACGATTACTTTTGCATTGCTCTAATAAATATTATTTGCTAAAATTTTCAACTTTTATGTAAATTACCATTATTTCTAAATTGCATTACTGAATTAGAGAAAATTAAAACTTTTTTAATAATACAAATTATTTCAATCATTAAAAAATGCAACTTAAATGGAAGTTACCAGTTTTAAAGGTATCTTTCGAGTAGATATATCTTAATAATACACAACATTACTGACATTAGATAAATCATTAGAGTTCTCACTTGCCGCAAAGCCAGTGAGAAAAGTGACACATTTTTATCGATTCACTTTGCGTACAGAAACACTTCTTTAAAAGGTTTCATTGAATTAAATCAGAACATGTGATAGCTTATCGATTTGGAACGAATGAATCAAACAAAAATCGATTCAGATTCATATAGAAACATTGCAGGTAAGAGTGACTTCTGAGTGACGTCAAATCTGCAATATGAGTCGGTAACTACGATCGCTACGAGTTCCAGGAACGAACTACTGATTTGCTCGCATTCACTCTGCACGGCTTATTTGCTGAGCAGGTTACTGCCTGCGCCTGCCCTCGCATCAGCGTTTACTCTGTCCGCAACCTTACAGGGAGCATGTAATGTAGTTTGTCTAAAAGAAATACAATTATTATTAAGTTTAAATGTGTTTTTTTGCAAAATTTAGAGTTGTTCTGCTTCATTTTCTCGATGTTAATAAAAGTTGCACTAATAATTTTAGCATTTCGTTACCTCTACTTTAATTGCCATCCAAATAGTGTCTATGTTATTTTTGAGATTCTTCCTTTTACAAATATTTCTTGCAAGTCAATGATGTCAGTTTTCTGCAACTGAGTTTTTCAAATGGTGGAGCTCATCAAATGATGCTTTTCAAGCTCTCGCAAAAATAGACAACTGATGAAATTGCGCGTCATAACTACGTATCGAGCACAATTTATATTGACCAGTTTGAAGTTTTTCTACATAAATGTAACTTCGGAAGCTGTGTTGTAGCGAGGTATTTTCATTGTTGCTTTTTTGCTGTTATCGTTTGTGAAATGAACTATTTTAATTGAGTTTTTTCTCTATCTTTCATCTTTGCTACATTTTTCATTGTGCCACAACTTGTATCTTACTTGCCTCTTTTAATTACTTTGAGTTTTAATTAAATTTTTCTTCCACATATTTCCGATTTATAAATGACTTCAAACTAGTCAATGTAGAAACAAATAAAATTTGTAAAATTTAATAAGAAATGAGTTTTTATCATAAAACAAAAAAAAAATAAAAAAATCCAAAAAAACAAATGTATCATAACCATAGACTGGTGAACTTAACTTCTTAAAATGTAAACACGTGTCCTGCAATATTTTTGTTTCTGTTATAATTTGTTTGAATCAAATGAAAAATTTTGTAATAATTATTTAGAAATTAAAGTTTGCTTTAAACATGCCATCTTTAAGTATGTCAGTTCTTTTAATAAGTAAATATATACTTCTATTTCTCATTCAAAATTTCTATTTTACCAAATTTTTACTTCACTTTTCTGTTTTTTTTTATATTTATTCGTCTTTGTTTTATTAGACTGTAATTCATCTAACTTGCAAATTTTACTATGTAAGCACAATAATTTTATGTGTATTTTTACCTTTTAAACCAACATTAATACCAGAGTTAAATGTTTCATACCAATGTAAAAAGAAATTATAGAATTTATTGTCCATTTTGCATTTTAATTTTACATGTTGCTTATCTCAGTAGTTTTAAGTACTTTGTTACTTTGTAAGCAGAATTATTTAAATTATAAGTTTAATGTTTAAACCAATGCTAAAACCCATTGTTGTACTATAGCCTAATGTTGTAAATCGAAAACACAAACCAACGACAAACAAGACAGAAGAAGCAAAAGAATTTCGTATAGAATAACGTATTGCTTCTCGTGTCTAACTTTTCGTTGGTTTGCGTTTTCGATTAACAACGTTAGAGTCTGAACAGAATCAAAAATCGTGGCGACCGACGATTGAAATAGCATAGATTCTAAGTCTGCGATTTATCGTTGCGGAAAACGAGCTGCGGTTTTTTCTACATTTTTCATGTATTTTCCAACAACAACGAATCTTCGGCCGCAACGATTTTTGGTTCGGTTCAGGCTCTTAGGCGGTAAGTCTTGCTGTACCCCAAAATCTAATAAATCTTATAAATACAAAAGAAATTATTCACAAAAACATGTATTCGACCTAAAATTGAGCTAATATTAATTAAATGCACTGAACAAAACGCAAATTTTTTGAACGTACTAAAAAGTTTTGAATCTTAAATAAAAAGTCGAAAAAGTAATTATGATTTTTTTATGTAAAGAAGAAGGAAAAATTCCATCCAAGAATTTGAAAAATTAAAGCAGAAATACTATCCTCTTTTTAGTTTAAAAGTACTTTTTTAATTCTGCATGAACTAAATCGGATTCATGAAATCAAGCCAATTTTTAAATTCAACAACTGACCCCAATCCACACAGTGTGTAACGAGTGAGGCCATAGTTAAAAAAACAAAATTTTAAAAGGAAAAAGAAAATTTATAGTATATACGTCTAAAGAGAATACTTGAATTAAGTGTAATCCACAATATTTCTTTATAACATGTATTTTTGTAAGCACACGACAGCATGAATGCCTTCCATTTTTTCTAAACAAAAAAAAAATACGAAACATTTACTAAACATTTACGAAAAAGTAAAACTACTTTTGTGAAATTCATGCATAAATTGCTTAAATTAATAAAATTTAAATGTTTCTCTTTGATAATATCACAAAAAAAAAATATGTTTTTAATAATTTTTAATTTTTTTGGCCACGGTAGACTTTTCTGTGGAAATGCCCATATGTTAATGAATACTAAATTTTTCAATTTTCTAAAAGATAGTTAAGTTAAAATATTTTCCATCTGTTTGATACAAATAAACTTAATGTTGTTGATGTTAATGATCTTAAAGAAAAATTCAAAAATATTCCAATGCCAAATGTCAACGGCAACGCCTACACTAACTCCTTTGGTAATCTTAGAAGGAATTTAATCTTTTCGTTTCGCTGCGTTGACCAATTCTAGGTACTTCAGAGCATTCTGGCAATTAAATCAAATGCCACTGGCATTGATGAGACAGACGCACCCCGTATTTCTAAAATCCCTTCTTCCTCTGATATTACCTTTCATTTCCCACATTTTTGTTCACACACATCCACTTTTCCAAGCAGCTGGAGAATAGCTAAAATCATACTAATTCCTAAATGATGCAACGAATATCGCCCGATAGCTATCCTATCTTTCTTATCTAAGGCACTAGAAATATTACTTCATCGCCAAATTAGTACGTTTATTAACAAAAATAAACTTATAAGTGCGTTAAGAAGCTGCGTTACCGCATTTATAGACGTAGCTGAAAACATTCGTGCTGGTATAGATGAAAACAAAGTCAGTTTTTTAATCCTGTTAGATCATTCAAAGGCATTTTATTCTGTCGATCACACTATCCTTCACACCAAACTTCTAAATTATTGTAATTTTTCGCCAACTGCAGCAAATTTAATGCAGTCGAATCTAACTAAAAGATCGCAAACTTTATGTCCGAATAGTTTGATATCTAATTTTTTCCCCCTTAAACGTCAAGTCCCACAGGGATCTGTTCTTCCTCTGACTACTACTGTTCTCAATTTATATTAACGATTTACCTGATATTATTTAAAACTGTCACATTCATATGTATGCCAGCTGTGTTCAGCTGTATGCAAGTTGCATTCGGAATCTTGAATCTTATTGTATAGCTAATATCAACAATGTCTTAAAGCGTATGAATAAATGGGAAGCGAAAACTGTTAATGTTTCAATCCAAAAAAGTCAAAGTGCTTAGTTATAACAAAAAAACTAATAGGCACTGCAAATTTTTCGAAAGTCATTCTAAACAATTGCGCAATACAATTGGAAGATTCTGATAAAAATCTTGAAATTATTTGTAATAGAACGTTGTCTTGGAGCGCGCATATTAGAAGTACCGTTGGTAGAGTACACGGTATGCTACGTGCTCTGTGGATAACTCAACACTTTACGCCACTAAGAATTAGATTAGTTTTTGCAAAAACCGATATTCTTACCAGTCTATTCTACGGATGTGAATAATTAGCAAATTGTGGTATTTCTTGCAAAACAAAACTTAGTGTCTTACAATATGTTATGAGAATTTGTAATATGACCTTCGATAATATTCCAAAATTCCAAACTCTGGTGATGCTGCATAAAGCGATATACTCTGGTGAGCCTGCATATTTACGCGATAGACTGTTTTTTCGAGTTAAACTCGAACTAAAATTTGAATCCTGATTCGACACTTTTGCTTAACCTCGTAAAGACAATTCTATGTCTAACGCTCTAAGACGCGAGACATATTTTTAATGTCTCAGAATTTCTCTGAGGATATTATCGCACTGACTGAAACTTGGTTAAACGGAAGCATTACTGACTTAGAATTGTTTGATAACAGTTTTGAAGTTTATAGAAGAGATAGACATGCTGATAATACTTCTGCTGTCGGTGGAGGTGTCTTATTAGCTGTAAGGAACTCCTTCGTTAGTTCCATTATTGTTATTCCCTGCTCTGCTAACATCGAACTTATATGCGTCAAGGTTGTACATTGCAATTCTAATTCTAAGAGCAGTGTAGAAGTTTATGCAAGCCTTGCGGATTGCATAGAATATGTCATAAGCATAATTGACGTTAATGACGACATTTTATTGCTAGGTGATTTTAATCTGCCTGACTTGAAATGGGAATCTTCTGACGATGATACATATTTTTGTGCATCTAATTCGAAGACTCGCCAAGAGCATATATTTGTTAATATATGTTCTGACTTACAACAAGTGAGTTGTATTTATAATAGTCGTGAAAGACTTATTGACCTGGTCTTAACTACAGATAGTAACAATGTGATTGTTGAGAGGGCCCCTCATGTTTTGACTGCTGTTGATGAATACCATCCACCATTGAGCATATGGTACAAATCAGACAGGGATAATATAGTAAAGTCTAACTCAATAGATAAAGTTTATGAATTCAATTTTAAAAAAGCTGACTTTTTGAAGTTGAATCATTTACTTCAAAGTAAACTTCATGTTATTTTAGAATATGTTAATAATAACACTCTTGATGATTCAATTAATTTTTTTTATATGGAAATCTTTGCTATGTTTTCTCTGTCCGTGCCATATAGTCTCAAATTTACGAAAAATTGTGCTTACCCGTGGTACACAAAGGAGTTAAAGATTCTTCGCAACAGCAGGAATAGGGCATGGAAAAAAATATGTCTGTAGCTTAGACTTGAATGACCAAGAAATCTACAAGCGTTTGTTTCTGGATTTTGAAAATTGCTCAGCTACCTTATATCAAAATTATTTAGACAGTACTAAGCTGAGAATATTGTCTGATCCGAAGAAATTCTGGGGTTTCATAAACACCAAAAAAAAAAATCTGATGGATTCCCTTCATCATTTAAAACCTCTGACGGATTTACTGACGATCCTGTCGTAATTTGTGGTTTATTTGCCAATCTCTTTAAAGAGTCATTTTTTTCAGACTCTTTTAATCCTGATGAAGAGTACTTTGAATATATGAACTCTACACCCAGGGTTTCGTTGGATTCTATATCCTTTACTTCAGAGGATATTTTAAAGTATATTGGATTGATCGATGAGGATTTTAATGCTGGACCTGACGGAATTCCTGCCGCAGTGTTAACACGATGTGGTTCCGTTCTAAGTCAACCACTGTCCATGTTATTCAATAAATCAATTAGCGAAAGTATTTTTCCACTTTTTTGGAAAAAATCTTTTATAGGTCCTATCTATAAAAAAGGTTGTAAGAACGATATAAACAACTACAGGCCTATCGCGAAACTCTCGTCAATTCCAAAACTTTTTGAGCGGCTCGTGTATGATCGTGTGAAAATTCACTGTGGGAAGGTCATGACAACTCGTCAGCATGGATTTGTTACTGGCAGATCCACTGTGTCTAATCTCCTCGATTTTACAACGTTTTGCTTAAATTCATTTTATTCAGGTAACCAGGTCGACTGTATTTACACTGATTTTAGTAAAGCATTTGATAGACTACCACACAACTTAATTCTATTTAAACTAAAGTTAATGGGTTTTCCACAATTTTTTGTAAGCTGGATTCAATCGTATCTGACAGAGCGATCTTATCAAATACGATTTCGAGGCGTATTGTCAGCTGAATTTATTGCTGAATCAGGTGTTCGTCAAGGTAGCCACCTTGGTCCACTTCTGTTTTTTTAGCCATTAATGATGTAACCCACATCATCAAACACTCTCATCTACTTATCTATGCAGATGACATGAAAATATACTTGAAAATATAATTTATGCTAAAGACAGTTCAGATCTGCTCCAGTCTGATTTGAAACCCTTTGAAATATGGTGTTCCTAAAACAATATGTTTCTAAATCCAGATAAATGCCAAACTATGACCTTTTCGCGAAAAAGGAATAGTTTAATTTTTGATTATAAGATAAAAGATACTGCATTAAGTCGTGTAGATGCTGTCAAAGATCTGGGTATATGCATGGAATCTAAGCTATCGTTTAACGTTCATATTGATTACATTTAAAGAATTTAATGGTATGATCACAACTACAACGGTATATTATGCAATTGTGCGACCTCACTTAGAGTATGCAAGTCAAGTTTGGTCCCCAAGTTACAATGTACATGTTGAACGTATAGAGAGAATCCAAAAACGTTTTGTTCGGTTTGCTCTAAGGGGCTTAAGTGCAACTGACACTTTAAACCTTCCTCCTTATGAGGATCGTTTAAAACTATTAAAAATGCAATCTTTGAATGAGAGAAGGAAGTCTGCAGATATCGTATATTTACACCAACTCATAACTGGTGTATTCGATTCACCAGAACTCATAACTCTTATAAATTTTAACACTAACCGTAGAAGCAGTAGAAATGCTAACAATTTAATTTACTTACCTTTTAGTAGAACAAATTATATGGCTACTGCTCCTTTACATCGCATTAGTACCTTTGTTAACAACTGTAGCTTTTTTGATGTTAACTTATCGAAAGGTCAACTCAAAAGTTGATTGAAAACTAATGTATGATTTGATCTATGTAAACGCATGGTTAGTTGTTATGTCTTGGGTTGTCCCTGAGCCAAACCTATATTATGGTGGGTAAATTTTTCTCACTTTGGATTGTTTTAAACCACTCTTATCGATATCATTAGGGCTATTCACGGTTTGAGCGTACTTTTAACAAATCGTATTTATAGCATTTGTTATTGTTCAAACTGTGAGCACCTCGCCATGTGACTGTCGTATTAAAAAATTGTGCAACCCTGTGATGTATGTGATTATGCGGCTGTAGACAGAGCATAAAAATACGAGGTACAAAAAACACGTCCAAGGGCTGCTTTTATTTACGCGTGCCTGCGTATTTGCGTTTGTATGCAAAACAACAACAAAGCAAAATGCGCTTTCGTAAATTGGCGTACAAATAGCAGATCGTACAAATGGCGGACCAGCGTATTCGAACTGTGAATGGCCTTATTGAGATATTTTAATGTTATTTGGGCTGGTTCTTAAGATGATCTAATGCGGAGAAAGTGCGAAAAAGCTGTAGTAGCTGAACTCTATTGTTATTGCATGTCTACGCAATACGTCTTTGGAACTCTTTACCTACTGAGTCTAGATCTGTTCATAATGCTGTGAAATTTAACAACAAATTATCTATGTATCTCTCATTGTTGCAATTATATAAGATATAACACTAAAAAACTAATTTTTTATTTTTTTTACCTTACTTTATGATGTTTTAAGTAAAAATTTTTTTTTTTATTTTCAAAATCTTTTAAAATGTTAATTTTTAGTCATAACTCATGTTATTTTTTAGTTATATTAATGATAATTAGATACATGAAGCTGGTACTGTAATAATAAGGTTTCTTTAAAAAATTTTGTTGTACTAGCTAGTCACAATAAATAAATGCAAATAAATACAAAAATCTTAAAGACTATAAAAAATCTTTGTGCAATTAATTTTTGAATATGACATCCTTACCTAAAGAAAAAAAAAAACCATTCCAGATTCAACGTTTTGACTTTCGACGCAAATATCTTCGTTGCTTTTTAAAATATATTTAAATCAATCACCTTTGTCTAAAGCTCCTAAAAGCTCAATTTCAAAAAATTGTGCAAAAGTTGTTTCTGTTTAAAAATAACAAAAGCCGAAAATTGTCATTTTTATTCTTTTTTCATTTTTCATTCATTTTTATGCCAAACGGTTTCACACAAAATCTTTTGTTCTATTTTATTCAAACGTCTATTTTTTTCCCATACCATTGAATATTAATAGTATTTAAAACTAACTTTTGTTTTACAATTTTCTTTCTTTTGATATTTGAATCTAATACAATTTCTATATTATTACATTCATCAACGCAATGTTTTCATTAATAATAAGGCAATGAAACTGCAAGTCATTTGTACTTTAAAACATATTAAATTGATCAAATTTTCATCGACATTGATTGAAATCAAGATGTATTTATGAAGGTGGCAGAAGTAAGTGACGTCTATCAAATCGGCACCGTAGCAATGTCAAAATTTAAAAAAAAAAATCAATATTGCCATATTTTGAACAAAAATCCAATGAAAAATCCTATGTTTTAATACTTTATCCTATTGGCTTGAGGAAAAAAAAGCGTGTTATTTTTATTTTGTAATTTTTTTGTGAAGTGTGTCAATATTGTGATGGAAAAAATAGAAAATATGCCGAAAACTGTGCGATCTGCCAAAGTACTTGGAGCAAGGAAAACATATGTTTTTGGAATAAAAATATTAATACATGTATACTTAATAAAATAAAAGGCCACCAATCTACATTGCTTTACTTTATTACTATAAAAACATCTAAAATTTGACTGGTTGTGATGTTCCGTAACATAATCTTCTCTCCCGACTTCAAAACTCCCACTCAAATAATTTGTTCCACAAAAAAGAAAATAATAGAAAGTGGCATCACTTGCACAAAAATTTTGACATTGTTACGGTGCCGATTTGATAGACGTCACCTACTTCTTCCACCTTCATAAATACATCTTGATTGAAATCACGGGCTTACAAATTCATTCATAAAACAAATTTTCTACACGTTAAGCTACAGACGTGAGACATAAAATATTTTTAAATAGCCATTTCCTTGAATCTAAAAACTGTGTCAAATAATGCTCTAAAGTCATTATGAAAACAAAACAGGATTTAAAACGGCTGCTGTCAAATTAACAAAATCATCTATATTTTCATTGGCCGCATTCAGCGCAGACAACTGTTGTGAATTGTAATGGTAGCGCTACCTTAGCAAGCGATGTTTTTTTCTAAATGTGTTGCTACTCTACACGTCAGAAATTAAATTTAATTCAATTATATATAATTTTTATGTAAATTTAATTGAACTGCAAAGGTTTCACACTTAAATTTGCTTCGTTCTTTCTATGTTTTTTACTTTAACAGCGTCAGCAGCATCTGACAGTTAACTCAACAGTGGTGTTCATGTAGCATAGAACTTTTTCGCTCTATTAAATGGCGTCTGCTACCTGATCAGTTAGAGTAAGCGCTACCAAAATTTTACCAATCAGCGAATTTTTACACAGTTGCCAACTGTTGTCTGCTCTGAATGCGGTCATTGTTGCTTTGCTCTTGCATTTGCTATTCTTCATAAATATATTTTGCTGCTGCAGCAAACTATGAAAAAAACTAATACTAACAATACCGATCAAAATCATTAAGACTAACGATAAGAAAACGAATCTTAAAATCGAGATGTAGTAAATAGATCACAAGATATAACATTTAGCAAAACCAATTAAAGACTATGCTTAACTTTGAGAAGCCATCTATCCTCCAGAGGACAGTACATGTGTTTTGGGCCAAGATGGGGGAGTATTCATTCCAATTGCTAATTTCAAGCGATACAGCATGTTGTCGCTTCACTCAATTTCAAAATTTATATAAACATTTTAATAACTAGTCAAAAGTTAATGGGGAAAAGCAGTTAGCCGTTCCTTTAGTACAATGAATAATTAAAATTGATTAAAATAAAAGCCAATTTGCGTGACAAAAGAAATAAATAAAATTTAAAATTAGTAAATACAATAATGTGCGTGCTAGAATTCAAGAGAAAAATATGTTAAGAATATTGGGTTCAATCGAAATAATTAACACATTTCAACAAATTAGGAACATTTCCTTGCACCAGAGCAACTGCGTCAAGTTTGATAGATACCTTCTGTTAGTGGATTCACTATGTAGACTCTTCCTAAAAAGGTCAATTCATTTGCCTGAATCAAGCCATTGTTTTGCTTAACACTACACCTACAGGCTTTAGTACACGCCCTAACCTTTCGACAACGGTCTAATAAGCGCTTTTCAATGAACTTAATATTCTTTAAGTTAAATTAAAAAATTAAAAAAAAAATTATTCAGTTAAGACACAAGCTATTTTGAGTGATACAATAAAAAACATTTATTTTTGCGGCAGAAAATATATATTTTAAGACATAAGACTGTCTGTTTTTGCCTGTCAACGCCTCCTTGGCAAAATGTTGGGCCTCAAACCGAAAATGATTTATTGGACGTTTACAACAATTGTGAGATCTATGGTTAAGTATGCAGCACTTGCATAGTGGCCCAAGGTCCAACAGCGCACAGCAGCTAATCAAAGCTGCAAAGAATGGCGTGCTTTAGTATCACTGGGGCAACGAGAACGTGCCCATCTGAAGCTCTGAATGTAATAATAGGGCTACCCCCTTTAACGATCATTATCGAAAAAGAGGCATGTTCAAGGGCACTAATAATGGAGGAAATCGGTGATTACAAGGCAGGGAATTTTACGGGTCACATGAAGATACTAAAAACCTTCGAAAATGACCCCGTTTCAAAAATTCCCGACAGGATGCTGCCGAAGGTAAACTTCACAAAACGCTACAAGGTCGTTATACCCAATAGGCAACTATGGAGTAATGATAGCTTCACAGTTGATCCTGGCTCACAGATATGGTACACTGATGGGTAAAAATTCAAAAATGGAATAACGGAAGCGGGGATATATGGTCCCAAGTTCCAAAAAGCTATTCCAATGGGATACACGCCGACAATATTCCAGGCGGAGGTATATGCCATTGAAGTTTGTGTCAGAGAATGTCTCCGCAGGAATTCAAAGGGGGCTCACATCTACATACTTTCAGATAGTCAAGCGGCTTTAAAAGCCCTTCAAGCCTACGAACTTGAATCAAGACTAGTCTCCAACTACGTAAAGCTATTAAATACGCTGGGACAAAGCAACAAAATAGAATTATGGTGGGTTCCAGGTCGCGAAGGATTCGAGGGCAACGAAAGGGCAGACTGCCTTGCCAAAAGAGGATTGTCTCGAACTCTTATAGGACCTGAACCATTCTGTAGCTTAGCAAAAGGCTACATTCTAAAAAAAATTCGAATATGGGAAGATAAGAAATTTCAAGATTTACTCAAGCTTACCAAAGCAAATCTTAGAATTCTCACCAGTTTCTTCATAGGCCACTGCTAACTCAGATACGATCTTAAAAATATGAGTCTTTCTGAATCAGACGTCTGCAGACTATGCGAGGAGAAAAAAGAAACCCCCGAATACATTCTATGTGAATGTCCGGCAACCCACAGCCTAAGACGCCTCCATTTTGGCGGGGAAGAAGTGCCCCAGTCAAAAATTTGGAACACCAAGCCAGAGACAGTGCTTAAATATATAAAAAGCCTAAATCTGGAGTGTTAATTAAGGGCATGCACAATAGATCTTATGGGTCGCGGTGCACATGGGCCCACTATAAACTAACTAAGACATAAGACTTGACTAAGGAAAATTTTTTAAATCTTAGAACTATTTTTATAATTAACAAAATAATATTATGAATATTTCTAATTATAACATCTATTTTGTTTTCATCGACCTTTTTGTTACTCAAGCGGTCTGTTGCATAGTTATTTCTAAATATGTTTCCATTTTATTACAATAAAGAAATTTCTAAATTACTCTTAGCGAAAATTATAAATCTACATAAAAACTGAGAAACTACGTTAAAAAAAAATCCTAAGCACATACAAGAAAGCAATTTAACACTCAATGAAACAATCTTTGAAGGAATATACTCAATCGAGAATAGGTAGATAGGTATTGACTCAATCAAATAGTTGGCGAGAATAGGTAGTTTCTTATCCAAAGAACAATTATATTCAGCAAGAAATGTGGATAGAAATGTGGACGGAATGTCGAGGCCATTCCTGCGTTACCTTTTGGCATGATTATCACAATGGATAATATAACTTGGCCTATGCCAGGTCCTGATGGCATCCTATAAATAATGTTATAGAAATCACCAGATGTAGTCACAGCATTTTTATATTTTATACAAACTGCCTTCGTCTCAAACACTGCCTTCATCTTTTAGGAGTTGAAGAAGAGCCAAGGTGGTATTCATACCCAAAACTGGGCGACAAGGCCATAAATAAGCTAACGAATTCAGGCTCAAGAGTCTCACATCATTGATACAAATTATTATGGAAAGAATTCTTTACAAACATCCAAAGGATATTTTAAATATATCTTATTCCCAATATGCATATTTCATTGACATATCCGCAATAACAGCACAACGGTTATTGCAATGATAAAACATCTATCTTCTATAAATTAGAATATATCCAATAAACTCTTGCGGGCTTCATAGATATAGAAGGAGCATTCAATAACATGCATACTAAGCAAACTCGCCAGAGGACCTTCGAAATATCTGCCTGTCCAAAGGCAGTATTAAAGGTTATGATTGGATAGTGGCGGTGAAAGCCTAGTGAGTAGAGTGCGTGGACCCTAATTTTTCTGTTCGTTCGTTACCTCTCTACAGACAATGGCAAACATCAGAGCAAATGGGAAGCATCTTTCTACATCTGTTTTAACGCTACTGCAAAAACTCTAGTGCTTATAAAACTTTTCAATCCGTTGGTTCTACAAAATCAGGCCAGCAAAGTTTCTACAGTACAGTGTCTTTAAACAAAATAAATTTTTTTTCATTAAAAGCATTTAAGTTCATTTTTCTCCTTTTGCTTTCATCTATATTGTAAAACTTTCTATTAAACTGAAAATGATCTGCAATTTCCGAAACTGCGCTGTAAAAGGTGAATCAGACCGGCTGGTTACTTGCTGGTTGTGTGATTCAATTTTTTCATATCAAGTGTGCAACGTTAACTGCGAGGATCTTCGATGCACTCAACGAAAGTAAGGGACTTCATTGGTCCTGTGAAGATTGCAGGTTTACAAACGTTGAGATCTTTTAACTAATTAGACAATCTCGGAAAGGTTTTTTGGAGGTGGCTAAGGATCTAAAGGTAGCACAAGATAGACTGAGTGAATACGAAGATTTGTTTAAAAAGTTTAAAATTATGGATGAAGCTTACAATTCTCCAAAACGTAAACGTTCAAACAAAAATCTTCGTAGTTCAGCTAAACCTACTGATATAGCCATGCCATCGCCCAATAATAATAATACTGTTCTACCTTCTACTGTAACTGTTTTCCCTAATGTGAACATACAGCTTGAAGATCAATCAACTGGAGCTGTCAATACTGATCAAATGACTGATAATATCACAGTTCTTTCTTTCTTTCAAACATATATCTGATGCATCTGGTGATTTGAAAACACATTAATATAACAGTCTAAATGGGTTAATGGACCTAAGCGTAAAATGGAAAATTTTGGTGAATAAACATCTAAATAATCTAAATGTACCTAAACCTGGGATCTTCAGTTGCCTCATATCTTCATGATGATTGTAACTACACTTGGCGACGGTACCGTGGTGTCTTGGGTCTTTTTACCTCTTGAAACACTACGTTAGATCTATATGTATATGATCATATATATTAATATGAGTGGCCGATAAGACCTAGTTTGTCTTGGTGCCTGCGTTTGCAACTGGTTTTCTTTATTTTATGAAAATTGGTTTGGTGAAGTTGACCTAGTTTGTCGAGTAACCACCCTGTCAAGCCTGGACCTCACCGGCTTCAGGAAGACAGAACGATATATATTATATATTTACCTATTGGAGTGGTGTTTTATTGGGTATGAGACCTTGTTTGTCACACGACTCCGCCGATGTCCAGACACAAAAATTGTCTAACTTGACCTTGTTTGTCTTGAAAACGCAACCCTGCTTTGCTGTCTAATATTACCTTAATAATATTACCGATTTTGACTTAACTTTTTTTTTTATTTTTATACTTTAGTAAAATTATATACTTTAAACAATTTATTAAAACATTTAAGTTTGTTAATAATACATGATTTCAATCAAAATCATACTTTTTATTTTTGAATTGCATTAAATATCTTATTTTATAATTTTAAATTTGCTATAAAACCTGTTAAGGCTTAGCAATCAAATAAATAAATAAATAAAAAACTGCCATGTAAAGCTTCTTGAGAACATAAGCCGTTCGGAGTCGGTGTTGAACTCGTAGGTCCAGTTCTTGACCATTTGCGTTCAAACATTGCGTTCAACACGCACAACACCATTGATCAATAGAAGCTCGGTCAAAGTCCTTTTTAGGGCTGGATGGAGAAATTCATGGGGCACGTACCATAAATTGTTCGAAAAATGAGTTCATATTTGAAAAGATTTGTTTGCTGTGCTCTTTACTTACCTCTTTGTTGTTGCAAAATGTTGCTTTATTAGCATATTTAGCATTAAGCTCAAATATAATAAAAAAAAATATTATTTTAGAACCATAAGTTATTATGTTATTATTAGTGTACGACCGAATATTCGGTTTCGGTTACGGCCAATTTTGGCCCGTTTTGTCCGTTTCGGCTAGTTTCGGATATTCGGCTTCAATATGGCTCAATATTTACTTATGGTAAAAATTTCTTGAACCAGTCATTTAATTAAAATATATAAGTTTGGTTAAATAAAAATATTTACAACGCATTGTACAAAAAAAAAATATGAATTCGACTTCAATTGGTTTTATTATGTTAACACAAAACATTTTGGTTAATTTTATGCGTTAGATAGTATCATTTCTGATTTTATCATTTTTTCGCAATTAATATTAAAGTTTTATAAAGCCAAAAATTGATAATTATACTTCCGAACGAATTCTGTGTGTGTGGAATAAAGGAAAAAAAAACAAAATATTTCTATTTAAATAATACTAAATCTTAAAAAAAAAAATAACAAAAATACTTTGTTTTGTTGTTCTATAAAAATATACATTGTAGGTGCATACTATTTTGAGTGTGTACCGAAGATATAAAGTATGCAATACTTTTGTAATAAAAAATAATATAAAAAATTATCTCATTTATTATTATAGTAAGCTTCAATTAATTATTATAAACTTAAATATTCAAATAATACTTTTTATATTAAATTTTTTTTTCTTATGTGTATGAAAATACTTTTTCCTTTAAATAAAACAAATTATTTTTAAAAACTTAAATTTTCATATTAATAAGCAGTTTCGGTTTTGGCCGAATATTAAAAAATGGCCGAATATTCGGTTTCGGTTTCTGCCAAAATTCCGTATTCGGTCGGACACTAGTTATTATTATTATTGAAAACAAGTTTATTATTATGTTTACATATACAATAACAAATTCTTTAAAAAAAAACCTTCTTCCCGCCTTCAGTGGTTGTATACCAACTGTTGGAGCCTAGATTGATTCGTAATAAAGACCTAAACAAAGAGCACAACAAACAAATCTTTGCAGAATCAGTGCAGTCGCTTTTTCGAACCTTTCATTTTGTAAAGTAGTAGAAAAACATTGCTTTGAAGGCGGCATACAGCCAGTGCTACCAGCTCCCAAAAATATTTATCCCTAAAGCTTTAGTCAAAAACTCCTAAAATCGCTACAATTACATGGAAATCCCCCCAAAACAAAAAAAAGATCAATTAACATTTTGTTATAATCTTCAGTTATAAATGATTTTTATGACTGTTCTTATTCAAAACAAGGTGAACGCGATTTTAAATTTTTGTTGTAAAAACTTAACACTTGAGTTGAGAAACCATACAAAATCATCTTTTCTGTCTCTTTCAAGTTTTACAGCTTTAGCAAAATATTTAGACGTCATGTGCACTTTGTTTTTTTACACCAAGGTAACTAGCAGGGAATGAAAAAGGAAAAAAATTAAGGAGTAAATGCATAGCAAAATCGGAATAAATTCAAAAATTCCGTAGTAAATTGGATTATCCAATGCTTAAGAATATCAAAAGGCCACTAAAAAAACCCCAAAAAATATAAAACCCCAAAAAGATCCCATTCATCTTTTTTTCTCCCTAAATGTAGGATCCCCCCTAAGTGAAGTTTTAGGATCAATCTAATTTTCCCCCTAAGTTGGGAACACTGCATACAGCACAATAATTCTGTTTTGATTTAACCAGGGTACGTAAAGCAATCAAAATGTGCTATTGCTCTTCTGTGTTATCTTTGCTATGAGTTTATCATTTTCAATTATTCAGATCGTATGTAGATACAATATTCACTCTTCTTTGAACTCCTCAACTGCTTTCCTCGTTCGTGAGTTTGTATGCTGAGAAATTTTAAAAGAGCGATGTCGCGTTGATGAGAGATGTTGAGTTTTCGTAGCTCGTGAATTTTGAAATGATAAACTCATTGAATCGCTCGCTTTTGATGCGAAACTTTAGTTAAACACTTAGCACATAATAAATTAAAAGGATTGAATCAATAACACTATGAAACAAAATGACAGTAACTGACTCGGGGGTGAACCAAACCAATCTCAAACGATAGTATTTTACATCAATAACAAAAGCAAAGTCCCTTTTTGCTCCACTACGTCACAAATAATTTTTACAGTGGTTTTTTGGTCAAAAATGGAATTAAACAATATAAAAAATTATATGTTAAAATTAATTCAGGGTGGTTCTTGTCTTCGGCAGCCTAAATTGAAATTTTCCGGGGAATATTTTTTCGGAAAACTTTAACCCCCAAGCTGCTTCCAGTATGGGTCAATTTGACCCTTTTTTTTGAGCAACGCGTAAAAGTTATTCAGGCTTATTATGAAAATGGACGTTAAAATCAAAATGCATATCGTGCACTTCGTGATTTTTTTCGGTCAATTTAATAGTACAAATATGCGTGCAATCGGAAAAATCGTGCAAAAATTTGAGCAAACCGGGTCTGTAGGAGATGTGAAAACACCAGTGTATGCTCGTACAGAAAATATTGCTGCTGTTAGCGATAGTGTGGCTGAAGAGCTGTCCACCTCAACTCGTCGTCGTGCCCAACAATTGAACATATACATTAGGGCGGGTCGATTTGTAGGGAGTGAAAAAATTCACCAATTTCCCTATGATTTCCGTATTCTTTGGGTTATTCCATGAAAATTTGCCCAAGGAACCATACCTCTATCGTTAAAATCGAGTCCCCTACTTATTGTTGGTAGATTTTTTCCCAAATTGACGTTCGTATGAAATATTACCTACACGTTCACATCGATAACTCAAATCACTATCGATCGGGTTTAATCGCCAGTAGGCGCGTTGGAAAGGTGAGCTCATTTTGATCAATTTACAAAATAAAATCTCCAACATTGGTCCAACGGTTCAAAAGTTACGGGCATTTTTGTCCAAATTTTGGAGCATTTTTCCATTTTCTTCATGATTTTGTCCAAGAATATTACTTTCATGGACATTTTTTTGGCTCAATTTTTTTGACTTACGAAGCTTACGAACCTTACGTTAAAAAACTAGCATACACTGGAATATTATAAACAAACAAAAATAAAGAAGTCTATAAAGAAACTAAAAACAAAAAGAAATAAACAAACATAACACAGGGTGTTCACCCTGTGAAAAAATATGCCATTAATGTAAAGCGCAAATCAGTCCAGTCGTAACGTAAGGTTCGTAAGCTTCGTAAGTCAAAAAAATTGAGCCAAAAAAATGGCCATGAAAGTAATATTCTTGGACAAAATCATGAAAAAATGGAAAAATGCTCCAAAATTTGGACAAAAATGCCCGTAACTTTTGAACCGTTGGACCAATGTTGGATCCAAAGTAAATTGATCAAAATGAGCTCACCTTTCCAACGCGCCTACTGGCGATTAAACCCGATCGATAGTTTTTGAGTTATGGATGTGAACGTGTAGGTAATATTTCATACGAACGTCAATTTGGGAAAAAATCTACCAACAAAAAGTAGGGGACTCGATTTTAACGATAGAGGTATGGTTCCTTTGGCAAATTTTCATGGAATAACCCAAAGAATACGGAAATCATAGGGAAATTGTCGAAAAATAAATCGACCCGCCCTAATATACATGCTTACAAGGTGCAATTGACTCAAGAACTATAGCCTCTTGACCATTTTAAGCGTCGTCAATAATCAGAATGGTGTCAAGAAATGGCAACAGTGGATGATCGACGAAGAAAATTATCTTCAGTGATGAGGCACATTTTCACCTCAGTGGATTCGTCAATAAGCAGAATTGCCGTATTTGGGCGAATGATAATCCTAGAGTGACTGTCAAAAAACCAATGCACCAACAAAGAGTTACTGTTTGGTGCGGTTTATGGGCTGGCGGCATCATCGGGCCGTATTTTTTCCGAAATGAGGCCGGTCAGGCAGTTTCTATGAATGGTGTTCGCTATCGTGAGATGATAACGAACTTTTTATGGCCCGAATTGGAAGATATGGATGTGGACGATATGTGGTTTCAACAGGACGGTGCCTCTTGCCACACAGCTAACGAAACAATGGCTCTTTTGCGCGACAAATTGAATGGCCGTGTTATCTCACGTGGTGGCGATGTCAATTGGCCGCCAAGATCATGTGATTTGACACCGTTGGACTTCTTTCTTTCGGGTTATTTGAAAGAAGAGGTGTACGTCGATAAGCTAGCAATAATTCAAGAGCTAAAGGATGAGATAATTCGGCACATTAACGGCATAGAACCTCAATTATGCCTCAGCGTCATCGAAAATTTGGACCATCGGATGGAGGTGTGCCATTTGGCCGATATTTTATTCCATACATAATTGAACCATACCAATATTATCATAATAAAAAGAAATAACAATAATTTCCCAAATAATTTGTGTTTTATTCAAAATCAACATCGGCCCTTAAAATTTAACCGCCCTTTATTATAACGGTCCGGCGTAACGGTATAAAGCTAAAATTATATTCGTAATACTTTATGAGTTATAGTAACAAGTTACGTAAGTTGTATTAAGTTAAGCGCTCAAGTTTTTTTTTCTTCACGAATGAGGAAAGCAAAATGAATCAATCGAATGAGTCAAATAAATAATATTGATGAGGAGGTGTGCAATTTTGCTCTTCAAATGAGAGTTTTTGCGAACCCTGGATTAGTGTTCGTACAATAGCCGATAAACATTGACTGCAACAGGCATCCACAGACAAAACGAAAACTTGCCGTCAGAGAGAAATGTCGCAGTATTCTCGACGACTTGATTATAATTAACGCAACAGTGAAAATCTGTATTTCATACAAAGCATAAACAAACTCTTCTTTGTTCGCTTTTGTCCTCTATCAAATTAGAAATATATTGAAGTCTGCGGCGGCAACAATTGTGGTCGTGTCTTCAAAAAATACATCTTCATAAGAAAACATGCGTTCTATTTTTTGACAATTGGCGTTCGTCGCTTGTCGCAATCAATGTGTATCGGCTATAAGCTTATCAAAGTGGATGGTACTGCAAAAACCACAGAAGACTACTGAAGAGTGGACGAAGCTATCAACGAAACAGTCTGTCTAGTCTACTTGGTGGTTTGTTTTACAAAGAACCTGTTGTAGTTTGTTTCTTCATGAACATATTTGGCATTAAGCTCATATAAAAATTAATAGCGATCTGTGAAATACTTTCTACTAGAGCTGAAAGGGTTAAAGATTTACGGTCAAGGTATAGAAGCAGGAGATAATGTTGATATCTATGTGAACGTTGAGAATTTTAATTAAATAGTATGGCAATAAATATTTTACACACTAAAAATTAAACTAATTGTTCCTTGCACATAATGAAATATGTACCTTTTGTTATAGCAATTAAGTCAATTAAACAGATATTGTGTATGTATCGCTAGCCAAGCCGCGGAGGGTTGCTAGTGTTTCAATTCAAAATCTATAAACTTAATAATCATAGTAAGGTACAGTTAGTAGTTTCGTATTGAGCACAGCTGCAACAAGCTCTATCGTCCCAAATTAAAAAACGGTCAAATTGCTCCACTCAATTGGACAATCGCCACATTTCGTCGACTTAACCTAAATTGTTGGCCACTTGAAGATGACGTTCCAGAGTGGGCCAAATTTTTGGATCGCTTCTACTACATCTTTTGTCTAATAATATTTGTGCAGCATCTGGAAGCTGAGGCTCGGTTTCTTTACGTACATTTCGATAATCTTGACCTATTTTTGCAAGGTTTGACCTCATATTTAGTGCAAATAGAACTAGCACTACGAACAATTAAAATTAGCTTGACGAAGCAGCAGTTCAGGCAGTTTTTACAAAAGTTCTATGCTGATATTTATGTCGAGAAGTAAGCGTGGTACCACCATGAGCATTAAAAATAACAAGCCATGGCTCAATTATTTGTCTTTATAGATCCACCAACCCCATCATTTTTCGCAACATACAACTTAAACTTATTCCCAATTTTTTCTGCGCATCTGCCTATATCTTAACACTGCTTTTGTTTGCAATCACTCCCATAATAAGTCTTTTTAACCACCGTCGGGACCTGCCGTTTGATATGATTTACCCCTTCGATATTACGCCGATCTACATTTATTTGCCAATAGCTTTTAGTAATATTTGGCTTGCATTTCATGTGGTAACATTTATCTATGGTCAGGCGAATGTTATCTCAGAAGTTATGTTGGACTTGAATGGACGTTATTTGTTGCTGAACGAAGATCTACAAAATGTCTCCAGAAAACTGCTCAGAGAAGCAGATGATGCTACAATATCGAATAAATTCAGTCAAGAGGTGAAGCGCATTATTAAGCGGAATATGGACTTGAATCAATTTGCAGCAGAAATTCAGGCGATATTTAGTTATCATATATTTATAATGTTTTCGTTTGCTGCCTTACTATTGTGCGTGCTCGGTTTTAAGGTCTTTACGGTAAGTTTTTTAAAGCTTCGATGCTTTGATTTCATCGACATTTATTTATTTGCGTTATTTCTTTAATTTGCTTGCAGAATGTTTCTGAAAGCATCTCTTTCATAGTTTGGATTTGTAGCAAAATTGCGGAAATGCTTGCTATTGGCGAAATCGGTTCCACTCTAATTGCCACCGTAATCTTTGCTAGAATATTTAATACCTATTATTAAAAAATTTTCTTAATTCTCTTGCTATTTTCTCTTAAAGACCAACAATGTCAGTTCCATGTATTACAACTCCAACTGGGAGCTCATCATATCGCAATCCACAAATACTCACGAAAATATTCAACTGATGAAATTATTGGTTATCGCTATCGAAACAAGCCATAAACCATTTCTTTTGACTGGTCTGAACTATTTCAGTGTTTCTCTGACAACTGGCATGAAAGTACTCACATAACTTCACAATGATCTTTATGTGTTTGAATCAAATATGTACCTTATAAATAACCATTTTATGTTTTGTAGATTATTCAAGCGGCTGGATCATATTTTACTTGCTTGGTTGCAGTTCGCGAAAAATAAATTATTCTTGTGACTAAGAAAATTTGGAAACATTTATACATTTTTTTAAAAATTTTATTATATATCATTAATATATAATATCATATATTTATATGTGGACAGAAATTTGAACTGTCACGTTACAATCGTACGTTTATTTGTGCTCAAATATCGATACAGTTATTCAGTCAGCAGGTAAGGCGCATTAGTAAGCTTATTTAATACAGTAAGTAAAAACCAATAATATCTGAATTGCATATGATAAAGGCCATGATTGAAGAACAAACCATTTCTTGTATTATTTTTGTTGTCGAAGTTATTAGCTTTTAAAATGGTCTGTCACGTTACATGATTTTGAAAATCTGATAAAAGAATTAGAGTTTTTATTAGTAAATTCTGCTCTTCTTGCCAATAAATTTCATTTCAAAGAGACAAAACACAAATTTTTGAAGTGAAAACTTCTTTGGGCACGTTGAACGATTTTGATAGAGGATAAATCTTTGGTTTGCGTCATCGTCTTTTTCCGAGTAACTGTCGTTATAAAGATAACATTAAAGGTAAGATAACATTAACATAACGTTAAAGATAACATGATAGCCCAACAAACACAAGAAAAATAATACTCTAACGTTTGAGAAATTTATTATTCTCAAGTTGAGTTTCAGCATTTCTTATCACTTGAGATTAAGCATTTTCTCAAACACTATTCCTCAACTTAAGGTGAAGTTGAGGGAGATTTTAAAAAAAATATTTGTAACTCTGTGGCAATACTTATTTGGATTTACAAAAATGTAAGTCTGGCAACAACAGTGAATCATATGTTTTATTGTTTGAAAAAACATAGTGTCAAATTGTGAAAAATATTTAAAATTTATCGTGCCATTTGCTGAGAAAAACGTAAGAAGAAGTTTATTGAGCCATTTTTGTTAAAAAATAATTGCAAAGAAAAAAAAAATAAAAACAGAAGTGAAGCAGATAATAAAACTACTAGCGGAGCGTGAGTTGGATAGCCTTTCACATCCGAGAACCAGAGTGCAGAGGAAACCCTGTCGTTGGAGGCGGTCCATCCACTTCAAATATTTTATCTGAAAATAATTTAAGTGGGACCGAAAGTGACGGTGACTCGGATACAGAATTAGAAGAAGAAGTTCCATCAAAAACGACAAAATCAGGAGACATCAGGGAAGAGTTAGCAGCGTGGGCTGTTAAGTTTAATATTTCAACTGCGGCTAAGAACAAGTTATTGGCATTATTGCGTAAACTGTAGATGGTATTCCAAAAGATTCAAGGACATTGAAATCCACTCCTAGGATATCTGCAGTGGAAATAATGGGACTAGGAGAATATTTTAATTACGGAATTGCGGACTCGCTAACAGATTTTTTAATGAAGAACTCCTTTAAGTTGATGGAAATCCATCTCAACATAAATGACGACGGCCTCCCACTCGCAAAAAGCTTCAATTTACAGACTTGGCCAATATTAATAAATGTCAATGGAACAGAGGATGTCATGGTTGTGGGTGCTTATTGTGGCAATAGTAAGTCATTATGTCCAAATATTTATTTGCAAAGGTTTGTGGATGAGTTGTCGGAACTATTAGAAACGGGTTTGGAATTCAATGGTAATCACTATTCCATTCAGTGTCGGTCGTTTATTTGCGATGCACCAGCAAGGTCATATATCTGGGAAGTTAAGAGGCACACTGGATTTTCTAGCTGTCTAAAATGTGACCAGAGAGGAGAATTGGTCGGACATAGGATGATTTTTAGAAGTGAAACATGTAATATTAGAACTGATGCTAGTTTCCGTTCGCGATCAGATGTTAATCATCACAAATTGTTAGATACAACAGCTATTGATCATTATTATAAATATTATCAATATTATAAAATCATTTCCTTATGACTACATGCATGTAGTGTATATTGGTGTAACAAAGACTTTACTTCTCGGTTGGATAAGGCAAAGAAATAAAACATATTCTTTGAAATTGCCAAATATTAATTTATTGAATTCACGACAGCTATTTTTGAGCAATCAACTTCCTAAAGAATTCGCTAGGCCACGTGGATGCTGAATCGAAATTGAAAGATTCAAGGCCACTGAGCTAAGGTTATTTTTGTTATATACAGGAATTTTCACACTAAGACGTCTGAGATTCAGAGAGATATACATATTTTTTAATGCTTAGTTTAGGCATACGAATATTACTCAATGAAAAAGCCTGCATTGAAAACAATGAATGTGCAAAAATTCTATTAAATTAATTTGTTTAAAATGTTCCTAAGTTTTATAATGATTCTTTTTCAACCTTTAACTTTCACTGCCTTACTCACTTGCGTAACGATGCTTTAAACTACGGCTGCTTTGAATCTACAATATTAGCGCGTTTAAGTTTGAAAACTTTTTGTCCAAACTTAAAAGAAAATGTAAAAAGAAAAATTAAGTAACTGCACAAATACATAATCGTTTAGTTGAGGAAAGTTTATATTCTACAAAAAAATTTTTTTTTATTATTAACAAAAGCATTAGTGCAGTAAGAACTAAGTTCTTTTATAGCACAACATAAATAGATTCAATATAAGTATAATAACAACTGTTAAATCTTCAGCAGAAAAATTACAAAAAATGGACCTGTAAAGTCAACAACAACAAATTCTTTTTATATATCCACAAAAAAGCCCGACAATTTCTACAGCGTAGAAGATAAAGTATTCACTATAGTAAGCATTTTAACAAAAATTGTATTTTTTATATTATAGCCAAGGAAATTATCGGCTTAGCAGACTTTTTTACTATACCAATAAAATCATCTAATTGTAATATTAAATTTTGTACTAAGTTGCAATATTCCAATTTACAATTCCAGCATTCAATAGAAAAAATATCTAAAAACTAATTATGTTTTACAATTTTGAATGTAACCAATTTATATTTATACCTCTTATTCACATGTAGATGGATTTCAATACCAGTTTTGTAGATACAACAGTAGAGGTGGGTAATAGCACAATTTTTTGTGTGTTGACTAACCAGCACATGTGCACCCTTGTGTGTCAGCACACTGTGCTAGCACAATTGTGCCGCAATCGAACAAAGCTATTATAAAAGTGTCGATAACAAATAGAGTGCTAACACCCTTTTCCATTGATTAGTTGACGATATTCACAAATTGCATATTGTCAATTATTGCAAGTAAACCAAAGTAAAACCAAAAACAACTTTACTAAGCAAAAACTAACAAAATGTAAGTAACGCAGTGCACAGTAGCGATAACCAATGAGTGTCAGTGAAGAAGCTTAGCACAACACTCTGCTATTCATCCCAACACAACACGCAAAAGTAACTTAACGCGCAAAAGTTCGTCAAAGCTCTGCTCTTTGCATGCTATTGTGCCACTATGTAAGTCAACGCAAGTCACATGGCACACTACAGAGAGTCAGCACAGTGCCATAGAACAGCACTGAGTTACCCACCTCTATACAACAGTAGTTGGAAAGGAAAAAAAATGATTAAAATGGAAAATTCAAAAAGAACGAAACGATTTTCTTCAACAATTTCTAGAAAAATTTGGTTAATTCTTTGAATTTAAGAAGCTTTGTCCGTCCATGGGTCTAATTACTGCATCCTTAAACGAGTGAACTCTATAAAATTTTCGCTGTAAATCGGATAGATTTTGCTCTATCAAGAATGTTTTAATTCGGCCTAGTTTCTTAATAAATATCTGATTTCTGTTCAGTTCATAGTTTTCATATTGAAAATGTAAATACATATATTATTTATTTACTTAAATACATTAAAATAAATTATAAATTAATATAAGTTCTTCATTATTTCATTTCTTTTTCGCTAAAAACTAAATAAAATAATTTAATAGTCTTTTCTCGAGCGCTCACCTAACATGTTGCATGTACCAGCTCGTTCAGCAGACTTTTAGTTAATAGTTGTGCAACATTTTGTCTGCAGGACGCGCCCATTGCGTACTTTTTTTCCATGTCACAATTACAAGGAAGAGATTAAAGAGATTCAGATTAAAGAGAAGTCTTACAAAAGTTTAGCTAAATGTCGAAGTCAACTGTTTGAATTGTAGCTTCCCAGTTGTTGTAGCGAACGGCTTTAACATATACAGAAAAAAATTTTATAAGATTGGCCAAAGATCCGTTTTAAATTTAATTTTTCTTTTGTTGAAAAACTTGAAATGACTATTTTTTTTTATTAAGATGCACATACACATGTTTTGTATGTACATCATGAATATTAATTTTGATTTTTTTAATAACAATACCTTAATTTATGTTAAAATTATTTTTAATGTTTGTCTTTATTTGATGTACGGTGTTGCTCTTTGGAAGGTTTTGAAAATCTTAATGTGGCTCTTAATGGCCCCACCTCTACATTCAAACTCCTTCAAGAATTTATAGGCACACTTCGACAATTTTTCTAATATTTTTCATGTAATATTTGGTTTTGATTCTTAATACAAAAGTGGTTAAGACTTTTATAAAAAGAAAAAAAAAAACAAAAAAAAAATGTCAAAATCTACTTCTTGTTAAAAGTTATACATATTTCAAATTGTTCTTAATTTTCGGCTTTGATTAAGCTGCTTTTCGTTTGGAAAAAGTTTAAATTTTCATGAATTTAAAAAAAAAATTAATGAGAGTGTAAAGCTTTTACTCTCGTCGTTTTACTACATCGTATCATTTTCATAATGTTTTTCTTTCCTTTCTTTTTTTTTTTAAAAGATCAAAGAACCAAGGCATGTGCCTTAAACAAACAACGTTTGGTCTTTGACCTGAAAAGAAAGGAATATATTATTAGAGGAATAATTGATTGGAACCATACGTAAATTATTGATTAGGCGGAACGGAACAAACGTGAAACAGAGCTAAGAACCACCACATAATATCAATAAGATCACCTAATTGAGCTATTTTATTAGGTTTTCTTATTAACACTACCAAATAATAAGAATTTTCCATAGAGAAATCTTTTTAATTCCATAGAGAAAATCTTATTAAAAATTTATAACTATTATCAACAATTTTTTAATAAGATTTCTTATAAAATGAATGAAATGATGTGCTAATCTTATTAACACTTTACTTTAATAAGAAAATCTTTTTATTACTTTTCTCCAAAGTTTAAGCAGAGACCTCCTTAAATTAATAAGAAAATCTTTTTGATCTGCTTTTATAAGATTTTCTTATTAAACACCCTTTTAAGAAGGTAATAACGGTGAAAATGCTACTTATTCTTTGCTTTAGCTTTCAGTCGTGATTGTGAAGTGAATTCATGAAGTTTATGTGCATTTTATGGATTTAGTTTATTTGAAGTAAAATAAAAATATGTGATAGTGGATAATGATACTTATGTTCCCGAACTTGTTTTCGACGAGGCTGAAATTCTGTAAACTCAAGCCATATTTCAGTCGTGGGGCTTGAGTGACTCCATTTCGACTTTACTTAAAATTTATGGAGTAAACTCGAAGATGATTCTTAAAAAAATGGAGATTGAGAATGTCGCCACTTTTTTTGAAGGCCTCGACAGCGCCGAGTATTTTAGTGACAAAGTCAAATTTAAAGCTGGCCTGAGACAATGGAGAAAGGAAATTGTTTGCATGCGTTATTTTTAAATTCTGAAAGCGTAAGTCCCCCTAACTAAATTTGCAGTACTGAGTACAACCAAAATGCACTTTTCTAAAATAGAAATGTTATATGTTTTTTCTAAATTTTTACGTTTTATTATTAATCAATTTTTTGAAACTGTCTTGCTTGTTAAGTTAAAAAACTTATTTATGTAACTACTTTGAATTTTTTTTGCTTTTTGTCAAATTATATTTTAACAGAGGTATTTTATAAAGAGTGGTTAAATTTCAAGGGTCGATGTTGAATGTGAATTACATCTAAACGTCAAGTTTTTTCTGCATTTCATTTGACATTTCTCATTTTCAGACTAATTCAATTTGAACCATGGAAAGATACACAATCGAGCAACGCGTAAAAGTTATTCAGGCATATTATGAAAATGGACTTTCAAATTAAAATGCATATCGTGCACTTCGTGATTTTTTCGTGCTAAATTTGAGCAAACCGGGTCTGTAGAAGATGTGAAAACACCAGTGTATGCTCGTACAGCTCGTACTGCAGAAAATATTGCTGCTGTTCGCGATAGTGTGGCTGAAAAGCCGTCCATCTCAACTCATCGTCGTGCCCAACAATTGCACCTCTCAGGCTCGTCGTTGATGAACATTATGCATAAAAACTTGCATTTACACGCTTACAAGGTGCAATTGACTCAAGAGCTAAAGCCTCTTGACCATTTCCAGCGTCGTTAATGGTCAGAATGGTGGCAAGAAATGGCATCAGTGGATAATCAATTTTCGAAGAAAATCATCTTCAGTGATGAGGCACATTTTCACCTCAGTGGATTCGTCAATAAGCAGAATTGCCGTATTTGGGCGAATGATAATCCAAGAGTGATTGTCGAAAAACCAATGCACCCACAAAGAGTGACTGTTTGGATTATATGTTTATGGGCTGGCGGCACCATCGTATTTTTTCCAAAATGAGGCAGGTCAGGCAGTTACTGTGAATGGTGTTCGCTATCGTGAGATGATAACGAACTTTTTATGGCCCGAATTGAAAGATATGGATGTGGACGATATGTGGTTTCAACAGGACGGTGCCTCTTGCCACACAGCTAACGAAACAATGGCTCTTTTGCGCGACAAATTCAATGGCCGTGTTATCTCACGTGGTGGCGATGTCAATTGGCCGCCAAGATCATGTGATTTGACAACGTTGGACTTCTTTCTTTGAGGTTATTTGAAAGAAAAGGTGTACGTCGATAAGCTAGCAACAATTTAAGAGCTAAAGGATGAGATAATTCGGCACATTAACGGCATAGAACCTCAATTATGAATCAGCGTCATCGAAAATTTGGACCATCAGATGGAGGTGTGTTGCCGAGGTCACGGCGGTCATTTGGCCGATATTTTATTCCATGCATAATTGAACCATACCAATATTATCATACATAATAAAAAGAAATAACAATAATTTCCCAAATAATTTGTGTTTTATTCAAAATCAACACCGGCTCTTCAAATTTAACCACCCTTTATATACATACACAAATTTTATTTCCTAATAAATTGTAATAAACCAACAAAATTTATTTTTATTTAATATTACAGGCAATCAAAAGTATATTTGCTAGGAAAAAGGTAAATAAGATTCCGTTTTGATTTAAAAATATTTCCTTATTAGAATTTAAAAAGGAATCCTATTTAATCAATAAGATGTCCTTATTACTTGCAAAAATAAATCTTATTAAATCTATGATTTCTTCCTAAAATCCAAGAAGTTTAGATACGATTTTCTTATTTTTTTTAAAGTGTTCTTATAAAAAACAATAAGGTTCTTCTTAAAATTATGTGGTTTGCCTAATAAAAAAAGCTCTTAGTTTTAATAAGATTTTCTCTATGGTTTTAATAAGACAATCTTCTTGGATGAAAACCATAGAGAAATCTTATTGATTTTCTTCTATTTTATTAGGTTGTTTTGGCTCTGTGTTGTGTTATGCCTTAATCTCAGCAGGCATTTACACCCCTTTTTTTCTAGTCTTTTAATTTCACATTTTCCACTTTTTTGCTGTGGATTTTTTGTTTCAATAATTCTTAAATGTAGTAAAGTAAAAAGAAAGCAAAAAGAACCATGCCCGAACCCGAATTCGAACTGGGGACCTCCGAGCTGCTAGTCAAGCTCACTTTTCACTAGACTACAAATTCCGACCTCTATGAGAAATTTGGCCTGTGTGGGAAGTAATTTTAAAGTATTTTCACTAAAACCGCAATAAGTAAAGTATCCCAACTGCTACAAATATACTTTGTACCTTAAAATTTTTGTAAAAATATTTGTTTTAACAACCAAGTAAAAACAAAACTAAAATATACATGAAAGTTTTATTTATGTAAACTTTAAAATGGGAAAATTGAAAAAGCGGTATTTTTAAACTCTTTCACAAATGTAGTATTCAAATCGTTAGATTTGTACAAATAATAACTTATATTAATGGTACAAATGTCTCATTTATAAATGTGTATACAATTTTTAACCTAAATAATTTCTTTTGGAGTTATAGGATCATAACTGGAGACATATTTTTCAAAACTTACAAAAATCGAAAAATCCCTATAAAAAATAAATCCGCACCAACTTGGAAAAGTCTTAGTTATTTTTATTATGTAGAAATAATATTTAATCAAACTTGAGATGTCGGTATCGCTGCGCAAACATTTTTTTCCAATTGTTCACTAGTGTTACCTGTCGAAACACATTTTTTTTATGATGTTCCAAAAAAAAAAAATTATCTCTTGTCATCCTAAAGGCGAAATAAGCGCAATTTGCACTGTCGTATTTCTTCATTTTGGCATAGCTCATATCTTTTGACATTGCTAGAATGCTGAAGTACAGCAGAGGTGGCAACTTACAAAAAGTGGCAACCTGCAAGCCTATACACTGATAGTTCCATTGTTAGTAATGAATTCTTAAGTTCCTTGTTTAACAACTTTAAAGGGCCAATTTTTCAGTGCGAGCTTAAACTCTAGTCAAATTAAACTGAGGTTAGCTCACCAAAATTGGACGATTAAACTCGGTTTAACTAGATATTTTAGCATTCGTTGAAGTTAAATTGACTTAAATTATCATATAATGTGTTTCTTTTTTGCCTAAACCGAGTTTAAACGTCCGAATTTGGTGAGTTAACATCAGTTTAATTTAAAAATTGGCCTTAAAAGTTAAATCACAACAATATCAGTGACACAATTTATTAATATTAATACCTGCAGTAGCCTTCTGGTAGAGTGCGTAACCTGTAAACTAAGGAACCGCAGTTCAAACCCCAGCTTAGACAGAATGTTTTTTCAATTGCTTTAATATTTTTGTTCGGCCGCCATATCTTTGCAGACAATGCTGAGCCTCAGAGAGTAAAGTTTCTTAAGAACATAAGCCGATTGGAGTCGGCATTAAACTCGTAGTCCATTTCTTAATCATTTACGTTGAAACATTTAGTAACATTCACAACACAATTGATCACAAGAAACTCGGTCAGAGTCCTTCGAAGGGCTAAAATGGCCAGTTTACTTTTTGAAGTGAAAACTTCTTTAGGCGCTTTGAACGATTTTGGTAGAGGGTAAATCATTCGTTTGCATCATCGTATTTTTCCAAGGAATTCGTCATTCGGCCGCAAGCTCACAAAGAAATCACTTGGCAACTCCTGAAATTAATGCATATAATCTGTTTGTTAGTATATAAATACTTAAGTTAGGTTGCAATAAGATGTTTGCAACGAAAACTTATTATTAATTCGGTTTATATTTATATATATATATGACTTCAAAGTTTGGCAATTTCTTCCGTTGTTGTATTTGTCAACATTTTTGAAAAATTTGCTCTTACTCAAACAGCTGCTATTCATGGTGAGATTAAAAAATTGATCCATCTTCTTCTTTTTTCTGCTGGAACTTCGTTTGCAAACAAGAAAAATAATGTATGAATTGAGTGTTTTAACATTTTAATCTTTAAGTTGTGATAAAGGCATATGTTGAACATTCAAATAATTAGATGCATGCTCTTATTGTATTACATATCGTCAAACAAAGCTTGACAATTTTCACACTTGTTTTATTTGTCAGTGGCTTTTTATTTTCACCACTACGGCATTTTATATTCAGAGTTGTCAACTATGGCTGTGTGTCAATCAGTCGTGGTAGGATAGAAAATATCAAGTTGAATAAAATTTGTGCGTGTTGAAATAAATTTGTCTTTTTTGCTGTGTCAAATGGACGATGAAATTTTGACAATTACAAATTTTGACATTTCGGTCGTATTTTAGCGCAAATATTTTATTTTATTTGCATTTTGTCAATTTGCGACATATTTAATTCGAGAGCTTGTACTTGCAACATGTTTCGTAAACTTGTAATATTGTAAATTTAAAAACTGTTAAAAAATTCAAAAAAATTAACGAAACAGTAGGCAAACAGAAAATATAGCATGCAAAGTGCTGTATATTTTACGCCACCAATTCGGTTCATCCCCTCTAACGCTGCGCAACCGCTGGGATCATGTAATTCTCTTTGCGATGTTGTTGTAAATTTGCTAAGTAGTTATTGTTGTACAGTAAGCTTTAATTTTTTGTGGATGTTTATTTGTAGCTACAGTCAGCATATGACATCGAACTAATTTAGAAAACAGTTTATACATATGAATTAAAGAGTATATATATTGGGGGTTGGAAGTAATTTTAAAGGTTTTTTTCGGTTTTTGAGCATTTATTTAGAAACAACGGTACAATGTATATTATTCAAAGTATTGTCCATCGTTAGCTACAACATTTTCCCATCTTTCTGGCAGCATATGGATTCCGCGCCGGAAGAACGATTCGTCTTTTGAGGCAATCCACGAATCGACCCATTTTTTGGTATCCTCGTAAGAAGTGAAGCGCTGCTCAGCCAAGCCATGCGTCATCGATCTGAATAGGTGGTAGTCGGAAGGGGCTATGTCTGGGCTATAAGGCGGGTGGGGTAGCACATCCCAATTCAGCGCCTCCAACGTTTCCTTGACGGTTCTTGCAACATGTGGCCGTGCGTTGTCATGTTGAAAAACCACTTTGTCGTGTCTTTTGGCATATTCCGGCCGTTTAACCTTTAATGCTCGGCTACCGAACCGAACCTTTAATGCCAGTGATGGTTTCGTTAGGTTTTAGCAACTCATAGTACACGACACCCTTCTGATCCCACCAAATACACAGCATAAGCTTGGCGCCATGAATATTCGGCTTGGCCCTCGATGTTGATGCATGGCCGGGTGGTCTCCACGATTTTTTTCGCTTAGGATTATCGTAATGGATCCACTTTTCATCGCCAGTGACAATACGATGCAAAAAACTCTTCCTTTTATGCCGTTGAAGGAGTTGTTCGCACATGCAAAATCGCCGTTCAACGTCTCTCGGCTTCAACTGGTACGGCACCCAATTTCCTTGCTTTTGAATCATTCCCATGGCCTTCAAGCGTTTGCCGACCGTTGATAAGTCGACTCCCAATGATTCTGACAATTCTTGAAGGGTTTGACACGGGTCTTCATCGAGCAAAGCCTCCAATTCCTCATCTTCAAACTTTTTCGGCTGGCCCGGACGCTCTTTGTCTTCCGTATCAAAATCACCACTTTTAAACCGACGGAACCAGTACTCACAAGTAGAAATCGATGGAGCATAGTCCCTGTAAGCCTCAGTAAGCGTGCGTTGTGCTTCAACCGCTTTTTTCTTCAAATGGAAGCACAAAAGTAAACCTTCCCGCAAATTGCGTTTTGTTGGAACGAAAGTCGACATGTTCACAGAGAAAAAAATATATGTTGTTTACACTTCAGTGGAATGACACATACTGAAAAATGAAGCTGAGACAATGTGCTTTGAAATGAATATAGTCACAGGTGAGCCCGATGCGATCTATTGATAGTTACGCCATCTCTTAGAAAACCTTTAAAACTAATTCCAACCCCCAATAATATTGGTAAATCTATTTGTTTTTTGTAAAAGTGTTACCGTATAGGAAATACATATATATATATATATATATGTATATATTTACATATTTACATATATATAGTTCATATATATGAACAATTTAGCTCATTAAGGAAATTTAAAGAATATTTATGTATATTTATATCATAACAATTACGTATTAAAACTGCAAAATAATTAATATTTTCAGTAGTAATTGAATAACTAAGGTCTGCTTATCCTAAGCATTCTATTTTTTAAAAATGTTTAGCTTAATTTCTTATATGGATTACATATAATTTATAAGCTATAGATATTTCTTAATTTTAGAATATTTTATTTTTAATACACAACGCAATATAGATATGGTGAACACATATATTGTGTAAGTGTTATGATATAAATTGATATAAATAAGCTTTAATTTTTTATATTAATCAATAATGAAATAATTTAAATAAATTACTTTAATTATATGTATTTTTTATATGGTAACACTTTTGCTTAAAAGAAATAATTTCAGTAGTATATAAAAAATTTAATAAATTGTTATAAGCTCTAAACAAAAATAATTCTAATTTCATAAGCCAACTGTAGCTACACGATTAGAATTCACAACACCTACAAAAAATTTCCGGCTAACTGCGCCAACAACAACTACCAAGGAAATCTACAAACAAGGACGCACAGAGAAGAACAAGATCAGAGCGGAACTTTTAAAACTTTTTGATTTCATCCTACATGTAGGACGGGCTGCAGTATGAGCTTTGGCACATCCTACATGTCCGTCCGACCTGTCAAATCTATCCTACATGTAGCATAGTCCGAAACCCCCTATCAGTCCTCTCACTGCTATACTTTTTTTTATAATAGTAGCTTCAAATTATTTTTTATTTTAGACATCTAGAATTAGAATATTTTTAACATTTTCACACAAGTAACAACATCCAACAATATAACAACAACATAATTACACAAGTTTTTAAATATTATTCGACAAAAGAATACTTTATTTTTCACGAATTGTAACCAAGCAAGTAAAATATGATCCAGCCGCTTGAATAATCTAACAATGATAAAAAGATTTTTGATTGAAGCATATAAAAAAACATAAAAAATAATTGTGAAGTTATGCTATTACCTTCATCACAGTTGTCAGAGAAACGCTAAAATAGTTTAGACCTGTCAATAGAAATGGTTTGTGGTTCGTTTCGATAGCGATCACCAACAATTTCATCAGTTTAATATTTTCGTGAGTATTTGTGGAATGTGAAATGATAAGCTCCCAGTTGCAATTGTAGTACATGGAACTTACACGGTTGGTCTAAAAAAAAAATAATAAGAAAAAAAGGTATAAAGTGTTTTTAATTTTATTAAGTATTTTAGCTATGATTACGGTGTCAATTAGAGTGGAACCAATTTCGCCAATAGCAATCATTTCCGCCGTTTTGCTAAAGATCCAAACTACAAAGGAGATACTCTCAGAAACATTCTGCAAATTTTATAAAGAGCATGAAAATTTAAACTGTAATGTATAAAATAATATCGAATATTTAAAGTGTTCACCGTAAAAACCTTAAAGCCAAGTACGCACAATAGTAATGCAGCAAACGAGAACATTATAAATATTTGATAACTGAACATCGTCTGTATTTCTGCCGCAAATCCATTCAATTCAACATTTCGCTTTATAATACGCTTCACTTCTTGACTGAATTTATGCGATATTGTGGCACCATTTGCTTCCCTAAGCAGCTTTCTGGAGCTGTATTGCAAATCTTCGTTCATCATTAAATAGCGTCCATTCAAGTGCAACATAACTTCCGAAATAACATTCACCTGACCAAAGATATATGTTACCAAATGAAATCCAAGCCAAATATTAATCAAAGCTATTGGCAAATATATGTGGAGCGGTGTAACATCGAAGGGATAAATCATATCATAAAGCAGATCCCGACGATCATTATAAAGGCTTATAAAGGGCGTGATTGAATACATAAATAGTGTTAAGATGTAGGCAGACGCGCAGGTAAAAGTGGGTAGCAGCTGACGTTGTATGCTGCGAAAAATCTTTGGGCTGATGGATCTGCAAAGAAATATTATTGAGCTATTGCTTTTTTTTATGATCATTGTAAGTTGCTTACTTCTCGATATAAATATCGGCGTAAAACTTTTGTAAAAACTGCCTGAACTGCTGCTTTGTCAAGCCAAACTCAATTGTTCGTAGCAGTAGTTCTACTTGCACTAAATAAGCTGTCAACCCCTTCAACAACAGATCAAGATTATCGAAATTTACGTAAAGAAACCGAGTTATAGCTTCGTTATGCTGCAAAAATGTTATAAGGCAAAAGATATAGTAGCAGCGATCCCAAATATTGGCCCACTTTGGAACGTCAGCTTCTAGTGGCCAACACACTAGATTAAGTCTTCGAAATGTAGCGATGGTCCAGTTGAGTGACACAAGTTGTCCGTTTTTTAGTTTGGGACGATAGAGCATGTTGTGGCTGTGCTTAGTAATAAACAACTAAAGTTACTTTGGTTTGAAAAGCTTATTTATAGATTTTATATAGATATAAGGTTAATTTAATCTATAGGAATATAGAGATTTTTTAATACAGTGACGTCCGCGGTAAGTTTTTAATATTGTTGTTTGAAAAAACTAAACTTTTACACAACTTTCAGTTAAAAAATAGTTTTTGTTTATGTTATTTTGTTATATAATTGGTTTATTATGCAGAATTTTTATTTTGATAATAGCTCATTTAAATGTATTTTTCAATCGAAACTTTTTTTGTAGTCATTTGGCTTAATTGCAGCCCTTAATTTTAAAGTTTTCAAAGTTTTTTCTAGAGCTATTTTCTTAATGTCTTCGTTATTTTTGTCCTTCATTAAGTTGCTGTGGTTTAATAAGGGGCTGACAAGAATCAAAACTATGATCTGGATAATAAAGACTTGAGCGGTCCTTTTAGCTGAAGACACATTTAAATCAATATATGTATAGAAAACCAATAAAAACATACACGTATACAATTTTTTGATGAAAAACAAAATAACTTAAGTTCGCATTGACTGATACGTGGTTTAACGGCAGCATACTGTCTATCTCCCGAAACAGTTCTGTCTTTCTAATCTACTGTATGATTGACTCTTTATACAGAGTTTTTGTTGTTGTTGTTGCATTCTTCAAACTTACTTGATCGAAATAACTCAATTCTATTCAAATTATGAAAGAAACTCAAATAATGGATTACAATTAACTATTAAAAATTAATTTTATTTCTTTGGCGTTAGGCACAAAGGACTCAAGTCAAAAGCTATAGGCCCATTATCATAGTCAATATAAAGTCGACTTTAAATTTAGTATAAGATAAAGGCATATGTTGAACATTCAAATAATTACATGCATGCTCTTATTTTATTACATATCGTCAAACAAAGTTTGACAATTTTCACACTTGTTGTATTTGTCAGTGGCTTTTTATTTTATATTCAGAGTTGTCAACTATGGCTTTGTGTCAATCAGTCGTGGTTGGAAAGAAAATATCAAGTTGAATAAAATTTGTGTGTGTTGAAATAAATTTGTCTTTTTTGCTGTGTCAAATGGACGATGAAATTTTGACAATTACAAATTGTGACGATTCACATTTCGGTCGTGTTTTAGCGCAAATATTTTATTTTATTTGCATTTTATCAATTTGCGACATATTTAATTCGAGAGCTTGTACTTGCAACATATTTCGTAAACTTGTAATATTGTAAACTTAAAAAACTGTTAAAAAATTAAAAAAAATTAACGAAACAGCAGGCAAACAGAAAATATAGCATGCAAAGTGCTGTATATTTTACGCCGCCAATTCGGTTCATCCCCTTTAACGCTGCGCAACCGCTGGGATCTTGTAATTCTCTTTGCGTTGTTGTTGTAAATTTGCTAAGTAGTTATTGTTGTACAGTAAGCTTTAATTTTTTGTGGATGTTTATTTGTAGCTACAGTCAGCATATGACATCGAACTAATTTAGAAAACAGTTTATACATGTGAATTAAAGAGTATATATAATATTGGTAAATCTATTTGTTTTTAGCAAAAGTGTTACCGTATTGGAAATATATATATATATTAGGGCGGGTCAAATTCTGGCTCAGCGAAATTCGTAAAATACATGTAATTTCAAGACTTTTTCTCCACTACAGCATATACAAATTCTGAAAAAAGCTGTGCGGACTTTCGTAAATAGATTCATACACATACATTCATACATTCATATTTTATAATTGAGAACAAAATCTTTGAGACCATAAATTCGTCCATACAAATTGACCCGCCCTAATATATATATATATATATTTATATATTATATATATATATATATATATATATATATATATATATATATATATATAAATATATATTTCTTTATAGGGTGTGCTTCGCTACCCCCTCGTATAAAATAAAATTAAAAGTATTTATATATTTACAAAAATTTATTTATTTAATTTAACTATTGCAATGCTTCGCCTCTTTTTTTGTTGTAAACCAATTAGAATTCAGCACTGAATCGCATGTAATTTGCTTCATGATCCCCCTTTTTATTTTTAGACCAATCAAAAAGCAGCAATTACACAATCAGGTAAAGCCGTTAAAAAAGGTAGTAAAAAAGTAGGTGCAGAAGTGTGCATGGTCGAAAAATATTATCATGTAATAAGTATTCCTGAAACAAAGCTGAACGCTGTGAAAATTTAAGATCGGTTATCAGGTCCAGCCTCCAATATATTGCAAACAAAAAGGCGTGCTCCGCCCACTTTTCTTTTGGTACGTATTTCTATTCATGCCAATACCATATATAGCAAATACTGCCGCCGTTGGTCAAAAAATGCCCAAGATATGACGATTTTAAATTTTGGGTTATATGGGCGAGGCCACGCCCCTTCGTCCACTCACAACTTTATATAGTCAAGAATTTATTATTTCGTAAGAATATCTTATTGTGAAAATTTAATGACGATCGGTCCAGTAGTTAAGACTATATTGCGATTTTTAATTTTCCTAAAAAGGGGCGTGGTCCCACCCACTTTTCTCCTGGTACGTATTCTTAATTATGCCAATACCATATGTACCAAAGAGCAATATACTACGAAAATTTCAGGAAGATCGGTCCAGAGGTTTGGTCTCCTATAAGGTACAAACAAACAAACAAATAAACAAACACACATCCATTCCATTCCATTTTATATATATAGATATTTACATATTTACATATATATAGTTCATATATATGAGCAATTTAGCTCATTGAGGAAATTTAAAGAATATTCATGTATATTTATATTATAACAATTACGTATTTTACCGGCAAAATAATTAATATTTGCTGTAGTAATTGAATAACTAAGGTCTGCTTATCCTAAGCATTCTATTTTTTTAAACTGTTTAGCTTAATTTCTTATATGGATTATATATTATTTATAAGCTATAGATATTTCTTAATTTTAGAATATTCTATTTTTAATACACAACGCAATATAGATATGGTGAACACATATATTGTGTTAGTGTTATGATATAAATTGATATAAATAAGCTTTAATTTTTTATATTAATCAATAATGAAATAATTTAAATAAATTACTTTAATTATATGTATTTTTGATATGGTAACACTTTTGCTTAAAAGAAAAAGTTTGAGTAATATATAAAAAATTTAATATTTTTTAATTAATTTAATAAATTCTAAAGCTCTTAACAAAAATAATTATAATTTCATATGCCAACTGTAGCTACACGATTAGAATTCACAACACCTACAAAAAATTTCCGGCTAACTGCGCCAACAACAACTACCAAGGAAATCTACAAACAAGGACGCACAGAGAAGAACAAGATCAGAGCGGAACTTTTAAAACTTTTTGATTTCATCCTACATGTAGGACGGGCTGCAGTATGAGCTTTGGCACATCCTACATGTCCGTCCGACCTGTCAAATCTATCCTACATGTAGCATAGTCCGAAACCCCCTATTAGCATGAAAATTCTTATATAGCAGTAAGGCGGTCCGTGGCAGGACAACGTCTTCCATTTATATTTTATGTATAGGTTTTCGCTTCGGTCGGCAGTCCTCTCACTGCTATACTTTTTTGTTTGTTTGTTCTTTAGGCTTTAGGTCTCAAAATTTAAAAAAACTTTTTTGTTTTGTTTTTTTTTGGTCTTCAAGGAAAATTTAACAATAATATTGTATAAAATCAGTAATAACTTGACATTCACAACACGTGGACAGACAATATTATTATTAATTTTTCCTGAAGATGGACACCAATGGTGTCTGAAATATTGAAAAAATAAAAAACAATTTATAAAAACAAAAAAAAAAATTTTTTTATAAATTTTGAGACCTAGAGCCTGAGAACAACAAACAAAAATTATGACATAATTTTAAAACTAAAAATTTTATGTTATACTCGCAGAAAAATTATTTCATATACCATTTTTGTTTTAGGTATTGTTTTATAAAAATAAAAAAAATCATGATTTTTTATAAAAAAAGGTTTAAGCACATATGTGGTCAATTTTTTCTGTAGGAGTAACGGACGAAAAAAAAAATGTTAATCTGTATCGACTACGAGGGCCGTTTGATAATTCCGTGAAAAATAAAACAAGGAACGATTTTTACGGCAAAAAAAATTTTATTTCTCAATATAGTCTTCTTTCAGCTCGATACACTTCGTCCAGCGTTCCTCCAATTGTTTGATCCCATCTGAAAAATAAGTTGTCGGAAGCTCCGCAAAATAGGCCTCTGTTTCGGTGATAAGCTCCTCTCCGGTGGTGAATCTCTTTCCGCCGAGCCATTTCTTCAGGTTTCAAAACAGAAAATAGTAGAAGGGGGCTCAAATTTCTAAAATATGCTATATAAGGAAGCAAATTGTACTTGAATTCATGGAATTTTGCCATGGGAGCTGGGCATGTGTGAACGCACGCATTGTCTTTATGGAAAAGCACTCATAGCCAAAAAGGACGTTTCTCTTTCAAAGTGTCATTGAAACGGTCCAATTTGGCTGCATAGTATTCGCCATTGATCGTTCTTTTCGATGCAAGGTAATCGATGTAGATTATACCGCGTTTATCCCAAAATACTGTCGCCATAAACTTTCCGGGCGATAGCACCGTCTTCGCGTTCTTCGGAGCACGTTCGGTCAGTGAAGTGCACTGTTTCAACTAGGGCATCCAATTTTGGGACAATTCCAGGGATTCCGAGACTAATCCCGGCTTTGACAAAACTTAGAAAACGAATTTTTTGGAAGACTTAATATGAAGTTTTAAAGTAGTTATGCTTTGTTATGCAACACAAAACATTGCAGAAGATTATAAAAAACTATAAAACACAGTTTCAATTTAACGTTTGGATAGTACTTATTGTTTATTTTTGAAAAAAAAAGATAAAATATTTAAAAAAAAGCATAAAAACTAAAGTAAAGCAAAAATACAACAAGAACAGGAAAATATGAAAGAAGAAACACTGAGAAATTGACACTTCAAATCTCATCGCCTCTGTGGTGCAGTGCGCTAGTGCGCGCTTGCACGGGTATCACAAAGATTTCTGATGAAGCCTGTAGCAGGGCCGAATTTGCAATACAATTAGAGGGTGATATTTTCCATTTTATATTGAAAAAGTTGTTGTTGTTGTTGTTTCTTTGGAAAAATTCGTTAGAGCAATTAATTGATCTAACCTGACCTAAAACTCAATAAACGATTTTCAACTATCAAACATTTAGAATTTGTATTTAAATCATAGAAAATACAAAAAAAATTAATAATATTAGATGTTCAGAAGGTTCATAAAATTATTAAAAAAAAACAGAATAGTTTAATAACACTAAAGTTAAATTTTCCACTTCTGAAAAGACACAAAAAAACGCCAAGACACTTAAACTTAATTTTTGGTTGCAAAACTTAGTGGCATACTTAGTTTTTGCAAATTTTTTGCAAAGATTAAAGTCTCGAGTTATTCAGATTTTTGATATTTGACTTTCATTTAAGAAGTTTTTATAGTTTTTTAACAATTAATTTTTGTTGTCTTTTCAAAAATACTGCCAATGTGAAAATCGAATAAGCCTTGTTTGATCTGTGATTTTTCAAAAATTAAGCAAGTTTTCTTCCAATGGGATCAAATTTGAATGTTGAACATAAAACTTAAAAAAAAAATCTAAAAATTGTTTTGCTTTACTAATACTAGTATTTTTATTTCATAAGTAGACTAAATTCTGAAAGTGTAAGCAAAATCGGAGGCGGTCAAAATTTTTGGTCTCCAAAAATAAGAAAAATGGGTCTAAAAAAGACTAAATTTCAATCGCAAATATATCGAGATTTTTATCTGATTGGGAAAAACTGAAATTGCTACTTATTTCTACGACCAAAAAAAAATTTCCGTATCTCGGTATTTTCGTGTGTCTTTTCGACGTCCCTACCAGAGATTTGCATGAGACCATTCGTCAGTTTTTGCCACTCGAGTAACAATCGTCGTCAGCCGTAATCGCGCACAAGAAAAAAATGCATATATACCGCTCGAGTTCGTAAACAACGATTGCTGCAAAGCACACTTTGTCACGATTGCGAATTGATGCAAAGACAGCCTCCAGACCACGAGATCATTCGGATGCTTCGCTTAAAGCTCAAGTGTCAGCTGCTGCATGAATTTTTGTTGTTTCCATACTTCTCCGACCTTCTCTAGCAGCGCGTTCTTCTTTGTACTGTTTGTTTCCTTTTAGGTTATTGTTTTCTTTTCTCTACTCTGGAGCAATCAGTATTGCCAGTAGCAAGTTTTATGACAGTAAATTTTCAAAGTAACCTGAGCTAAAACTTGGACCAAGAGTGCATGAAAGTTAATCTTGAAAACAACAATAAAACAATCATTCGGTTTGTTTTGCATTCAATGTTTTGCTTTCAATGCACATTCTTTATCCCTTCAAGACAAGCGTAACCAAAGCTCAAACACAATTAAAAAATGTTTGATGAAAACCAACACAAACTTGACATAAATTTGTTTTATTTTTATGAATGTGAGAAAGTGCATGTTTAGCAAATGTCACGAGCTGAGCTAAGTTGTGTAAGTTAGAAAGAGATCCTTCTGACAACTGTTGCAAAGAAGCGACGTGTGCTGCAAAGTTTTATTAAACTATTTTATAGAAAAAGCCCAGAAAAATGAGTATTCAACCCAACTGTATGGAGTTTTTCAAAACGAGCAGGTATTTATTAATAAAACAAATTTTGTACAACTGTTAACTTGTCAAAGAATGGCTAAAATTTTAGGTTATGTTGCGTAGTCGAATTGATTAAAACACATCAGTCTTTAATTTTGATTCATTTAATTCAATACCTCTATTTTCGGGTGTAAGAACTGCGAAATTTCTATAAGAACTTGGTGCCAGAATATGTTTAGAAAAGTCCAAGAAAGGCGTAGAATATGATTTTATCAAAATTATAGGTGCCTGTGATATTTATCAAAAGCAGCGAATATGGACAATTTAAAATTATGTTACATTTTAATTTAAATTAAAATCGGTTATGTTTAATAGTAGATACAGTAAAACTGAAAATAAAAATTAGTTTAATATATAAAAAAGTTTGCTTACCCCTTGATTACTAACCTATAAAAACAGTAATGTTTTATTTTTAAGGCTTTCTTTTCTTTATTTTTTAAGTAATTGTTTGCGTTTTATGTCACTTATGACAGTTTTTAGGTCATCAAAGTACGAGCCCTGGTTATTAATGTATTTATTATATTTTTTCTATGATATGCAACTGTTTTATTGTTTCTATAATAAAATAATTTTTTAATACATAATAAGAAATAATAAAATAACATTTTAGATACAATATAAATATCTTGTAAAAAAAAATTATATTAAATATTTTTTAAGAATGTTTAATAAAATATTCGTTTCATTCGCCACTTAACTCATTATATTTTATTATATATTTTATCTTTGTGCGATGAATATTAAAGGCTGAAGGTTAAGTTGTTTGTGTCAGTTCCTTAAAATAATTCTTGGTTGCAATAGCATTTATGAAGATTCGTGTGATGGAATGGTTTGAAAAAAATAAAGTTTTTTGTCAAAATATCGGTTGGTGTAACAGTTTTAAGAAGCCAGAAATTATGCAGCGAAAAACTCTTCCTATCTGCATCAATAATCAGATAAAAGACAATGCTTTTTTCATACATATTTTTGATATATTTTATTTCAGAATATTAATACAAAACTTACTTGATCTAAAGCTCGCAATTTAATTCATGTGATTTATACAAAACTTTTAAAATTAAAATATCTTCATAAGTTGCATTTTGTTTTTTATTTTCTTACAAAATTTTTCAGTATGTGCTTATTTTATAATTTATATTTATTTTTGATATATATCAATATACGGAATTCTGACCAGGAATCAATCAATTAATTGCAGCCACTCAAAACCTTCCAAACGATATCTTGAAAGTGAGAATATCATCTAAAATATTTATGTTTTTTTGAATGTAATTAAAAATAATTAACAAGTAATTAAATAATTAATAAATTCACGAAAAACAGTATTTTCATTAATCTGAATGCAAAAATTTTTTGTTGATGCTGATTGGAAGAACTTTTTTATTACTATTATTTCTGACCGTTTTTATTTTTTAAATTACCACACCAGCCAATATTTTTAAAAAATACTTGATTTGTAGAGGTGATTTTAAACCATTCCAGCTCACGGATGGCTATCGCTACAGCCGAAATATTTGGGAAATCATCTATACTTTTATATAAAATTCTTTACTACCTTTTATATAACATAGCATTTTTTTGCTAAAAATCGTCCAGTTTTGCGCAAAAATTGTTAAACTGTTTTTGTCTTTTTTTTTTGCCCTATGATTTTTTTGAGCGAAATTTATTTATACCAAAATGTAGTTTTTATATTTAATGTCTAAAAAATAAGTTACATGAAAAAATAACCCCAATATCTCTTTCCAATCAAATTCTATGGCTTCAAACAAATTTTTTTATACCATTGGCTATATTAAGAGAAGTAATTTTCACATTAATCGTATTCAATTCCTGCTATCCACCTCGCAGTCGAATTAGCATAGAAGTCGATTGTTGACCCTTTTTTTCGCCAACTTGTGCGATAATAACTCTAATTAAAATCTTATTTTATATTGTAATATTGCAATTTTTTGTGTCTGGTAACAACATTCGCAGAATAAAAAAAATGCAACACTGCAACTAATATTTTTCCTTTGTACGAATGAGCATAAAAGCATGGATTTTCCTTGCTTTTGGCGATTGTTCCTCATGTCTTGCCTTGTTTGCCATTCTTGCGTCGCAGACGTTCGTAATCGCTAGCGCTCACACTCTAGGCATTCGTAGCAATAGCGATTGGTGACATGCATTTGCGCATTAATTTAAATGCAGGCAGCACATTCGGTGCTCGTTTATTGACGAGACAATCGAAACGCCATTTGAATGCACTCAAGCTGTTCTCTGGCTGCTATATTACATATATCACAGGGTTGCATAATTTTTGAATACGTCAGTCACATGGCGGAGTGCTCACAGTTTCAACAATAAAAAATGCTATAAATACGGTTTGTTAACTGTACTCTTAAACTGTGAATAGCCTTATACCTGTGACACATAGGCAGACTTAAACTTGTTTAAATCGCTTTTCTAGTTTAATTTTCTGTTAAACTATGTTTAGAACTCGTTTAGTCAAAACTAGTTTCCGAAAGTCGTTTATCACAGCTAAACGAGTTTTAACAGCTGAATTTGGCATTCTTCTTTCTACACTTTCGTTGATAACTACTGTGCTCTCAATCGAGCACACGCGCTGAAATTTTACGATTATATTGTTGTTCGCTCACCCATTGCTTCTACATTTTTCGTTATCTTTTTAAACTAGTTAATAAAAATATTGAGTGTGTCATCCCAATGGTTATACTTTAAACTACAAAAGATAATCAAGATTACCTATGCCAATGTGTCAAAGCTATTACAGCCCTATTCTGGTTGTTAGCTTAACAACAAATAGTTAAGGAGCTCTTGTTAAGCTGATTGTTATGTTATGTAAATGTTGGTATTCTTAAAAATCATTAACAACATAAAAGCTTAAAAAGCTTTTAAAGTTCACCATGCATGGTGAAAATCGATATGCTTATTGAAAGAAGAGATGCGCTATATAAACAGATGCTTCGAGTGCAGCTTGTGACTTTGCAAGCACTTGAAAAATTTGCCACGGCCAACACTTAAAATAAGTTAAAAATTCTTCCATTTTTCAGTTTAATGTATTTAAACTCAATATTATATTATAATTTGTATTTTTTTATTATTTTCACAACAATTTTTTATCCAAGCACATACATTTCATTCGTTGTTAAGACTCTTTCCGTTATTAACAAAATTGTAAGGAAAGAACTTATAAATTTGCAGCAGAATACGAAATCTGTTACGAAACCTGTTACGAAATTGTTGATATTAACTATTTTGTTAATGTGGTGAGCTTAGTTAAGCTGCCAGAATAGGGCTGTTAGTGTATTTTTGTAAAGAGTTATACACAGAAAAAACAAATGTAATGAACAGCGTACGTTAAAATTAATTCATTGATTTAAATGAAAAAATCATTGAATTTTAATGAATTGCTCATAGTTTTTAACGTACTGTTCATTGTAATCAATGAAGTTATATTCATTAAAAATGTCTAAATAAATATCAATGATTTGTTTTCATTATTTTAATGGACTTTTCATTGATATCAATGAAAACTACATTGATTCCAGTTGTAAATCAAATTCTTACGAACCATACATTGATTTTTAATGAACAGTTCATTGAATTCAATGTTTAGGTCATTAAATGCAATGTATAGTTCATTAAATTCAATGTATAGTTCATTGAATTTAATGTATAGTTGAATTCAATGTATTGTTCATTGATTTCAATGTATAGCTCATTAAATTCAAAGTATAGTTCACTGAATTCAATGTACAGTTCATTAAATTCAATGCATAATTCATTAAATTCAATGTATTCAGTTCATTAAATTCAATGTATATTAATTTATTCCCTTCCCAATTTTGTTTGAAGTGAAACGCGGAGTTGTGAAGACGTATGGCAATTGTGTGTGTAAATTTTAGATAAAAGGTGATAATAAATTAAATTAAAAGTGAAGAAAATGTTGTGCTCTAAATGTAAAAGAAAATTTAAATTTGTTGAATTACTATTAGTTCATATAAAAAAAATCATATCATATCTGTCAATAGTGTTTACCGCTGTTTCAATGAAAATTGCAATCTAGTATTTAGTAATTTTTCAGCCTTTAAAAAACATTTACGTGTTGTGCATAGTCTTGATACAAAAACAAAAAAAAAATTGCTAATTATTAATCGTAATCGCAATTTAACAGCTGTGATATAATTGAACGAAAAAAGATCTCATTAAATTAAAAATAAATATATTCATTTATAATATCTTCTAGATTGATAAAGATTTCTCCGTCGCTTTTGGAAATATACCTGGCATTTTAAGTGACTGCTGCCATCATTTTCAAAAAATGTTTACATTTTATAGGATGATAACCACATAATTAAATAAAAAATAAAAGATAAAGCTGTGCGGGCAAAGTTGGCAGAAATTGAAGATTTCACTAATTACAGTGGTAAGCTTAATTTTTCTCGAGGCTAAATAAATATATAATTATTTTTTCAATTAATATTTTTCCAGACAGTACTGCTATGAAACTTCTTTGGAGCCTTCATGAGTATTTGATGCCCACTCAAAAAGTATGCAGTAAGGACAACTTTGGAAGAAAAACTTTCCTAAAGCATACAAATACCAGTTCCCAAGAGGCATTAGTTTTTGTTGGAAGCAGCATCCAGGAAGTCGAGGAGTATATTGAGTTTTTAAAAACTGGGGCGAAAATACTCAACCATTAATCCTTGCTGTTGGAGAGAAGAACTTCTCCTAATTCCAACAATTTTATGTGTTCATGAATGGTGTAAAATTTTAATTTGCTAGTTTTATTAGAGCCGTAGATGTGTGCTTTAAAATTTTTCAATTATTTCAATTAAAATATCCTGCAGCATACACTCTCGTGTGGGAGTTTATTGCTGTATGTTTTTATAAATTTAAAAACTATTCAAAATCTTCGAAAATTTGTATATTTATGGACTCTTTAAAATAAAAAGATATTGTTTAAATTGCAATTATTTTCTTATTTTAAAAATGTTTAGAGAGGGATTAACAAATAATTTGTTGAATTTAATGTATAGATCATTCATTCCAATGAACTAAATACATTAAAGATGTATTATGAAATGTATTATAAATGAAATATACATGGAATTCAATGAACTGAATACATTAAATTTAATGAACTGTACATTGAATCCAATAAACTAAATACATTAAATTCAATGAACATACATTAAATTCAATGAAATAAACATTAAAATCAATGAACTATACATTGAATTCAATGAACTATACATTGAATTCAATGAACTATACATTGAATTTAATGAACTATACATTAAATTCAATGAACTATACATTGAATTCAATGAACCTTACATTGAATTCAATTAATTTTACATTGAATTCAATGAACTTTTCATTAAATTCAATGAAAAATCATTAATTTTGGCATTTTTTTAATGAACGTGTTCATTAAATTCAATGAAGTGTACATTGATATTCAAGGAATCATTCATTGAAAATCACTAAGTTTAATGAACTATAATCACTAAGTTTAATAATTCATTGAAATTAATGCACCTTTTCATTAATATAATGTACCTTTTTGGTTCAGTGTAGCTTGGACAAGTATTTTTTAATCAAACTCATTAAAGGCAATTAAAATCGGCTAATGCGTTAAAATGATATAGTTCATTTATTAGAAAAAGAAATTTTTTTAATTTTACCTATAACTCCTAAACACGAACTGAAGTGGAAAATTTAACGATAATAATCGTTGTCGTTATTAGTCTTGGTGCGTGCCACGTTCACAGAAAATTACAGTTTTCTCTAACTAACGATATCAAAAATCATCGTTAACGCGTTTGAGAATTCCACTGCTGATATAAAAAAACGGACTTCAGATTTGAATTAAGTGTGCGAAAATACACTTAGAACCACTTTCGTCTTCTCTGGTCCGAAACCGTGCATAACTGTTTTTTTTTCGTAGAGTAATTTTAGATGAAATGTATTTATATTTTTCTAATGCATTTGAAATGCACATGTAGTGGGCATAACAAACAAATAAATAAACAATAGCATTAAAACATGTAAGAATAAAATAAGCAAAACACCTATTCACAACCAAGGTCAGAACCTTGAAATGCTGAGCACATGTGAATGCAATACGATCTTGGTAAATAGCGACAAATAAACAATTTCAGAAAATACATAAAACAAAATAATGAATGAATCATAAGTTAGCCAGTGGGTCAACGCGAGCGGCCACTTCAGTTTGGAAATAAAAATAATAAAAGACAAGATCATATTGCAGTGTGTGCATGTGAGTCAACATGTGAGGAAAGGTGTGGAAATAAAATTTCATAAGAATAGTTCGATGAAGTAGGGCATCTGATGAAAAGATTGTTTTCATAATTGTTATTTCTTAAATCTTGAGATAACAATATGAAATCAATCAGAGTAAATAAGAACCACTGAGAATTTGAACTGTCATTTGAAAGTGCATATTTCAGCATTTCTGTCGTAACCAAAGAATTGTGATTGGTTACAAGAATATACAGAAATTAATGTTTGGAAAGTGACTGAAAAGTGGGTGTGTTTTCAAAAGTAAGAATTTATTGAAATTTTATTATATAAGCTGAACACTTCTGATTAATAAAGGGGAATCCAGATAGTCAAGTTTCGAGTCCAAGCTGAGTAATAAAAATTTGATTAGTATACTGTTTTAACTTATCTTCAAAAGGAGCGGCCTCTGAGGCCTTCAATATCACCGTGGCTTGCTTTAAAGTCAACAAATAGGATTCTTGTCGGATAGATCCCAGTACATAGGACGATCTCCTGTCAACATAAGATCTCATGGTTTATCCTGCAACACCATACCCAACATTGTCAATCTAACATCATAACACACGAAAAAAAAACAACAGTACCTACTTCTATGTTGAAATAGCTGAAAAATATAATTCCGTACTTAGATTTGACGTACAATGAAGTTCGGGTCCAATAAACACATTTAAAGTCAACATTTTAAAATTTGTTCATATAATTTTTTATTCATGTTTTTCCTTTGCTTTGATCTAGGACATTTTTTCAAAATAAATTAATGCAATATTTTAGCCCATTTTATGGTAATAATAAAATAAAGAACTTAAAACTGGATCGATCCATTTTTGAATGAGATACGATATTTTTTGTATAGTGATTTTTAAAAGAATTCATTTTAATCATTGTGAATAGATTTTCTTTTACTGCATGCGTTCAGAAATATTTTGTTGTACCGAATGGACAGAGTTTACAATAGTCTTCTAACACGTGAAGTAGAGCCTGTGTTCCCACTTCCAATGACGTCACTTTATCGTTGTGTCTCAACATAAGACTTATTGCTCTTTCAGCAGAATTGTTAACGACAGAAATGTTTTTGACGACTTCTTCTGCCCGCAAGCATTTTTGATTTTTAATCCAACAACTTAGATTGATTTTTAAAAAACCCAAGCTATCATCATCACTCGAAATATTCACAAACAATGAGTTGAAAAATTGTTCAGTATTCAAATCAGCGGCGGATCTGGAAAAAATCTTGGGGGAGTATTTTATCAAAGACACACATTTTCGATTTGGGAAAATTTTGTTTTTTTACAAATACTTAAAATAAGATGACTTAGGGCCGTTTTATTCACTTTTTATAATTCGAGCTAACTTGAGCAGTTTCAATAATTTTTGTTGACTTGACTTTTTGTACAACTTGCGAAGTTAAATATTTTAATTTCTCAAGTTAAAATTTCATTTCATTCAGTTCAAGTTAAAATATTATATGTTGAAGTTAAAACGAAGTTATAAAACGTCCCAGGGATTTTTTTGATATTTGATGGGAAATGAGAAAATAAATGACTTTTATAACTTATGAAATAGAAATTTGTTGATGTTAAAGGCAATGTTTTGACGCAATGTCAAAAAAATATTTTGTTACTAAAATATATATGTGCAGAATAAAACAAAATAATTTCCAAATAATGGGGGGTTTTCAGTTGACGGTGTTTCGAATTAAGATATGTTTTAATTCACCTCGTTAAATAACGAAGCATTCTTTATATGTTGTTTAATAAAAATATTTCTAAAAGACATAAGCTTTCATGAACATTTTAAATAAGCCTGTGTTACTATGGCGTGTTTGATATTTTTAGTTCTTATTTAAAACATTATACAGTTCTTTGACAATCGAAAAAATGGTGTTTATAATTTTGTCTTTGTATTTTGATAACAGAGGAGGATAAATTCGAGTCCTTCAAAATATGGTCGATGATTAATCTGAGTTAATTGGCTGGACCAATTTTAAATTAGTTTAGTTTTATTTCGTTTATTAAGATGTAAGCCATATATTCTATTTTTTAAGAAATCGACTTTGGCGCATTCTAGCATGTAAACGCAAAACCAATTTTACAAAAATAGTTTCTTTATTTTGACTACTAACTAAATTATGTTAAAATAAACCCGACTATGATACATAATAACTTGAAAATAAATAGTTAAAAATTTAAATTTTTTTCACTTGAGGATTTAGAAACCTACTATAAGCTCAATCTTTAAACGCATTTTTTTTTTTTTTGAGCGTTATTTTTCAAGCGACGTGCAATATAGTTCAGCTTTTTGCAATTTCACATAGTTCTTTTTTATAAAACTGTTTTTAACCGTTTTTTTATTTATAAAAGAATAAGTTAATTTTTTTAAAAGTGATCTAAAATGTATTGCTTTATCTTACTTTTCTCTTCGTCAAAATAATATTTACTTAATGAAACGAAAAAAAATAAAATTTCTGACTTAAGTAGAGATTTCTGACTTTCAGGCTGCACGAGTTTTCACACCAGCTCTGTTGAAATCCTTTCAATGATGCAAATTCAGCCGCTAGAGCTGTTAAACATAAAAAGACATATACAAAAATTGAGTTACTGAAATTGAAAAGATTCATCAGAAATGGTGCCTTATTTTAGGATACCTTAATTTACTCTCTATGCACTACTACTTCTTGAAAATCAAGTTACCACCAAACTGAAATTGGCAAGCTTCATATTCTCTTTAACAAATGGCTCTAGCTGCACGTAGAAATTCCACGTTGTGAACTAATGCAAAAATGTAGGTACCGACTACTCATAATTGTGCACATAATAACAGCACTTTCATATTACTACATCGATCAGCGGAAATTAAAACAAGTCTTTACGGATATAAAGTGCATTTCAAGCCCTTGCAAGGATCCTGTTTTGACTGTATTGTGCGTGTTATTAAATGCTTGAACACAAATGATCAAGAACTAGATCTACAAGTAATGCCAGCTCCGAACGTCTCGTGTTCCTAACCCGAGAAACAATTTCATATTTTGTGTCAATAAAGGATCTGATATATGTCCGGTGCCCGTGTCGGTAAATGTCCGACCTCTGCACCGAAAGAAGTGCTATTTTTGGAACACCTTGGGCAGGAACAATGTACGAACGAAGACCGATTCGGGGACTCGTCAGTTTATTGTGTCCGAATATAGTCGCTCGTCGCTAGTTGAAAACTTTATTGACATAATACAGACTTACTACGGTACTATTTCAGGTACCTTTCAAGGTACTTGTTGGGTATGTTTCGGGTACATTATAGTTGAGACTCAGGTTTCGATACATGTCTTTATTGACACAATATATAAATTTTTTTCTCGGATCCTTTTCGCTGCAGCTCGTTTGCATTCAGCTTAATATCAATGTGCGATACATTTCTTTCATAAACTTCGCAGTATTTCGTTACTACTCGTAGCTTTTAAAAATAAAATTGAGTCCGATACTCTGGACTTTTGTGCCTGAGTAATTTCGTATGGACACAAATTGTTTCTCGAGTAAGAAACTTTACTTTGCAGTTATTACTCTTTGAAGTTTATTTTATAATAAATATTAATTGAAAAGAATAAACATTTTGTCTCAGAAATGAATTAAGCCCATACCACCACGGCACCGAAACCTTTTATATTGTACATAAAAAAGTTGTAGTGAACTGTATCGGTTCTAGTCAGATAAAATAATACATTCTTCAAATGTTTTTATAGTAACAATTTTGTTGTCACAACGTGTGAAAAGTTGTGATTAAAGCCAAAATCAAAAGTTACACCCAATATCCCAAGTTTGAATTTATAACTGGTCATATATTTGGAAGTTAGATAAATCACAAGTTGACCAAAGTTATAAAACGAAAGTAATATCAAATCTTCAATATGTCAAAATATTTTTGAGAAATTCAATTGAATAAAAGGAATAACTTTTGAAATCGAATAAATCCCAAAGTTATTCCAATTTCTCAAGTTAAAAATGTGAATAAAACGGCCCTTAAAGTTTTCCATATGGTTAAAAATCAATCGGATGTTTATCGTCTTCAGGCTGATTTCGTAAACGTTTTTTCTTGGTTTAATCTAAACCAATTTTCACTAAAATGCTTTGTTGTTTCTTTTAATAAGATAATTTTTCCTATATCGTTTGATTATAAGCTTGTAAGGTTATCCGAAATTCGTGATCTAGGCGTTATTTTTGATTCAGGCCTTAGTTTTAGCTGTCACTTAAATCATATTATCCCCAAAGCATATTCCCTATTAGCGTTTGTTAGGCGCAATAGTACTGGTTTCTCTGACCCATACACATTTAAAAATTTATATTCGTCCCACGTAACATCTAACCTTGAGTACGCTTCATTTATTTGGAGCCCATTTTATTCAGTGCATATTACTAGATTGAAGCAAGTTCGAAAAACATTTTTGAAATTTGCTTTACGTTCAATTAGTTTGTCGGATACTCTTCCATCCTATATAACGCGTTGCCTGCTTATTGGTCTGTCTTCTCTTGAAGCTAGAAGGTTATTGCACACACAGTAAAAAATTTGAGGGTAAATTTTATCTTTTTTATAACATGTGGGGTATAAACTTTTTTTATTTCAAATAATTTATAAATTTTATACCACTGAATATTATAAAAATAATAAAACAAATATAATTTAAAAATTTTATATGGATATCATAAATGTGTAAATCAAAATATATTCTGGTTCGAAAGAAAAAAATTCACCGAAATCGGGAAATTAAAAAATATAGTGGTTTCGATTGGTCTGACGAGAAAAATGGTCTGTTATTAATTTTATGGTATAACTTTTAAAACTTTTAAAACTTTTAATTTGGATTTATATGTATACAAAATAGTATAAAATTTATGCTCATATTTTTTACTGTGCAGTATTATGATCATTTACGATTTGATCAACGGAAACATCATCTGTGAGAAGTTACTTGAATTATTATCGTTTAATATTCCACAAAGAATGCTTTGTAACTATGATTATTTTTACATTTATTTCCATAGAATCAATTAATAGAGTACTTTTAGCTATAAACAGAATGTATAATAATAACTTAATTGATTTTTCTATGCCTAAAAATGCCTTAAAAACTGCTATTACTCTATTGTTAAACAGTTTATAATTTTGTTCTTACTTTATATCCTGATTTTTTATGTCTGTAGGGATAATTTATCCATAGACGAAAATAAATAAATAAATAAATAAAAAGACACATTGTACTTTTTTGAATTGAAATTATCGAATTGCTTAAGAAGCATTTTTCCCAGACACATACATACACACTCTAAAAAAGATATGTAAATTTACTAAAATTATTACAGTAATTTTTTGTTGAAATTCCAACTGATGTCTGATTTTACTATAAATCTTGCATTAATTTTTGAGTGTTTACCAATTTACACAATTCTTACTAAAATTAAACAACAAATGTTGAATTTTGTTGCAATAACAGCTGCAAAGTAATAGATTACTACATAAATTTAATTAAAATTAAACAGTTGAATGTTCAACATCGACAATATATTCAACAGATGCTCAGTTGAGTTAGCTTGTCAAAGTGTTAGGATCATTAACTTAAAGTTCTCTGATTTTTGATTAAAAAAGTGTAATGAGAATTCGGTTTTAGTAAAAGTTAATTGAATGCTGTGTTATTAGTGATATTTTGTTAGCAATATCTGAATATTTTAGTTCTTTGAAATAATCAAAAAATGTCTTGTGTTTCATTTCTTCAATTCCTAAGTGTTTATTTTTCATTTCGTTTTTTTTAGTGCCAATTTGAAGAAGAATAAACATGAAACAGAAATCAAACCATATCTCTGCACGTACCGTCAAAAGTGACAAATTGTTTTTTTATATCTTTACTAGAATAACAATAGAAGTTTAGATTGACTACATCAATTATAGTAAAACTAAATATAAATTGTTGAATTTTTCTGAAATCGAAGTAGTAGATTTGTATTGGCACTACACAGATGAAAGTAACATTGAACAATTGATGTTTAATTTCGCAGCAATATCAATTTCATTGCTTCCTATTTTAAGCAAAATTCAACACTGTTTGTTGAATTTCACTACGCAACAATAGAAACAAGATGTTGAATGAAATAAGAGTGTGTAAATTTACTACAGTTTTAGTAGCTAACCTGTTGCCTACAACTGTTGTAGTAAATTTCAACAAAAACTTTTAAGAGTGCACGCACACTTCCGTATATATTTATTTCTCCCCTTTTCTGGAATAATATCTTAGCGAAAAGTAAATAAAATCTGCAAATTTAAGTAATTTTGGAATTAAGCTTGATTTATTCAAATTGTTCACATTTATTCCATTATAAAAACATTGCAAAATTATATTTTCAAGTATGTGCAATGAAAAAACATAGTACTTTTCAATAAAGAAAAAAAACTTAAAGGAATTTGAAACTTATTGTTCTGACGTTACGACTATGATATGGTACACTTTGAAAAATAAATGAACAATACGAAATGTATACTGATTATTAGATAGTCATTAGATAGAGAAAAAATTATTTGATAAAATCATCGCAGCGCTTCTTTTTTGCGGCAAAGTTATTAATAACTTCGTTAATATTTATTTCTATGTCTCTATGTAAATATATGCAATAATGCGAGTTCATTCAATAGTTCTTGTTGCATAGTTGAACGTTACCATGTTTTTAATCGTCGCAGTGTAGAAAAACTTCGCTCAGCTATTGCTTCACTGTTGGGAAGCGTGGAAAAGATAGCAAACGTTTTCGAAATTAGTGGAAAATTGTTATTATCACAAAGAGAAAAAAAGATGGTGATATCATTAACCTTAGTTTCGCTCGCCCACTTACACTGCCAAATTTGAAGTTCATGAAATAATTTAATTGAAATTAGTTCCTTATTACCGTCACAAAATAGAATTATTATCTTAGAAATGCTAACACTCAAATTGCTTAGCTTTTAATTGTTGTGTTCATCAATTTTGTTTGGCAGGATTTCAGGTGTAGGTGACGTTTTTATAAAGCGATGCGAGAAGAGTAGGACCATTTTGCTTATAGAATAACAAGATCTGTAATCATCTGAAAAAAAAACAAAATATAATTATATTTAAAGCACTTACGTCCAGGTAGTGACTTTACCCTTTTTCTAAAAATGAGTCTGAAAATAAAGTTACAGCTCGTTATGTACTCAAATTTACAGCCATTTTTTAAACAATCAACTTTTAAGACGCGTTATTTTCTTACAAATAAAAATTTTTAAAAATACTCCAAGTCACTACCTCAGCGTATGTGTTTACTTTACAAGCATACATATTTTGTTTTTTTCAGATGATTACAGATCATGTTATTCTACAAACAAAATGGTGCTACTCTTCTCGCATCCCTTCATAAAAACGCCATGTACACGCAAATGACGCCACAAAACAAAACAAACAGCATTTTTAAGTACTTTAATAATTGTTGAAATCAATAAAAATCCATTTCTCTGACCATTTGTTTGTAGTATTCTTTCAAAAAACGCCTTTAGAATCGATTATGTATACATAAAAGTACCTTTAAGCTGTGGGCACAATTATTTCCTTCAAATAAAGTATTAAAAAGTTAAGTATTTAAAAGTTCTTGGGGGGAGGTTTTTACCCCCTTTACCCCCCCCCCCTTTGTATCCACGCCTGATTCAATGTAACGAAATTATCGATTCTTAAGTTCGAAATTGATGGGAGCTTGTTTGACGTTTTTGATTTTGTCAGTTTTCTTAGCTGCTGTCACGTCGTTTTGTCTCTACGTCAATACTTCTATCAAAAAATGCAAGTCCTATTAGTGTTTCAGATAAGTACCATAAATGATTGCCGAACTTGATCAAAACTTTATTGGCGATTCGTTGTGCCAAAATTCAATAAGATTTCCAATTAATTGAAGATCAAGCTTTGGCGCAGCAAATGGTACAGTACATTAGAACCAGTAGGTCATTACACGATCACTGTGTTTTTCAAAGTGTTTCAAATTATTCCGAATTCCTCATTATTCCGAATACTCACGAATTCCTTCACGATACAGTTAATGCTTTCGGCGATCTTTTTTTGTTTTTTACAAAATGCAGGTGCACCAACCGGCCTAAAACGTGCTTGCAGTTAGGCAATATTATTTTTGGGCAATGATGACGGCTTTCCTCGATCAGATAATGCATCTCTCTAGACATTTTGATTGCGAATGAAATAATTTTCCGTACATTCCGTAAATAAAATAAAAAATAAGAAGAAAACAAAAGAACAAAGCATAATGTCAAAAACTTGAAGGTACATACAAGGTTGATTAATACAAGTTAAGTTACTTGAGATAAGCTTGGTCAAACTGTCAGAATGGATGAAAGAAAATCAAGAAAAAACCTGAATCCGTACAATTTTTAGCTAACAGCTAGTTTGACATTTCGAAAAAAGGCGAAAAAAATGCTTTTCTCTCAACTTAACCTATATTAAGCGACCTTGGGTACATTCAAGTCTGTTCTTTCCCCTTTCTTTATGTTCCTTTTTTTATCAAAATCACCTTGCTTTCAAGAAAACTTGGCGTGTGGAAAAGGGACTAACGTCCATTGAACTTATTAAAGCATATGCTTTTCCAAAAAATATTGTGTCTCATTAAAAAATGAGTCGATTCAGTTTTAATTTTTTTTAATTATAATTACCATTAAATGGGCTTCAGGTCTGAAAGGGTTAAGCGTTGATAAAATAATTCAGCCTTAGGATTTGAAACCTGCATTTCATGATTTTCATGCAGCCACACAGAAATATTAAGTCATTTTTAATGTTGTGTATATAAAAAAAAAACAAAATTAAAATTTTTTTATTATTTAGTATGCTCACTTAACTTTCATTATTTACTTTTACACATTATGTTTAATTTTTGTATACAATAATATGAAGAAACCATTGAAACAAGAGTTAAAAATTTAAATTTTTAACTAAAAATTAATTCTATTTAATTATAATGAAGACGCTTTTTTACCCAAATGTCCCAAAAATAAACTTTTAAATGGGAAAGCACTTGAAGAAAAAGTATATTTCGGTAAAGTTCAGCCAAAACTATAGAGTTGAGTTGTGTTTATCCAAAACGAAGATAGCCGCCATTAGAATCTGGATGTTGTGGTGCTGCTTGCACAATTTTTTGTGACATTAAAACAACCACAAATGCAAAAAGACTGAGTATGCTAAAGTTCATTCTGGAATACTGTTTTAGAATATCTTAAGACTTTTTATCTAACTGAAGATTGAGTTCTTATGATGTGAGATATTTTTAGTTCTGCTATTTATACTCGACTGTTATTTGTTTAAGTTGTATAGAATTGTTTGCATTATTGCTTAGCAAAACTCTATTCAAGCGATGTGTATTTTTCTAAATGTATAGCTGTTGTATATGACACGCGTAAAAATTTTCAATGTGATGTACTAACAACTGTTTTTGAATATGTACATAGTTGGAGAGACGTTATTTTAAGAAATATTTTACGTTTATTTTATAAAGCATTTACTGTTTGATATCAAACACAAGTGCTTCATTAGACTAGCTTTTTTGTATAGGAGACATTCTATGTCAAAACAGTCAACAAAAAGATCGACCTACATCGATCGTGCTGATATGAATATAAAAGTTTCTATTCGGAAATTCAATACAAAAAATTATATATTCAAATTTTTTTCGATGATTGTTTTTAGTAGAGAAGTAAAAAATATGTAGCTATATATATAAAAATCAATATATGTGCGTTAGTCTTGCTAAGGCTTGAAATTGGCTCGACCGATTTGTACAGTTTTTTTTTTTGCCTCAATTCAGGGAAGGTTTAGAGAAAAAGTAAATGTTTCCACACTCCCTTTTACCGCCCACAAATCAATTTGGTTAATTTATTTCGTCTGCTTACTACTGGAAATTGTAAAAAAATGGGCGTTTTCGCACTATAGACACGCCCACTCTTTAAAAATGTGAGCCGATTGTAAAAATTATGAAATTTCGTATAAGGAAAGGAGCAATGCAAAAAAACAAATCACAGGAAAAAGGGAGAGGGGCTAGACCTATGCCACGCCCACAAATAATAATTGAATGCAAATCTATTACAATATTTTACGAATCACGCTCAAATTCGGTATGCATATTTTGCGACTCCTAGATACTTTACATACTTAGTTTTGGCTGCAAAAATATTGCTACAACATTGAATTGGTTAGTGTCTTAAATAAAAAATTCATTTCAAGAAAATTCGTACCCGCAAAATTATAATTTTTATTAAGTTTTTTCCATCTCCTGTAAAGTAACAAAAAATTAGTTAGGGCCTATCTATATAAAGGTAGCGATATATTTCATTCAAAGTTTTTTTTTCCAAATTTCAATAAAAGCACTCCACAAAAATAGTTTGAACTGTACCGTTAGCACAGTGTATATATTTTTATACCCCACGTTTAAAAAACGTAATAGGGGTATATTAACTTTGTCACTCCGTTTGTAACGCCGATAAGGAGGCGTGGCTGGTATAGAAAAGTATCTTGATCAGCATCACCTCCTGAGCCGATATAGCCATGTCCGTCTGTGGTCACGATAGCAGACATAATTTTGCAGCTATTGTAACGAAATTCAATATATGAGCTTTTTATTAAAAAATAGAGGTTAAGTTCGAAAATGAACCAAATCGGATGAAAACCACGCCAACCTCCCATACAAAGTGACTTAACCAAAATGGTAAAATCTTTTTAAAACCCACAAAAATTAATATAATGACTTCAAATTTTGCACAGCGTCTTTAATATTTGTTTTAAACTTTAAGTATCAAATATGTACTAATGGGATAAGACCCACGTCTACCTCCCATACAAAGTAACTTAACCAAAACGGTAAAATCTCTTTAAAATCCATAAAAATTAATATAATAAATTCAAATTTTGCACAGCGTCTTTAATATTTATTTTAAACTTTGAGTATGAATTTTGTTCTAATGGGATGAAAACCACGCCTACCTCCCATACAAAGTGACTTACCCTTAACAGTAAATCTTTTTAAATCCCACAAAAACTAATTTAATGTCTTCAAATTTTGCACAGTATCTTACATATTTAATCAAAACTTTGAGTATGATATTTGTAAAAATTGGATGAAGTCCACGCCGACTTCCCTTACGAAGTGGTTTACCCAAAACGGTAAAAGCTCTTTCAATTCCACAAAAACTAATCTAATGACTTAAAATTTTGCACATAAATTTTAACCTTTAATATGCATTTTTAGTATAAAATTTGTAAAAAGTCAAATAAAAATCACGTCTACCTCCCATACAAAGTGAGTTCTCCAAAGTGGTAAGATCTCTTTCAATTCCACAAAAATTAATCTAATGACTTCAAATCTTGCACAAAATCTTTAACTATTGTAGGATACACACATTTACGGTATAAATTACATACAATTATATTATACTTAAATATACTAAACTACCAAACTCAGCCAGCGTCTTTCAGGCCGAGCTTTTTGCGATAAGAGAAGCTTGTTGCACCTTAAGGAGAGCTAACACCAACCACCTTAATGCAGCTATTCTGACGGATAGCCAAGCTGCCGTTAAATCTTTAGCTGCGATCAGTACCAACTCCAAACTGGTAAGGCAGTGTAAGGATGAACTGGCCCGGCTAAGTCACCAACTTAGCATTACTATAATCTGGGTTCCCGGCCATAGGAATATTTATGGTAATGAAAAGGCGGATGAATTGGCTAGGCGGGGTTCTTCCCTTGACGTTTGCAGAGCGGAACCAGTCGAAGTTCTACTGAACAAGGTCAAGGGAGGAATTCATTCTTATTACTTAACCTTAGCCGATCGTAGATGGAGAGAACTACCAACCTGCAACACATCAAGAAAAATATGGCCCCTTTACAACATAGGCAGAACTCAACAGATGCTCTCAAAACCCCGGAACGACACAGCCAGATTAACGGCTATTATTACGGGTCACTGGTGCATTGGAGTTCATGCCGAGAGAATTGGACTACCTTTCAACACTCACTGTCGCAGCTGCCCATGACCCAAATGAAAAAGAAACACTAACACACTTTCTGTGCACCTGCCCGGCCCTTGCCAGGTCCAGACTAACAACGCTTAGCAGGCCCTTCCTCAGCAAACTAGAGGAACTCTCAACAACAAAAATCAACAATCTCCTAACGTTCATCAATCGCACCGGATGGTTATAACCTAGCAGTGCGCTACCCAGTCAACCAACAGAAACACGAGGTTATGGTATCAAAACGGCTCACTAGAGCTACTTGGATCCTACTTGCATGTAGAATCACCATCTAAACCAACCAACCAACCATACTTAAATAACATTAATCAATATTACATTAAAGCAAACAACAATAAACACAAATGCAAACAAAGTAATAGGTTACACACCTTTACGGTATGCATAACCTCATTTTTTTATTGTATAGAAATAACATTAAGAACATTCAAACAATTAAACTTATGTTCATTAGTACTAGCATCTATTTCACTCACACACATTACATTGATATTGCTTAATTACAAACATATGATAATTATATTTTAAAATATCGTTAGGTTTATTTTCGTTCACTGGTAAAAATATTTAAACTTTGAAACCAACTAGTAGTCAGTCGTAGTAGAATGAAAGTAACCAGATATAAGCTAATTTTCTATAGACTGACTACTAGTTGGTTTCAAAGTTTAAATATTTTTACCAGTGAACGAAAATAAACCTAACGATATTTTAATGTGCCTCGCATGGCATGAATTTCCGTTCGGTTGAGTATATGTGAGTGGAGACGAACATAAATGTTATTATTCTGTATCGTTCGATAGCATTCATTTATAAGGTTGTGGCACTTGGGAGAAATGCACTCTTTTTCCCGGCTTTGCTCGAACTGTCACTGTGCTTTTCTTTGTTCTAAGCATTAATTTTCTTCATTTCTTTTCATCCATTCTGACATTTCGACCGAGCTCGCTCTCAAGTGCCACAACCTTATAAATGAGCCTTGCTCTACATTATAATTATGTTTGCATACTCTCTACTCAACACATTCGGCATATGTAACGGCACCAAATCTCACCATTTGCGTTGTCGGGGTTGTTCACGATGTGGTGTATTTGTCATATCATTGTGGTATAACATTTTCACTCTTTACCACTTAGCGTGAACATACCATCGATAAAACCTTTTATTTGGTTCAGATACACAAGGTAATCTCAGGTGCACAGCATCGTGAACGACCCTAACTCGCAACGGTGTCAAAGTGTGGACTGACAATTTGCTGTTTGACCGCTGACGGATTTTAATTTGGCAGCTGACAATTTGTTGTTTGACAGCTGACACATTTCTAAACTTGGCAAATGTGACAGTTGACACGTTGTCAAACATGACAACTGACACTATTTTCACCTTTGAAAATCATGACTGTTTGTTTGCAACCCGTTTTGCCGTAGTCATTGTGTCACACAGCGGGTATGAGTTACAAAATTGTATCATACACTTGCATAGTGCAAACGCTGAGAAGAAATCTACTTGTGTGACAAAGGGCATGGAGATTGGGCAGAAAACACGCGGTTGAGAGAGAAAAAAGTTGAAAGTTGCTGAAAGATGTTGCTGCGTATTTTCTGTAAACGTGATTATATTTAAACAACCAAAAAACTTTTGGCGTTTTTGGGGTTGTTCACGATGTGGTGTATTTGTTATCAAATCTTGGTACAAAATTTTCAATCAATACCACGTATCGTGAACACACCTTTGATACGGCCTTGTATTTGGTTCAAAATACACACGGTATTATCAAATGCGCAGCATCGTGAACGACCCTAACTCGACAAGTCGTCAAGGTGTTATTTGACCGTGACATATTTGCAGTTGTGACAGCTGACATGTTTTCAAGTGTGTTAGCTGACAAGTTTTCAAAGTTGACAGTGACATTTTTTTTTTTCTCTTGCAAACTTGACAGCGGACACGCTTTTAAATTTGCCAGCTGACATCTTTTGCCAACCCGAGTTAATTGCTTTTAAGATTCTGCCATGGTGTCTTTTGCCAGTTGTGTCTCAATCATTGTGTCACACAGCGTGTATGAGGTGCGATTATACCATACGACTTGCATGTGTAAACGTAGGGACAAAACGCACTGAAAAAACTCACTTGCAAAACGACCCCTGGTTACAAAAAAAAAAAAAAAAAAAAAAAAAAAAAAAAAAAAAAATTTTTGGTTGTTTAAATATAATCACGTTTACAGAAAATACGCAGCAACATCTTTCAGCAACTTTCAACTTTTTCTCTCTCAACCGCGTGTTTTCTGCCCAATCTCCATGCCCTTTGTCACACAAGTAGATTTCTTCTCAGCGTTTGCACTATGCAAGTGTATGATACAATTTTGTAACTCATACCCGCTGTGTGACACAATGACTACGGCAAAACGGGTTGCAAACAAACAGTCATGATTTTCAAAGGTGGAAATAGTGTCAGTTGTCATGTTTGACAACGTGTCAACTGTCACATTTGCCAAGTTTAGAAATGTGTCAGCTGTCAAACAACAAATTGTCAGCTGCCAAATTAAAATCCGTCAGCGGTCAAACAGCAAATTGTCAGTCCACACTTTGACACCGTTGCGAGTTAGGGTCGTTCACGATGCTGTGCACCTGAGATTACCTTGTGTATCTGAACCAAATAAAAGGTTTTATCGATGGTATGTTCACGCTAAGTGGTAAAGAGTGAAAATGTTATACCACAATGATATGACAAATACACCACATCGTGAACAACCCCGACAACGCAAATGGTGAGATTTGGTGCCGTTACACATACGATATTTTTTACGAAGGCCATTCTCTCTCATTTTGTGTCTCAGAATCAGTGTTGCCAACACTTTTTCATATGTATAAAATTATATATATAATGTAAAAAATGTATTTTCAACCAACTCTTGGATATTTAACTCTATTTGTTCAAAAATTACCTCAGCGTCAAATGAATCGTAATATTTATGTAAGACATGGGGTTTTTAAATATTAAATCACTCTCAGAATTAAAATTAAAAACATCTCTTAGTTTTTTTAAAATCTGTTTCTTAAAATGGTTGAGGATTTTTCTAATGTACAAAATATTATAATTTAAGTGAAGAATAATTGTACGTCACATATATAAAAAAATTATATTAATTATGTTGACTTTATATGATTTAAATACAAATTCTAAATGTTTGATAGTTTAAATCATACTTGATTTTAAATACAAATTCTATTTGTTTGATAGTTTAAAATCGTTTATTGAGCTTAAGGTCAAAGTTAGAACAATTAATTGTTCTAACGAATTTTTCCAAAGAAACAACAACAACAACAAAGTTTTCAATATGAAAGGAAAAAAATCACTAGCATTTGATTTTATTGTACAATTTCTGCGCTGCTAAACGCGTCATCAGAAATCTTTGTGATTACCCGTGCAAGCGCGCGCTAACGCACTGCACCATCGGGGTGATGAGATTTTGAAGCGTCAATTTCTCATTTTTTCCTCAATTTCATAATGTCACATTTGTTGTTGTATTTCTGTTTTACTTTAGTTTCTATGCTTATGTTATTATATTATATTACATAGAAACTAAAGTAAAACAGAAATACAACAACAACAAATGAAAAATTCGTTAGAACAATTAATTGTTCTAACTTTGACCTTAAGCTCAATAAACGATTTTAAACTATCAAACAACTAGAATTTGTATTTAAAATCAAGTATGATTTAAACTATCAAACATTTAGAATTTGTATTTAAATCATATAAAGTCAACATAATAAATATAGAGGTCATTTAGAAAAAACTTTAATTATATTAATTTATAAAATTTCTTCGAAAAGAGAATCAAACTTTACATTAAGGCTTAAAAAAGTAGATATGTTTTTCAGTATAAGTTAAGAATCCATAAGAATGGATTCTATCGGATACAAACGGCAACACTGACGCTAACACTGTCGATTTGTTTTTGTTTTATTGCATCATTATTCTCTATTCATAGCATTGAGAATCAGGAAAAGTTGCACAGTGGTGTGAACGCGGAATTAAATAGTTTTCTCGTGATAATTTTTGTTACAATTTTTTTATAACCCTTTAGCCTTTACGGTGATATTAAAATTAAAACAATTGGCTGCGAACCTGCTTAAAAGAAACCAAAAGGGTAAATAAATGCTAATATTACTTTTGACAGAGTTGTTTTGATATAGCTTATATTAAAAAATGTAATTCCTTATAAATTGAAATTGTAATTTTGCTTACAATCTTAAAGTTAATATTAACATTTAAAATAATTGGCTGCGAACCTATCTTAAACGAACTAAAGAATAAATACATTCGTATACTTTTTTTAAAGAGCTGTTTTACTATATCTACAACAAAAGTATGTAGCGTTCATAGTTTTTGTGTTACATGGAAAGTAGGCGCTGTTTGGGGCGGGTTTGTTTGTTTTCTAATTATAACTCACACGCATAATTTTATTGGTCAATGACGAATCCTTCTATTTTATTCCTACATGAATACGGGATGGAACCACTGTGCGGTGTAATTCCATGAAAGTTCAGCATTCATCTTATTTGTCTTAGTTCGCACTAATATAGTAAAATTCACAAGGGGCCGCACTCGGATCTTGCTGAACAGGAAGGGCCGAGCGCTAAAGTATATATAAAATCTTTCAGTGAATTTGTCCAATATATTGGACACGCTAGAAAGTAATTTTTAATATTATTTTGGAACGTTTTTTTTTAATTAATTTGGTGCTATAAAAAACAATGGACCAACATGAAAAAAATAAATTTGGAGAGATATTTGATATTAAAGTTAGTTTGATTTTGTTTTTTTTTTTCCTATTTTGCAAGAAAAACCAACCGTACAGAAATCAAATTAATGTTTTTTTTTTTAATTTTTATGACAATAAAATGATAATGAAATTAAGAAGATTTTTTAAATTTTAAAATGATTTTATAATGATAATAAAATTAAGAGTAAGTAGCGCAGGTAAAAATCAAAGGTATGTTTTTTCATCTTTTTAGGACCGTTATGATAGGAGTATTAACCTAAAAAATACTATTTGGGCTTAGCCTAGCCATTGAAAGGTTTTAAGAGACGTTGAAGTGAAATCGTTGAAGTGTCAGTCAGATAACTTTAAACCATTTTGATGTTCTCTATTCTAATATTAATTATAAGAACCTAAGTACTTTTTATAAAGATTGTTTTACATTACAAAAATAGTGATGAATATGGTCAGTTTTAATTATCGAAACATATGTATGCAAAAATTTCAAGTCATTTAAATAAATTTTGAGACTTTTTAAGAAAAAAAAAATTTTTTATAAAGTGATTTTGTATGGGAGTGAGGCGTTGTTTCTACCCGAGCCGCTAGTTTTCGAACTTCATCTTTATTTTTACTACACGGTTTATGATCCAGCTAAAAATTTTTAAAAGAAGCATACTAAAATCAAAGAACATTTACTCAATATTAAAAAAAGAATTTTATTTGTTTTAGCGCAAATTTTTTTTTTTTTTTAAATGGAAACTCATTTCCATCTTAAAAATATGGATTATACATAAATAATATATTTTTTTTATATTTTTTGTAAATTTGTTACTTATTTTGCGTGGCGATGGAATGAATTATAGTTTTAAATTTTTGCCGAAAATTTCAAGTTTTTTCATATACTTTGGCCTTTATATACTTTTCATATACTATCACGCTTGAACTATGAAACTGATTGGAAAGTAATGTCAAAAATTATTGTTGAAAATTAAATTGCCTTTATATTGGTATCGTGTGTAACTCTATTGAACGTCTGTAACTCAAGATATAGTCTGATATGAAAAGCTACCTCCGAAAAAAATAAGAAAAAATTCAAAAATTCATATCTCGAAAACCAATCCATAAAACATTTTCTTAATGTGATTCTCGAGTTAAGCAGACCATGATCCGTAAGAAAAAATAATCGGTATGAATGTACATGAATTTTTTTTTTAAAAAGAAAATACTCTCATAAGCAACACAATAACATTTAATTAATTTTTTTATTGTTACTAAAAACATATATTTATTTTTAATTCTTTAATAACTTTTATTAATTTAAATAATAAAAAATCTCTTATCATGATTTCAATAAATAATAAGAAAATCCCTTTTTTTTTGGCGTTTTAGATGTTTTTTATTTCAGAAGGAAATGCAGAAAATCTTTGTAGAAATACAAACAGAGGCTATTCGTAGAATGTACAAATGTTTTGTACATAGTACAAACGTTTGTAGTGTTGGCCGCATGAAAAAAATTTTTGAATTCGTAACTTTGTACATTCTACAAACGCTAGTTTGTAAAAATCTATAATGTATAAATTTGTGAACTGAACGAACATTGTTTGATAATATACAAAGCGGGGGCAACAGCGTACGTATATTTGTTCGTATCTTTGTAGATGAAACGAATGCGCCCCAGTAGTTCGCGGCATCATTGACTAACTTTTCGTGATGATTTCTTGAAGGAAGTTTCTGCATGAGCTGCTGGACTTAAAAAAAATTCATACAAAATATAATGTCAGCGCCTAACTTTTTCCACTCTATTACAACAACTTGAAGATATTAAGGATTGTTGTAATTCGCCGAATCGTTCAGAGGCTAAACTGCAACAATACAGCGTTTTCACTTCTTCAACGTTTCGGTATAACATTCCTTCACGAATTTTATTTTTCGATTTTAATTCCTTGACGAATTTTCTTTTTAATCCTATCTACTTTTCGTTAACGAAACTTCCTCAATATTTCGCTATTGGGTTCATGCATGATAAATCCTGACGTTTCTGCTTTGCGTCTTGCACGAAATTGGAACATTTATATGAAATTTTCGTCAATGAAATGTTTGGCCAAATCAGCATGTTTCGTTAAGGATCAAGAAAAATTGTACATGATTCATTTGATATTTCTTCAAGACTGGAACTACTGGGGTTTGTAAAATATACAAATATTTCTTTGTACAATGTACAAACGGTTTTTTGTATTATTCACAAAGTCGTTCATAGGCTGAAAAGAACAAACAGCTTTGTAGAATATAATAATTGTTTTGTACATAGTACGAAGCTTTTTTTTGGGTATATTAAACCTATACAACACATCATAACTCCAAGCGTTCTGCTGTTGATCACATAACATTCAAGTCATTTCGTTCTGCTGCGCTCTTCTCTGTTGACTCAAGCATAACATTGATTCGGTTTTCTTTTGTTTTTGTTCTGCTCACGCGACGAGTGCTCTATGTAGTGTTACGTTTTTTCTAATTAATGAAAGCCGAACATAACCAACGCTTGCTCCACAAATCAGTGTTCTGAAATGTATTTCAAGCGCACTCGTGCAGAGGTTTACTATCTATCTACTGGTGTTAGGCTACACAAATATTACATAACAGTCAATATTCAAAGTCACTCAAAGGTTATAATGGATAAGATCTGTAAAAATATTTGGAAATTCATTCTTAAAATACGTCATCGTCGATTTTCGATTTTTAAGATTCAGAGTACTTGAACATGCTTCTACTATAGCAAAGTTGTTCCTATTATTCTGATCAAAAACTTTGCTGAATAAATAGACAAAGTGGATCTTACAAAAAGTATAGCTTAAAATTATGCTTTGTTAAATAGCATTTAAGATGTTTTAGGCCCCCCCCCCCCCATTTTTATTACAATTAATTTTTTTTCGTTTCAGCGATTTTGTATCGAATCGCCTTTCAACATTTTTGTAACTCGCTAGCGAATCAATTCGTTAAATTTCAGCGATTCGCTTCCCTCATTTTTAGCAATTCAATAACGAGTCATACCTTTTATTTTAAGCGATTCGTTACCGAATAGCTTCAGTTATTTTTAACGATTCGTAGGAAATTGCTATGTCCCCAAGTTTTTTCAATATTTATCTTTCTTATTTAATTATTTAAGAAAAATTTTGAATTTCATGAGTTTTGAAATATGATCAATTTATTTATTTGTAGGTGGAAATAAAGAAGATAACCTAAAAAAGAAATTAAATTTATTTTCAATAAATTATTCATGTATGTATAATTCAAGTAACACATATAAGACTAAACGAAGACCCTGAATTTGTCGAAATTTTTCATTTTTGTTTTGCTATTTCGAGTTTTGGTGATTCGCTAGCGAATTGCTTTCGCTTTTTTATGTATGCCAATTCGTTAATGAATGGCTTGTTTTGAAATTGACGTTTCGTTAACGAATTCAATTTTTAGTTTTGGCGACTCGTTCACGGATTTCTTTTGTAGGTTTTAACGATTCGTTAACGAAGGAGGAATTTCAACAGATCGCGATATTATAAGTATATTATTGCTATTATTATAATATACTATTATTATAGTATACTATTATAGTATACTATAGTATACTAGTATTGCTAGTGAATTAAATGTACGAGAAAGTGATTCGTAAACGATATCATAAAGGAATCATTTTGTTTGTTGGGGTGGGATTTCAGAATTCAACTTTATCTACAAATTAGTGTTAATTTTTTTTTCTTATTCTTCTCTGTATATAACAACCCTTTTTAACCCTTGTGTGCATTAATAATAATGATTTTGTCTTGGTGTTGTCTTAAAAACTTTTGAGTGTTTTTGAATATTTAAGTATGAACAGCAATTACGTTTGGATTTCTTATTAAAAATCAAAAACGCAGAAATTAAGAGAAAGAGTTATGAACGGTCCCTGCTTTTAATACATCTAAATGACATTATTTTAATATTTTGGCAATTGGGGATCCCAAAAACCCCGAGATTAGCCAAAACCTTTCGGGATTAAAAGCCCTACAACACAATAAATGTGTACTTGCACCAAAACGTTGTGTACAAAAGCTAAAAAATTCCAAACTTTCCAATGGAAATGTCAGTTTAACTGGGATGACATTAGTGTTGCCCATTTACCGAAATATATGTATGTTGCATCCTGCTTATATGGATTATAACTAAAAAGTGATTTTCTGAAAAGTTGAAAAAAAAACTAAAATATGCTGTAATGTCTTAACCCTCATCGGTTCTTTGTATATGCCCGTAAACAATTTTCGAATTAAACATTTAATTAAATGAAAACCTACCGATGAAATATGCTCTATTTTCATGTATTAGCTTTATTTTGCATACAAAATCTGAATTTTCCAACAACAGATGTCGCGCATGGATAGTTTTGCGCCAGCAGAAAAAGTTACGAAACGGTTCTTGTGAGTTTTATCGTATACAGTGTACATGTTTGCAATCACATGTAGTATATATGTGTACATATGTTTATGTTTGTCGCTGTTTTTTTTTTCTAATTTTGTTCCATCGCACCATGAAAGTGATGAAAGTCATCAGATGACGATAGTGATGAAGAAGACGCCGATCCATTAGACCAAAAAACAAGTGAAGATATTGCTGCGAATCCACAGAATAAGTATTAGTCAAAGGACAAAAAGATCGAATATTCTTCGGGATCATTTGCATTCAGCAGAAGAAATTAATTTCGACGAGCTGAGATTGTTTCAGGTATAAATTGTTTCAGGTATAAAGATTGCTTCAGGTTGAAACCAAGTGCAGGTGCCAATATTGTTGATCCTTTTACTGCAATTCAAATATCTCTCTGATCAGTTGATCATATTATTTTTAATAAGACAAATTTGTGTGGCGAACGAAAGCACAAAGATCAATGGTCACTTCACACGTTGTGGAAAGTGTGCGACCTATGTTTGCGCTGAACAACACTTTGATATTGGTTCAAAATGTGTCAAAAAATAAATGGACCCAAGATAAATATTTTATTTCCGCAATTTTTTGCTTTTCTTCAAGAAACTTACGTTTTGCTTAGTACTTTGTTTTATAAATTTTCACATGTACTTTCATAAATTTGATGTAAAATGATAATAAACATTCCAAAAAAGATAAAAAGACCCAAAACATCCATTGATTTTCACTTAACTATATTCTACATAGGTAAAAATTCGCTGTGTATGATCTTATACACGAGAACCAATTCGACAAAATTTTTGGGGGACAAAATTTTAAGGGTTAAGAGGGTTAAGACCACAGATATTATGAATTTAGACATATTTATTTTTTTTTCGAATAATATTTTTTTGCTTAAAAAAACATACCATTCATTAATAGTATCAATTGTTTCGTTAAATTGAACGCTCTTATTAAATTTATTGTAAAGTTATACCGCAATTTGGTAAGTTGCTAAAATTATTAAGTTAGGCATAAAATGCAGTTTGGTTGCAAACAATATTAAATACTTACATGCACGCACATACACACACACACATACCACTATACGCATATTTGCGTTACCAAAACAAAAACACAATTCCACGGAAGTGCACCGACACCGGCACACAGATGCTTGAACAATTTATACAAACGCAATCAACAGTTAAAAGTTTTTACTTGTTTTCATTTTCATAACATATTCAATTGTTAACAAATGCTGCTTGTTGTTGTTGTTGTTTTAAGAGTTGTTGCTACTGGTGTTGTTTTGTGTTGTGTTATTTTGAGCTTCAACTATGGACTAATGAATATGCATGGCAATAAATGCTTAGTGTAGCGCACACTTTTAGAGAAATACACTGACACACGCCGGTACTCACATGTTTGCAAAATACTTCTAATTGCAAAGCGCTGCATAATTTTAGGCTGTTTTTTTTAGCTATGTTGTATTTTGTGTTTTCCTATAATATTTAGTGCCGTTGACTCGCGTTATTCTGTTGTGGCAGTTGTTGTAGTTGTTGTAGTCCTTTTTGTTGCTGCTGCTGCTGCAATCGTAATGTTTTATTGAAATCAATTGAGACCGGGCGTTGCAGAGTATTATTCATAGATTTTTAATATCTTTGTTTTAATTGTTTATTTTTTAAGTGCAGAAAATTATTTTTCATGCATTTACATATATGTGTATATATATTATTCAAGTTGTTTATTTGAACGGAAACAAATCGTTGCATATTTTGTAGCGTTCAAAATTTTCATTAATATTAATATGCAGCCATGATGGCAGAGCGATGTGTTTTCGAGTGTCGGATTACACTGTATGACAATTTCCGACTTTTTTCAAAATTTAAGACATCTACTAGTATCTGTTATTCTTAATGAGTTAAAATTAAGTACCCTACAGGGAAAGAAGAGTCAATTGCCCTTAAAAGACTGGTCCCGTGACAGCTCAAATGGACAGTTATCACAGGATAGGTCTGATATAACTCGTCACGGAACAGGTTTTTTTGTGCTTGTTAAGGGGCAGGCTTCATTTTACTCAGCACGGGGCCGATTTTGAATGATAAAAGCGGAGAAAGATCTAATAAAACTCAAAGCTGTATTCGTATTGTGTGAAAATTCAAAGTTGAAAAGAAAAAAATTGCATATGTCACAGAATAATTATTTAACAAAGTTATGGGCAAAATCAACCGATGATTTAATTTTGTGATTTCATTACTTTTCCTCCTCCTTTACTATTTGAATCTTTAAATTTCATAAAAATTTTAATAAATTTTATTCCGTCCCAGAAAACATTTTGGAATTTGTCAATGCGAATTTGCTCATCATATGTGAATATTCGTGACTGTAAAAAAAATGTATGCTCTTATCTGCTATCTTAAAAATGTAGAAACAGCAGAAAGTAGGAAATAAGCCCCATGTAGAAAATACAAATAACTTATAAAACTTCCAGCAACAAAGCGCTGTCCTGACCACCTCCTACAAGGAGAGGCAATGGAATACTTCAGCTTCTTGTGTTGCATCTTGTGCATCAAATGACCTTTTACAAGTCAGCCACTGGCACCAAGTGAATAACCCAAAGCAATGGCAGCCCCGTTAACATTTAATATAGCCATGTCCAAGCCAAGTGCATCGGCGCAGGGTAAAGTTTGTGCACCAAAAGCTTCGTTAATATCAATAAGATCGATGTATTTTAGCTACTTGCCAGACACTTTCAGAACATTTTGTCAAAACGTCCACATAAGAGTAGGCAACCGGGGTTTAAGATTATATTTCTTAAGAGCTTACTCGGAGGCAAGTATAACAGAGGCAGCGCCATTTCAAATAGTCAAAGCAGTGCCAACGGTCACAATGCCGTTCTTCTTGAACAACGAAGGCAATTTATTCAAGCACTCGGCTAATGTATTTGGTCTGGCATTTTCATCGACAGCGAATTCAAATTCCTGTTGACCCTTTTATAACATTATCATATTGCGTGCAATAAATGGCGTTAGCAACAACACTTAACAAAAAAGTCAAACTTTTCACAAGTATGATTATTAATTAGTTCATTTAAACAAAAAATTGTATGTCGTTGAACACAAGTTGTCAATTTTTAAGTTAATCAAAAAATTCATTGGATTTAATTTTTTAAAATTTTTTTGCGATTACTTGGTCAACATTAAACCAGGACCAATTGCACATTCCCGTTGGCAAACCAACGCAAGTAGATTACTACGATTATATGTAACAACTAATACACCATCGACCAATTTAAAAATTTTGGCAGTTAATATTATTACAGTTTATGTGCCAATGTACTTCAATGTGAAGTTTTATAACTCTGTTGTGTACGGTTTTATTAAAATTTATACGTTGGACACGATACTTACAACCAAACTTACGTAATATTGTAGATGGTGTAATTCAAAACAACTTATATTACGCACATCCAGAAAATATCTTATTAACAATGTTATTTGATGATCAAAAAGCAATACGGGATAGAGCTATTAAAGAGATTTTACACTATCGAGAAAAATTTAACGATCCAACTAAACTCAGAATTTACAAAAAATATATCTTAAATTTCGATGCTACCGATTTTGTCAATATGGTTGATATGAATAACGACGATATATTATTTGAACCAGCATTTACTTGACAGATTCCATATGATCACTTGGTAGAATACTTAGATTTCGATGAACCACCACTGGCTGATCCACAAATTCCAATGCACATACAAGGAATAGAAAGACATGTACAATTATTAACGAGTGTTTCAAAACGAGTTATAGAAAAGAATCGTGAAGGAGTTATGGCAGTGACATTAGAAAGTTGTAAGAAAACTCCTCGGATGGAAAGTAAAAAGGACCTTTAAAAATAATATTACAACGTTAAAACATTAAATTGTAGGTCAAGAATAATATTTAAAAAGAAATTGAATTAAAAATGTAAAAATAGTGTTTTTTTGTTGAAACCTTGAAAATGTTGATTTTTTCAGATCGATTTTCCACAAAAAGGAGTTCAAAACAAAAAATTGATCGCAATAAAAGCTGTTGGAAATTATCTGAACTTTCATAATCTGCAAAAAAAAAAAATCTCGAAATAATCGAAGAAAATTCAGAATTTATTAGTTAAAAGTGCATTTTTGGCTTTTTTCGACAAAAAATTCCTAATATCTCTACTAAAAGTAAAAAAAAATATTGATATCAATACAAATTCTGAAAGGTGATAAGAATACCTTTCAAACAAGCCCAGATTGAGAAATCTACTATAATTCTATCCGATTTTATTACGAATTTAATTAAATTATTCTATGTATATATGGAAAAATATCTATTTTGAAATTTTGGAGGGCTCCAAATCTGACTAAGAGCTATGGCCTCTTGAGCAAAATTTCTCAGAATCACCTATAGATTACGTTTTTGCTATACGCTTCATAAAAAAAAAATTAACCCGCCCTAATGTATATACTTTTCTTTACTTTTGGGCATGACAAACGAAGTGACAAAGTTACTATAACCTTACGCAGTACGTGTGGAGGTATAAATATAATTTATGTATCGTCAGCTGGTTTTAAACCGGTGTCAAGCAGCTTTGCACACCTATACTTTCTCATCTTGAGTGTGTATTAATGAACGCTTTAAAGCTCACACTGAAAACAAAGTAGTGCTAAAGCGCTTTTTGCAGAAATCTTACTAGGCATTATGGGATATTTTTTGCTCGGATTTGTATTGCGAAATTAAATAAATAAGTAGTGGACGGATTGTCAAAAGGAAACAGACTGACAGACGGATAATGTGAAATACAGATAAGCAGACGGAAATATAAAAAGGCAGGCTAATAGTAAAAAACAAGTATGTTTTCTTATTGTGCTTATGTTGCTTATTGTGTTTTGCCAAGGCCAAACTAACAGGGGAAGATGCTTTCATTTTACGTACTTGGAATTGGTCACAATATGATATGATATGTGGACATGCAAGTTTTAAATAATTAATTAATTGCTTCATCGCATGGCTCACAATTAACTTATATTGGCCATGCAAATTATCGCAATGCCTTGTAATGCATAATTTTTTAATTTTACCGCTTTGATGCTGCGCCATGCCGTTATTTTTTAAAAATAAAAAATTTTCCCATACATAATTCCAAAAATTTTGCATACATAAAATTTTATACAGTGTAATCTTTCGTCTTATCGGTGTCGATGAGCAATAAAAGCTTAAATCTTATTTCAAAGCTTCCAAAAATCTTGCTTCGAAGTTTTCAATCGCCAAATAAGTTATATGAAATGGTCTTTTATTTTTGCGTCATATCTTTGGCTAAGGTCATGCTAGAAGTTATAGATTTTGTGTATTCATAATGATATATACGTGGAACACTATTATACCAACAACACAGTTTTTCCTTAAATCGACTTAAGCTATTATTGCTTATCGACACAGATATAATCAGTGTGACCAGAGTGGAATATTATATTCCACTTTGGCATATTTAAACTTCGGGAAGCATATTTTTTTTTATAAAAATATGCAGCATAAAAATTGGAATATTTTTCGTATGATTATATATTTCAAAATTCACAAAAATTGCAATAAAAAATGTCTATTTGGTTACTAAATGGTTATTTTTTGGCTATCGACTCTTTATATTTTTTCATCTCTGAACCACCTTGTAAAACGCAATATAAGAAATTCATTTTGTGGTTAACTTCTTCGTTGTCAATTTTAAAAAGTGAAGTAAATTTGCTTATATGTTTGTTTGGTTAGATTTTTTTATGGATTATATTACAGCAGTAAGTAATTTACTTCAGAAAACATTAGGGGTATTCATGATGTGTTTTATTTTCCCTTGTATTGTGTATTTTTGATAAATTTGATATTTGTAGTAAATTTTGTAATATAACTAAAACAAAATGCACTGTTTTCAAAATACAACCCTGTGGAAAATATACAACGATGGAATACTATTGTATTCTGTGTAAATTTCGTTGTGTATTGGATCAGCTGATTGTACAAGCATTTCTACTCAGCATGGAGCAAGCTAAAGACTACGCTGTGAGTTTATTTAATAAAAATTAATATAATTTATTCTTTCATTTCAATTTTTGTATGATTTCCTTTAGTTAAATGATGATTTAAATTAATATTTCCAAACAGAAGTACATACAAAAATCAGCTGATTTTAAAAATATAATATGTACTTTACTGAAGGTTCGATCACAATTAGTTGTAAGTATTGTAAATTTTGCAAAAATTTATCACAAATGCACCACATCGTGAATACAATAGCTATTTCTTTTAACTATTTTAAAGTGTGGATTCAAAACAATAAAGCAGAAAAAAGTTATTGATCAAAGTGCGGAATCGGAATATTTATCAAAATTTGTGCTTTTCTCGCTTAGCTTACCATTTAGCAATGCTTAGGTTGAGAAATTTTTTAGTTATATGAATCTTTAATAATTTTTTGAATGTAAAACATGGCTGCATGTTCAAAAAAGTGTTGTTATACCTATCAAATACCAGATAGCTTAATAAAAAAATTTAGAAATGCGAATTTCTATGATAATAATACAAGCAACAATTTAAGAATTGACCTCAAAGATGTGCCTGAATTTTAGTTTTGTATATTGTATATCGTTACTTAAAATTCAAAAAACCATAACAATGTTTATAATTTTTTATAGGAGAAGAAAATAAATTTAAGTGCGATAGTAATCAAATAAATAAATGTTTTAAACTTGCTTCTGTGTTTTTTTTTTTATATGCATATTTAGACTTATTTAGATATATATCTTTGAAATTGAAAGTGGAATATTTTTGTGGAATATAAAAAGTGAAAGTGGAATATTTAGCATATTTTTTTTTAACAAAAAGCATATTTTTTCAAAAATCTTCTGGTCACACTGGATATAATATAATTTATTCAAGGAACACGCAAGCGCGGATCTTATCTGCTTGAACATTGAAGCTTTGATCGTTCTGTAGGTGAGATGAATACATATTTTACTACACAAACACAATCTCAAGTGTGCAAAGATGCCCGTCATAGCCGATACACATTGGCCGCATTCAGCGCAGACAACTGTTGTGAACTGTAATGGTAGCGCTACCTTAGTTCACGATGTTTTTCTCTGAATGTGTTGCTACTCTACACGTCAGAAGTTAGATTCAATTTAATTTGTATGTAAATTTAATTCAATTGCAAAGGTTTCTCACTTAAATTTGTTGCGTTTTTTCTGCGTTTATTAATTTAAGAGCGTCAGTAACAGCATCTGACAGCTAAGCAAACAGCTGTGTTCATGTAGCATAGAATTTGTTCGCTCGATTAAAAGGCGTTCGCTATTTTATCAGTTTTAGTTAGCGCTACCAAATTTGTACCATTCAGCGAATTCTTACACAACAGTTGCCAACTGTTGTCTGCACTGAATGCGGCCATTGACTGCGACTAGCGACGAACGCCAACTGTCAAAAAATAGAACGCATGTTTTCTTATGAAGATGTATTTTTTGAAGACGGCACGACGAAGAGAGAACACGACCACAATTGTTGCTGCCGCAGACTTCAATCTATTTCTAATTTGATAGAAGACAAGAGCGAACATAGCAGAGTTTGTTTATGTTTTGTATGAAATACAGATTGTCGCTGTTGCGTTCATTATAATCAAGTCGTCGAGAACACTGCGACATTTCTCTCTGAAGGCAAGTTTTCGTTTTGTCGGTGAACGACTGTTGCAGTCAACGTGTATCGACTATCACTGTTTTAAACTATGACCAACCACAGCGTTAAGCAACGTAGTTCAGGTAACGAGTGCATTGGATCCCACGTTATGCGCGCTCCATTTGTTGTATCTCATGTTTAATAATGTTGTGCATTGTTTTAGACATCCGCTACACACACTCGTATTTCCATTTCTCCTGTTAACATTTAATTTGGCCAATTAAAGGGTTAAACATTTTCCATTATTGCTGACTACTCCCAAATTAAGTGTTTGAGACAGACTGGTGCTTGCAGAGTATCAATTGTTGATTGAATATTAAAATTCTGTTTATGTTTGTTTATGGTTGACGCTTCTGCTATAAGTGCTGCCCGCTTAATTCATTATTAAGGTCACAACAATGGATACACTGTTGCATCCGTTATTCTAATGGAATTGCTTTCAATGGCAGATAACAACAACGAATGCAAGCAATATGCTACTAATTATTTTCACCCATTCAATAAAGCAGGCTTGATTGAAATATCAAATTCATATGTATTTGTGCAATAAATAATTGCACACTGACATACAGAAACAAATATTGAAAACAATTTCTTAAATTGATTTCAATATCAGACAGCATATCGTTTTGTTTCGTTTCGTTTCGTTTTTTTTTTTTTTTTCTTGGATTTTGAAGATAAACAAACAACAGATACTCTACAATAAAATTACATAAATAGAATTTACACACATACAAATGCAATTTAGAATGAACAAATACACAAGCATGCATACAAAATTAATAACAACAAATCAAATAAATGTAGAGACGCACTCAAAACCACTTCACCAGCAAGGAGTAGCTAGAGTCTTTCTTACCTTCGCCTGTCTGGACGTCTTTTAAACTAACAAGCCAGGCATTGTATGTGTCTGTTATGCTAGTGTATAGATGTGTGTGAGTATGTATGTGTGTGTGTCTGCCTGTCCTGCCAACTTGACTTCCTTGCAGCTTAAGCAACTATTTTGCATATTTTGCAAGCTGACAGAGACAAGATGTGGGACGTGCGATGATGCAGCATCCAGCAGCCAAACAAGCGCGAAGGTATGAGCAGAAATTCCAAAGTCCTGCTAAGGATATTGAAAGCAAAAACAACAACAAAAACAAGAACAACAAATTGACAGTCGAAGAAAATATTTATGCACTTATTTTTGCCTTTGTGCAAAAAGCCAATTTACAGCATCTAAGGCAACAAACTTGGCTAAGACTTGAACGAACTTTGATGGAAGACCACAACAAAAACAAAGAAGTACATAAATAAAAAGTAAAAACAAAACAAAAAGTAGAAAAAGTAAAAAAAATAATAATATTACTGTTGATGGAAACTTGGAAGCCAGCTGAGCTGAAGGTACTTTCATACACTTTTCTTGGTTTCTAATAGATTACTTCGATGGACTGACTGACTCACTTTGATATTCAGAGTTATTGACATTATCGAGAGCAAACAAAGCAGTGGCACAGGTAGATGATATACACATTGCAGTGAGGGGAAAGGGGGACTTTGAACTCCATGCAGTTATTACTAGTTTTAGATCGAGTTTCTTCTAAACTCTGCCGAATATAGTGTAAAAGGTATACACTTTGCTCGAATTTGAGTTGTATGGGAGGTAGGCTTGTCGCTCCCAGTATTTAAATAATTTGTACGGGTTTTCCACAGCTATATAATTTTTTATTTTTAAAGTTTGATCATGAACTATTTTTATTTAGTATTTGTAAAATAGTACACGGATAGAAATCATTTACTTTTAAGCCTAGTACTCTGTTCGTTTCTGTGAAATTTCGGTGGCAACATCTTTTTATTTGTTGCGTAAAATTTCTGACTTAAAATTTGTTGCGAGGAATTTCTATGGCAACGTTTCTCAGAGAGACTCAGAGAATAAGTTGGGAGATTTCATATGATATCTCTCTTTTCACTTCAAAATAAATAGGCAGTACAATTAAATTGTCGTGAAAAAATGTTGATCAGAAACATGTTGCTGTAATTTCACGCAGCGAAACAGAGTACTGCTCTGACGAACATGTCGTGAAAATTTCCACGCTTGTTTCGCTGTTGTCACTTTTTGTATGGAGATTTGAGTGGAATTTCACATGTAACTGAACAGAGTACTATGCTTTATTAAGAAGAAAAAAAGCTCAACTGAATTCTACTAGCAACAAGTAGAATTTCACTTAACTTTAGTAGAAATCAGAAATTTGAGTTTCTTGCAACAAGAAAATAATTTACTCAGTTATCAAAAAAAATGTCCAGTATTTATATGCTTAATCTTGAGAAATTATTTTCTTAATGCTTTATGTATATTATCACAACAACATCGTAACAGTGCGAATGGCTCAGTTGACTAAGGCTTTAGTGTTTACTCTAGTATTTTTTGGAATCTTGAGTAGTGTGTTCAAATCCCATCAGAAACATCATTTTTTTTTTTTTTTAATTGCTTTCAGTTTTGTGTTGGTTTATTTTAGTTTGTTTTGTTTTTTAGTGATTTCGTTCTATTTTTTGCATTAATTTCTTATAAAAGCAAAGCAAATGCGTTCATTTTCTTACTCTGTGCTCGAACGTTTATTTCTAATGAAGCAAATTAAGCAATGAAAAGTTAACAACTGCGATGGTCGAACGGATAAGCCCATGCACTTACACTCACGCGGCCGACGTTCAAGTCTCCGGATAATGGTAATTTTTCATTTCAATTTTATTTAATATTAATAATATCCCAGTAGTTCCAGTCTTAAAGAAATCTCAAATGAATTATGTACGATTTTATTTGGTGACTTTAATGTGAACCTCTTGTGCAATGATAATATCACCAAAACATTGAATGACAGTATCTCGTCTGTCGGTCTGTCCGTTGTTAATAATGTAATGCCAACTCGGTTTTCTATAAATGATAACCCCAGTCCTCTTGATAACTTCATAATATCTGATTTGTCATCTGTCTCACTATTTCACCAAATTTATTTCTTGTCTGACCACAATTTAATATTTTGTACCCTTAATATTAATTTTATGCGCACTGTGTCCTCAAATACATATTCGTATTATGATTTTAAAAATATAAACCAACCTGCACTTTCTCAAGAGCTTAGTTTAACTCAATGGAATGATGTTTGGAATAGTGAAACTGTTGATGAAAAGTTATCTTTCTTCTCAAGCATAATCAATAGACTTTTTGTTAACCATGTTCCCTATCGTACAGTTACCATAAAGAATACATCATGCCCCTGGTTCAATAGCCGAGTACATAATGCTATTAATAAGCGCAACAGATAACACGGCTTTTGGGAAAAATATCAAACAGCAGAAAATTGGGAAAATTATAGAGCAGCGAGACATGAATCAATTCTTATTACTAGGCAATTTAAAAAACTGCATTACTTATCCAAACTTAAAACATCTCTTCCAGCCAAGACTTTATGGAATAATGTCAAGAAACTTGGTATTGGCAGCAGTACTGAATGTCCTATTGACCCTGATTTGCTTGATAATTACTTCCTGCTAAGCACGCAAAACCTCGGCAATATTAATCTTGAAACTACAAGATGTCATGTTGAACAATCATTTGAATTCTCTGCGGTAAATGAAATCGATGTTGGAAAATGCGTTCAAAACATCAAATCAAATGCAATTGGAGGAGATGGAATACATATAAGATTTTTGAAACACATTCTCGCATTTGTTCTTAGTTCACTAACTTATATTTTAAACCATTGTTTAACAACATCCTGTTTTCTTAGCTCATGGAAATCTGCAATTATTCTTCCAGTTCCCAAAAATACAGCAGCGAGCGAACCCAATGATTTTAGACCAATCAGCATACTATCGTCCTTGTCAAAAATCTTCGAATCCCTAATGGCCAATCAAATATCGCACCATATATCTCAAAAAAAACTTTTATCTCCATTTCAATCAGGCTTTCGCGTCGGTCATAGCTGTTCAACTGCAATGCTCAAGATTTTAGATGATATACAGTGTTCAAGCGAATGTCAAGCAGATAAGATCCGCGCTTGCGTGTTCCTTGAATATAATATATTATATCTGTGTCGATAAGCAATAATATATTAAATCGATTTAAGACAAAACTGAGTTATTGATATAGTTGTGTTCCACGTATATATCATTATGAACACACAAAATCTAGAACTTCTAGCATGACCTTATCCAAAGATATGACGCAAAAACAAAAGAACCTTTCATATAACTTATATGGCGATTGAAAACTTTGAAGCAAGATTTCTGGAAACTTTGATATAAGACTTAAGCTGTTATTGCGTATCGACACAGATATAACGTAAGATAACACTGTATAAAATTGTAGGTATGCAAAATTTTGGCAAGTATGTATGAAATTTTTTTTTATTTTTATAAAAAAAACGGCATGGCGCGGCAACAAAGTGGTAAAATTAAAAAATTATGCGTAACAAAGCATTACAATAATTTGCATGGCCAATACCTATAAGGTAATTGTGGGGCATGCTATGGAGAAATTAATTAATTATTATAATATATAGTGATCAGTTCCAAATACGTACAATAAAAGCATCTGACACTGTCAGTTTGGCCTTGTCAAACAAAATACAATAAGCAACATAAGCAAAATAAAAAACATATATGTTTTTTACTATTAGCCTGCCTTTTTACATTTCCGTCTGCTAATCTGTATTTCACATTATCCGTCTGTCGGTCTGTTTCCTTTTGGCATTTCGTCCACTACTTATTAATTTAATTTCGCAATACAAATCTGAGCAAAAAAAAATTTTTCATAATGCCTAGTAAGATTTCTGCAAAAAGCGCTTTAGCACTACTTTGTTTTCAGTGTGAGCTTTAAAGCGCTCATTAATACATACTCAAGATGAGAGAGTATAGGTGTGCAAAGCTGCCCGACACTGCTCTAAAGCATTTGATACGGTGAATCATTCTCTACTTAGTTATAAACTTAAAAATATGTACGGCTTCTGTAACAGCTCTGTGTCTCTCATGAATAGTTATCTTTCCAATAGAGTACAGAGAGTGAAGATTGGCGAACATTTTTCGAAATATTCGCCTGTTTGCAGTGGAGTGCCACAAGGCTTTGTTCTTGGGCCTCTTCTATTCTCAATTTTCATCAATGATATTTTCAGCGTATGTAAATATTCATCCATGCATGCTTATGCTGATGATATTCAGTTACATCTTTCTCGTAGAGCTGGTCTTATGGAAGACCTAGTATATAGGCTGAATGAGGATCTGCGCAAAATAGATCACTGGGCTTTTAGTAATGGCCTTCAGCTCAATGCATCTAAGTCTTTTGTGTTGCCCATCAGTAAAAACAGTGTTTTTTTAAGATATACCGGACCTGATTTTAGGTGGCAATAAGCTTGCTATCGTAAGCAAAATTAAAAATCTTGGGTTTCACATTAATTCCGCGTTAACTTGCATTGACCACATCAACAGTGTTGTTAGAAAGATTTACTTCATCTTACGTAACCTCAGGGTTTCAGCGGAATTTACTCCCGTTGAAATGAAACGTAAACTTGTTGTTCACCTTTTGCTTCCTACAATAACTTATGCAGAATGTGTCTATAGTAAGTTAGATTCGAGATCTCAATTAAAATTAAATTTTGCATTCAATCAAATCACACGATATGTTTATGGGCTACGCAAATTTGACCATATTTCACAGTTCAAAAAAAGGATCCTTGAATGTGATGTTATAAGCTATCTATATGCTAGAAATTGTATTTTCCTGCATAAAATAATGATGTGTAAAACACCTAATTACTTGTTTGAAAAAATTTAATTTGGTCAATCAACAAGAAGTTGCATGCTAACTCCACCAAGCTTTAACTATCTTAACTCTACAAGAATGTTTTTTATTAATAACACTCGATTGTGGAATTCCTTACCAAGCCATGTAATGTATTAGGGAGACGAAAATGTTTACGCACGCAGTATTTCAATATTTTTCGAGTCATTAAATATTTTTAGCCAGTTTTCTACTATTTCTTCTTCTCCAACTTCTTTATATTTCTTTTTTTTTTTTCTGCTACACTCTGTTTTAATTCACTCTATCTCTATTAATTAAGGAAACTTTAAACTAATAATAGCTATCTATTAAGTTCAAACTAAGAATAATATATACTTTTTAATTAAAACGTTTTTATCTTTCAATTATCGCTAAGCATAAATTGTTGTACCTTTTGTGAAACTGTACATTAAAAAAACTGAGTTCTTATTGTACTATGTGTAAACAAATAAAATAATAATAATAAAAAATAATAATAATAAAGATTTTTCTTGATCCTTGATGAAACATGTTGATTTGGCTATACATTTTATTGACGAAAATTTCATATAAATGTTTCAAATTCGTGCAAGACGCAATGCAGAAACGTAGGGATTTATCATGCACGAACCCAAAATCGAAATATTTAAGAAGTTTCATTAACGAAAAGTAGACAGCAATATAAAGAAAATTCGTCAGGGAACTAAAATCGAAACGTGCTTCTGGACCGAATTCAACGTCGTGCGATATATTTGATAGGGGATAAAAATATTTTATCCTCCCTCTCAACTCTATTGGAAATCGACATAATGTTGGTTTCGTAATGGCCTGACGCCACCACAGCGTATGTTTGCCAGGTCCACTCGGGCAGCTGTCCAAGCCCATTCATTTACCATTGCCTTGATGTTACACAGAACCTCACGTTGTAGTGATAATTCGTTCTTTAGTCGTACGGTAAAGTTGTGAAATAGTGTCCCTGCGAGCGTGTTTTCCGTCAGTTTTGAGCTGTGCAAATTTAAAACATATCTTCACCGAAACTACTCCATCTTTTCAACCTCTAACTAACATCACCCATCTTCCAAATCAACAAAATGCTCATACATTTATAAGAAATATCACCTGCGCTTTCACTCTACAAAACAGAAAAAAATTATACCAAATTGTCAAAATCAAACGAATTCGACAGCAATGGCAATGACACCTAAACAGTGGTGTCAATGAATATTTAAATACTATCGAAAACCATCAATAGTCAGTTCAAAACTATCGATAGTCACGATATTGCGAGATTATCGAACTCTACAGTTTAGCCTCTGAAGGATTCGGCGAATTACAACAATCATGAATATCTTGAAGTTGTTGTAATAGAGTGGAAAAAATAAGTGCTGACAACCGCTACTTTGTATTATATTTTGCATGAATTTTTTTTAGAAATATATTAGCTAAATTTGTATATGTAATTAATCAAGACTTGCGCTTCTATGTCAGCCATTTCAAAATTACGCTATATTTCAGCAAAAAAATTGATTCTGAATACCAAGCATATTTCGGCTTGATTTAAGTAATTTTTTTAATGAAATATTAATTTTGATATTGCAGGAAATATAAGCTTGAAATTATGAAAATTTCGACTGGAATGTTTATTTCAATATCGCAGAAAATATTTAGGCCTATTACGGTTCACTGCAATACACTGCTGTGTCTTATTTTAAGTATTAGCAATGTACACAATAAAAACAGAAATTACTGTTGTGTTGTGAACCGTAATAGACCTAAATTAGTCTTGATTTGAGGCTATATTTTCTGAAGTTGGAATTTCGATAGCTCAGAAAATATCCATTTGATTTAAGTAGATTTTGACTGGAATATTTATTTTGATACTTCAGAAAATAGTTTACTTGATTTAAGCTTATATTCGCTGAGAGCTATCTGTGGCCTCGATTTTCTTAATCCCTACTGAATATGAGTATATTTTTCTATCCGTGCACACATAATTTAGTAATGAAATCAATTTTGGAATGTGAAGAGGCAGAAAGAGGGCTCACTTAGTTAGATTCGGATATTTGCTTTCAATGATTCATTTCTCCATAATTACATTGAGATAGTCTTTTGAAAAAAATTTCGAAGACATGATCTTAGAGGACGGTTTTATTCTATTTAGGGTATGTGAAATTGATTTGTATCATTACTCTTTTAACTTTTAACAACAAAAAAATAATCTTGGGCCCCATTATGTTCAAATACTGGTAGAACCTAGTATATCATGTCTAGTTTCTACCAAAAATTATGACTTCGCTATTCTAAGTAAGTTTGAACATACCAAGCAATAGAAACTATGTTTTGGGTTCTTCAAGGCCAAAATATAGTAACGATTTTTTTACACATTTTAACAAAGTTTTTTTTATCAGAAATCCTCAATACTTGTGATTTTATATCTGTTTTTGCAAATATATTTTTGCAGTAAAATTTTGTTTATGGCTAAGCGATTTTTGTGAATAACCTGACTACCAAACATTAGTTATTTGTATATTTTTGATCGAAATTCTGAAAAAATTTTGTTTCTATGTTTTTTGTAATATGTTGACGTACAACACTTGCATAATTAAAATCGTTCATATTTATGTTAATCTTTCTCATGTTCGATAATTAAATTCCAACATAAATCAGCGAACAATGAATAAAGTTTTTTCCCAAAATACCAATATTCTGAATATGAATGATGGTTGATGGAACATATCGCATAGATACAAGTTCGTAGGCAGTATGAAAATTGGGGGGGGGGGAAGACCTTATGAAATTTGTTTACCATAACATTCATTCATGAATTTTATGAGTCAATGAAAATAGTTCAAAATGAATGTATGGTGTCTTATTACCTGATGTTTTTTTATATAATCGACTCTAATACTATGTTCACACTAAGGCCGACCAGCTGCTTTTCAGACATTAATGGCTTTACAGCTGAAAAGCTGCATGATATTAAGTACTTCGCCATAGAAGAAATGTCAAATGAAAATCTGCTTATTGTTTGCTTTTCAGCGAAAAACTCTGAAAAACTAAGAAAAAACCCTATTTATGGTTGTTGAACTGACTGTTTGTTGAGGTAAAGCTAAACTATTGCTAAATAGATATAGCTATTTATCTATATAAGCATAATCTATTGCTAAATCCGAGATATCGCTTGTATTTGACAATTCATTTGTCTGCTGATATTAGCTGCATTCACCGAAGTCAACAGTTGGCCACTATTGTGTTAAAATTCGATGAATGGTAAAATTATAAGAGCGCTCATTAAATCTGATCATTCAGCGGGCGCCATTTAAGCTAGCGAAACAATTATATGCTACTTGAAAAAATGTTAAGGTTCAACTTGTAAATGCTGGTACTGACGCTGTTAAGTTTGTAAAAACAGAAAAAAAGCAGCAAGTTAGAGTGAAAAGACTTTGCAATTCAATTATTTAAATAATTCAGTAATAATAATACCTAAATTAAATAATTTACAATTTTTCTGGTGGTTAGAGTAACAACACATTCATAGAAACAAACGCAAGCCATGAGATCAAATAAAGTTACATATATTAAATTCATTTTAGAATATAATATCGATAAAAATTTGATTTAAAAAAAATAAAAAAAAATTCAGAAAAACTCAAACTAAGAAAACTTAAGAAAAAAATACAAAAAGTTAAATAAAAAAAGAAATAATTTCTTCATATTTGAATATCAATCGGCGAGGATTTTCCGGAAAATGTTTTCCTGGTTTTCTGCCAAAATTTGCGATGAACACTCAACATGCACAAGCCTATAATAAAAGAGTTTTGAAAATTTTTCTAAATTATGTTATAAACTTGGAATAGATAAAAATGTGTGTACCATTCAATCGGTCATTGCCCATCGTTGATCGTAACCATGTTTTCACTTTTCTTAAGGCCCAGCCAAGTTATGCTTAAGCAAACAAAAGTCTCAGAGAAAATTAAACGAAAAGTATCATTAAGTAGAAAAAATACCCAAGTTGGCAGATTTCATGCTTAACAAAATGTCAAACGTTCAAAAAATCTTGACAAAAATATATTAAAAAAGTTTAGAAGTTCTTTGAAAAATTTGTTGAAGTAGTGCCTGTCAGCTTTTTCATATATGTTTTTATGTTTTTGGACACTCTTTATAATAAATTTTTTCATCAAAGTTGGGAACTGCATTAATTTTAAACAATAAATTAAAGTATTTCCAATTGACAGATAAAAAAATTTGTATACATACAATATGTTAAAAAGGGCTGCCATCAGCTCACAAAAGAAATATTTTTATTGCGCTGATTGACTTATAAGCAGTGGCAAACATAAAATTTCATAGCAAAAAGTTACAAATTTTCCAAAATTTGCTTAAATAGACACAAGCAAAACAAAAACAATATTATTCATTGAAAAATGCATACAAATAAAAACATTTAAACGAAACACATTCTTAATACTGTTAGCAACCCTATTCTGCTTAGCAAACTACGATGTCAAGCGCTCTCTCTCAAGTTTCAAAAAGTAAACGAAAGTTGAAAAACTGAACGAAAGGAATGCTAAGGTGCATGTCACACGTAGCGGACACGGACAAATTTGTTTGCTGTTTTCGCGGGTGAAAGAAAAAACTAGAATTTGAGAGAGCTTCTCAGTCATCCAAAAATTTGCAGGAAACCGACAAAAATGTTCACGGCGCCAAGCTGAAAACAATTTGGACAACGGTTGCATTTTCTTGATGTTTTACATTTAGTAGTAATAAAATTGCACTGCAGTAGAAAATGTACTATTTGAATTCATCAGTAATGCGAAGTTTGTTGTTTAGTATTGAATTGTACGCTGCTAGTGCTATACAAGGCTTGAATGGTATTTATTTATAAAAAGAAGAAAAATACTTGATGAACATGCAAAATGATGTGAAGAGAATTCTTACCATACATATGTATATTCCCGGCTAGCTGCAGCAAATTGATTCAACTGAACAGCTGAATATTATTAGTGATTATTGTGAATTTAATATTAATGATTTAATACATGTTTTTTTTGTAATTGTGTCTTTTTATAGTTTAAAATGTGAACGTAAAATGTGTATCTGATGTTATTTATAAAAATATATGCATATATTTAACTATATTTTCCATTTATAAACTATTCCATTGTATATATGAAAGAAACACGTCATTGTATATAGTATTTTTAGTCCTTGTATGTACAGCTGCCGTTGTCTCTTTCACCCTTGTATTTTAGGACAATCGTAAAGAGAAAATGTGAGCAGTAGTAAATTATTCTGTAATAATATTGAGCCAAGTGGCAGTCGATTTATTAATTTACTGATAGTATAACAGATCAAGCTAGTCATGCATTACAGCCGCGTAGTTAACAAATAAACTGTTTATATATACATATATCTTGTAATATCGTTTAAATCGTTAAAATTTACAATATTCTTAGAGATAAGGTTATGGCTATTAATTGGAGTAGAAATATTACTGAAATGTTCATAAATAAATTTCAAAGACAAGCGGCTTTATGAGATATTCTTAAACAAATTTTAAATGCTTTATCATCAGTGCATCTTAGCTGCTTTGATAAATTTATCATTCCTTTCTTATCTGCCTTTCCTATCCTTTCCTATCTTGTCTGCCAATTCTCCATGGCTTAATCCAGCAGGATCTTTTTTCACTTTTTTTAACTCCATCCAGAGTTTCAACTCAACAATTGTTTTTATTGTGACCATATCGTTGTCATCTAATTATGTGGATACACTTCTTGCATACATATTGGCCAATGTAAATTATTTTAACCCCAGGAGTTCAGAATTTAACCCATCCATTTTAAATGCAAATAAAACCACTTATAAACAACCTATAGAGGGTAGCCGTTTTATTGAATCGATTGCATAAAGGAACATTGCCTGCACGAAATGGTAGCAAAAACGTATTAAATTTAGCTTCCGTCATTATCGAACAGAAAACTATGTGTAGCATGCCGTGGACAAAACAATGAGAGAGAGAGGGGAAAAAAAGTGGCGAAAATTCCAATGTTTGACGGACAAGCAGACAACGTGTGACATGCCCCATAGACAAAACTTGGGCGACTTCATATGTTGCTGTGTAAGTGCATGCTTTTGCTCTCAACCTTTTGTTTGCTTAAGCATAACTTGGTTGGGCCTTAAAGCATCGTTTGAGATAAATTTGCTTGTTGGCTCTAAAAGCTATTTATGAATTTCTAATGACTTCAAGTCAAGTGTCAAAAATAAATACTGTCCTCTAGAAATGAATTAAAATTCTATCATTGTCGTAAAAAAGTCGTATAATAGTCTCGTACTTAACTTAATTTAGAAGACGTACTTTCAAGACTGAAAAAAGCGGTTATGTGAAATTTTTGCAGTTTTCTGAGTGTAATAATATTGCAAAATAATGTGAAAGTTATTACCTATTGAGCTAATTAGAACTGCATGAATAAAATCTTTTGCTTGAACTCCCTAAAAAATAATCAAACTATACCACTGTCTACCATATTACAAAAATGTAACGGCTGAATGGCTCCTGCTTGTTTGGTGCTGAGTGCTTTATTTATTTTCAACTTACTTCTGGCCATTGAAAATTAATAAAATCAAATAAAGCAGCTTTCCAACCATTCATGTTGGTATTTAAGAATATTATGCAAACTAAACCCATTAAGGATAATGTACATATATTAATCTATAAGTCTTTCTTATTTGTATGTCAATTTGAGGTGGAAAAGTTAAAAGAAGGAACTCAAACCAAATTTTCATATGTTTTTTGTTTTGTTTATATTATTTGCATAAAGTTAAATATATAAAGTTAAATAAAAGTAAATAAAATCTATCAATAGAAATATCCTTATTCATATAATCCTCTGATTTTTTTATTACTTTATTTTATTATACGATCCCAACTCACAAACAATCTACTATAGAGATTGCAACAAGCTTTATTAAAGCTTATTATGGAAGCTACATTTCTTACAAATGTACTCGTTTTGACTTTTATAACGGCAAAAAAACGAACTTTTTATTGTTTTGAGACTAATGGAAGCTCCTAATTGCAACAAACAGAACATCATAACAAACTTATGATTAGTTTTCAGTTTCACCCACATGTTTGAAAGATACAGTCAAGATAGCGTTTAGAATGTTTTTTATAAAAAAGTAATTAGACTAAGGAAAATAATTTTGGTGGAAGCATCAGATCCGACAAACAATGTGCTTAGTTGGGATGCAGGCTAAAATTTTTAAATAAGTTTTATAAAACATGTATTGGCATTTTCATGGTCACGCACGTAACGTTCATACGCCTTTATTGTTGCTAAACATTAAAAAAAAAACAAAGAAACATTTAAACGTTTGTCTCCTGTTCTGATTTTTGTACTGCATTCTATATTTAGTGCAAAAGGTGGAAGCGATCAAAAGTATTGTTCAAAGATATAAGCAAACAAAAAGGACGCGTTACGTAACAAAAATGTTTTTATCTGCATCAATATAAACAAAAACATCTGCGAAGCGTGCAAGAGTTATAGTATGAAATTTACTTTAATATTATCTGGAATAATACTGCTATATACTTATTATTGTTTCGTTGAAAAATATTTTTTAATTATTTTTATACAAACCATACTATACTTTACGATACATATGTTACGATACAGATTTTTCCCTTCAAAGAAGTACAAATTTTGTTTAGTTTTATTTATTTAAAGTTTTTTCTAAATGACCTTGTTATTTATTATGTTGATTTTATATGATTTAAATACAAATTCTAAATGTTTGATAGTTTAAATCATACTTGATTTTAAATACAAATTCTAGTTGTTTGATAGTTTAAAATCGTTAATTGAGCTTAAGGTCAAAGTTAGAACAATTAATTGTTTTAACGAATCTTTCCAAGGCATTTATTTATTTATTTATTTAAACATAAATTCAAATTGTATATACTTATGCAATTCATAATTTTTCACCATTTCTAAAATTTTGCTGCCATTCATCAGGTTTGTTGGCATTTTTAAAAATTCAAATTGAAATCAGCTCTCCGTACTCTCACAATATAAATTCAAACGAGGCTTAAACGAATTTTCAGTATCATTTAATGTTTCAGTTGCGTTAGACCTTTTGATAGAAGTTCCCATATGTTTTAAGAACAAGATTAATTTAATTTTTAAAATTTGTAATAAAAACATCCGTGTACGAAACATTATATGTTATTTTGGGACGATGTATTTTTTTAATCTTCATCCATTTTTTCCGACCTCGAGAAAAAATTCATAATTCTACTCTGTGGATCTAGATTTCTTTATTCATACATGTGCTTGTGTGTTAGGGCCGTAGCCAGGATTTACCCATGGGGGGGGTCTGATGAACATTTTTTTATTCAAATGAAAAAAAGTTCCATTTGTACCCCTCTAAAATTTAACCTTGGTTTTTTTATAACGATTCCCAAAATATTTTGGCTGATGCGAAAGCCGCCAGTGAGCAAAAATATTTTGCAAGAACTCCAAAAATCATGTTTTTTGTAAACCTGTAGGCGGGCAAATTAGTTGTAAAAAGAAAATAAACTGTCAGATATTAAAGGCTGGAAGAGGTTCTTCTCATTTGTATCAAAAAATGTTAAAGTTTTGTAATAGCATTAAAGATAATGCGTTTTTTCGTGCATTTTCTTAATTTTGTTAAATTTAATTTCGCTAAAATTGATATAACTTCATTATTTCAAATGCGATCCTTACTTTCAAGATATCGTTAGAAAGGTTTGAAGTGCTTGCATTCATGGCCAGAACTTCTTAATGTTATACACATTATAGCTTAAATATTAATTATAAAATAAACACGTGAAAAAATTTTTTAAGAAATTATATAAAAATACAAATTAAGTTATTTGACCTTTGAAAGTTTTTGTATGGAAACTAAACAAACAAATATCAAAAATTCGATCTTCCCTTTCTGAAAATTCTACCAACACGTCCTGCAAATCTGTTCAAGCCGATCTCGCCCATTGAATTACGGAGGTGCGTTTTAAGAAATTTTAGGAATGAGAACGTTATCTCATTTATCTCAAATCAATAAAATTTTAGAGACAGAAGAATTTTTACTCAAACTTCATAAATCTTAAAACCTAGAAATTCATAAAATTAATGCCTTAAAAAACGATTGCCTTAAAAATTTTCCTCGGGGCAAAATTCTGAATAATAGCTGCGTTCCTTTCGCCTTAATGTAATCGCGATAACAAATTTTCTCAAAGGAACGGCAAGAAAAACGACTTGTAGAGGGCACTACTGTTGCAGTCAAAATAAAATTCAAACAGGCAATCATGATGCAATAACTATTAGGTGTTATGAGAACGTGTTTCGTTCAAAACTGTTGTGAACTGTTATGGTAGCGATACCTTAGTGAACGATATTTTTTTCTGAATATGTTTTACTCTAAACGTCAGAAAATTTGTGAATTTATTAAATTACAATAATAATTAATATTATGCAATTATATAAATAATTTAAGTGCAATTGTTGGCTCCGCTAAATGCGTTCAATGGGTGTGACACACGTGGTTTGTTTTGTTTTCTTTAGTTTATTATTCGATGGTCGCAACTCGTGAGAAAATAGGTAGCTGTCATGGCTACCTACTAGTCATTATATCAAACAAACAAATAATTCAAAAAATGAAATGACAGCTCATAAAAATATACAGATGCGGCACCTGTGTTTCAAATTTTTTAAAGGCTATATCACAATTTTGTTATAGGATTATTATTTTGTTTTTGCTTTGAACTTTAAAAAAAAAAAATAATCTGGATTATTTTGAAGCGAATGGAACGCAGCTAATGTAAATGAACTTTTTATAACTAATGAATAACTTCAAACATTCCTCAAAAATTAAACCATGTTTAGACTCATATCTTTAATTCAAAAGTTGATTGTTTAAAAACTCTTATAGTCAAGAGTCATAAAGAAAGGGGCAGAAAAATTTCTTTAATAAAAACTTTTTGTGCCGTAAATTACGATGAGGCAGCATTTGCATATTTTGGGTAAGCCAACCAACTCCAGCGACAAAACAATGAATGCTGAAATTTGAATTTTCGAGAAGCGCTCGGGGGAAAATTAAAATCGGTTGTATGTCAAAGTCGTAACATAACTAAATGTTGTAGTTTTTGCATTTGTTTACCGATTCAGAGAAAATAGCTTGCTTAAAAGATATTTTTATATTAAATTCATTTATATATTATACGATTGAAAAACTTAATTACGAAATTTTTTAAATTTTCGCAAAAAAATTTATTAATTTGTTTGTTTTCGCTCAACAATAAGTTTATAGATTTAAAATTTTTTAACCAATTTTGACGAATGATCAAATTCGTTAGAAAGTTAATTTTATGCTCAGTATGGTAATGTATTGAGTTGGCAAAAACATTTTTTATTATGATAAATTTTATTATTTTCAAAAAACAAACCTAGTTTTGTCCATATAAATGGTATGGACAAACTTTGGGGGCTGGGCGCCTCGCCTTCCCGTTATCCAATTCTTAAAATTTTTTGCAGAACATGCTTTTATACCTAAAGGAACATTTCTAGGGGAGTTATGCTTTATAGCTTAAAGACTTAAAGTTGAAAAATAAGGAACACCCTAGTATGTTATTCTTGTTGGCTTCACTGTCATCATCACTACCATCATCTACAACTGCCAATATCAAGGGTAGTGAAAACAAAAGTGATGGTAATTTTTCATGCATCATGTTTGGTCCGATAAATTGCGATGCATTGGTTTTAACTATTCTTGCTTACACGATGCAACTCTTATCAAAAACTTTTACACGTGAACGCAACTTCAGTAGATGATTTGTTAGGTTTTTTAGAACATATTAAAGTGATTCAATGAAATAATTATTTAAATTCATTAATTCTTATCGAAAATTCGACTCTCTGGGGTGGTTTGGACACCGAAATCACCACCTCTTGACTAAGGCCCTGGTGTGTGTATTCTATTTGAACACATAAACTCTTAAGTGAATCATTATTAATTATGTTCGCATCTACTTTTTTATCGCAATCAGGTGACTCAAATCAAATTTCATTTCCAGATAAGATATCTGTTTCATTTCCACTGTCTAATTAAGTTGAATGTACAATTACTTCCATTTTTTCATAACTTAAATATTTAAGCCTCCTCATGATATTGTTTCAAAAGAGTGCCTTTGAGTAACAAAAATTATTAGAAATCTAATAAAATTCCACTAAAACAGCGAAAAATATGAGTTACCACAAATAACTACCACTGCTATGAAATGAAATTTTCTGAATTTTTATTTTTAATTTTGGTCTGAAATTTTTACAGTTACTCTCAATATATTGTACTTTCGAAATTAATTAAAAAAATCGATTTTTTTAATTGTTTATTTTGCAACCTTTATCGTGACTTACAGCCCTATTCTGGCAGCTTAACTAAGCTCACCACATTAACAAAATAGTTAATATTTACAATTTGTTAAGGTTTCGTATTCTGCTGCAAATTTAAAGCTCTTTTCCCTACAATTTTGTTAATAACAGAAAGAGTCTTAACAACGAATGAAATGTATGTGCTTAGATAGAAAATTGTTGTGAAAATAATAAAAAAATACAAATTATAATATAATATTGAGTTTAAATACATTAAACTGAAAAATGGAAGAATTCTTTACTTATTTTAAGTGTTGATAATGAAATCTTTCAGTAGCCGCGGCAAATTTTTCAAGCGCTTGCAAAGTCACAACCTGCACTCGAAGCATCTGTTTATATAGCGCATCTCTTCTTTCAATAGGCATATCGATTTTCACCATGCATGGTGAACTTTAAAAGCTTTTTAAGCTTTTATGTTAATGATTTTTAAGAATACCAACATTTACATAACAACAATCAACTTAACAGGAGCTCCTTAACTATTTCTTGTTAAGCTAACAACCAGAATAGGGCTGTTAATCTTAATTTTGATCCTGTCTAATATATACGATATAAAAATAAAAGTATTAGCAATTACAGCCCTTGAAAATACTTACATCTTGGTTCTGATGATAAATTGTGAAGAAGCTAATACTGCTTATGACAGTAATAAATCTAATAGTTATCTTGATAAAATATTCAATAAGCATAAAAATTATTTAAGTGAGTTCAATACAATCGCATACAATAATTCACAACAATAAGTGCCCTAAAAGCGGATATGTAAAAATTAGTTATCTATATCAGTGGTTCTTAACATTTTCTGAGGCGCGCAGCAATTTAAAAAACAAGAAAACCTCCCGGAGCATTAAAACTAACAAATGTTTCATGGATTTCATACTGTCAACTGATTTGTTGTAAATTGTTACATGTATAATTTTTCCAGGCAAAAAAAGAATTTTCGTGCTAAAAAAAATTTTGTTTTAAAAATTTGAAAAAATCTTAATTAATACTCTTAATATATAAAACGCTGCTCCGTGCCTAATATCTCTTAAACTGTTCTCAAAAATGTTCAGCCTGAAAATATGCACATCTTAATACATAAAAGGAAAGCATGCCGCTCCGCACACAGTATTTCTCAAACTGTAATTATTAAACACTTAGATTAAATTATTAAACAAAGACATTAAAGCACTTTTACAAGACATGCTATTCTCAAATATGTTTGGCCTAAAAGTATGCACAGAAAATATATTTGATACTTATCAGTGACAATATTGGGTTTTTACAATAGTACGTTTTTGATCAAATTACCTCATTTTTCATACTTTCATAAAAAAGTTATGACGAATTTAATGAAATGCTTCTGATTCGATTTGAGTCGATTGTACCAAAAAATATAATTGTATCAGCTGCGAAACGACACCTGAGTTTGTAAAGTTGTGTATGAATATGATTGTTACCAAACTCGACTTTTTGCACCTTTACATTTGAACTAATTTTTCAACACTGCTTCAATACGTTAAGTGTTATTTAAAGTTGTACATTTGTATTTTGCAAAAACTAAGTGAATAAAAAAGCAAGCTTTAAAAAGAGAAAAAAGTGCTTTGGGCAAATGTCTCCAAAAAGAAAGTGTGCGAAAGGCCTGTCGTAAGACAGGCTTTTATACTAGTTATGAAATGATAAACAAAAATTAGAAACAAAAAAAACTTTTAATATTTATTTATATGAATATGGTTAAGAAACTGTCGATCCTTAACAAAACAAATAATATTTTGTCATATTCTGCTTAGTATTCGTCCATAAACTACTTCACCAAATTAGGGATGGTGAGGGGTTTTGAAATGCACTACGATAAGTAACGATAAGGGGGAGGGTTTTCAGATATTATAAAGTGACCAAAAATTTAAAAACTCGAAAAAATTCTTGCTGATATTTACCAGGTGTTACTCTGGAATATTAATCTTTAAAATATATTTTTTAAATTAAATAACAAGAAAAATATTTTTATTTGTTTCTAGCAGATGGGCCTCTGCGTACGAAAATAACCAGAAATAATTCCTCAAGGCAATGCATTTTTTAAAACTTATAAAAACAACATGTTAAAAAAGTTCAAATCGTTATAAAAATCAAAGGGGTACTAGTAAATTTTTCTTAATAACTAGAACAACAAATTTTGAATGAAAATGTTATTTTATTTTCATATATTTGTTAAAATTTTGTATTTCCATTTATATTCCAGCTTACATTTCACCATTTGCCAGACTTTTTGTTACTTCTTGGCAATGAAATGACAATAATGTGTTTTCCAAAATCAAAACAATACAATTTTGTTGTTTTCTCTTATGTGCGAAACCTTTTTTAGAGAAACGTTCACTTTTTACTTCTTCGTAATAGCAATAATATACTAGAGATATTCAATTTTATCACAAAACACAACATAATACAAGACTTAATAAGCAATATCGTGAATACCCTAAATTTTATATTTGCATATCGAAAAATATAGAATAATAAATATAATAAAGGTTCAAAATAATAATGACGAAAATATTAATATTATAAGCATGAAATGGGATAACTCGAGTAAATAAATATATAATATATAAAATAAAAAAACAGCAGCCAGAGAATGATCAAACAAGAACAACACGGCCGAATAAGGGTTGAACATTGTCTAAGAATAATCATTAAACCTTATCATCCGAACAGCGGCTGAACAAGGGTCAAACAGTGCCTGTTTTGAAACAATACTCTTCCAAAAATGTTGCCTTACAGCTTATGCTAAAACAAAAACGTGTACACACAGAGAAAACATGAATAGCTCTCTGTATCCATAACAAACCGCAAACGAAGCACAACAACAAAAGCAATCACATTTGTTGCTCATCAAACTTGCTGATCTGCTTGTATGGAAACATTTTACGTAAATGAACAAATAACAAAAACAAATTTCTACACCGTTCGTTGCTGATGCTAATGGTTCCGTTACTTGCGTTTTCTCATGACAGAATTGTTTTTGCGCAAGTGAATATTTTGTTATTCGCATGCATTGAAATATAGCAAAATCGTTATGATAACTTGAAAATCACCAATCGTTATGTTTGGTTATTTTACTATTAAAGGACCTGCTGCTGCGTGTGGGCGAAATAATTTTTTCTACCACCATGGCACAGTGCGATTTCTTTGATTTAAGGATGCAATTTCAGCTATATCAAAAACTATAATATTTAGTTAGAAAAACGGGGTTTTAAAATATATGTGATTAAGCCACATTGTCAATTCAGTATCACTTTACCTTACTTTAAGAATTTTTTATAATACTTCTTTCAATTGAAAATAGCACATTTTACTGGGAATCAGTTTAGAGCAAAAAATGATTTTAAAGCCTTTATTAAAATTAAGTATTTTTCGTATGCGCAACTCTGCGCCACATATAAATTTTTAAAAAGTATATGAGGTAAAAATACTATATTGTACTATACTTATAGCTTTCGACAAATGTTTGGAGATATATACTAGCAAATTTTTGATAAATTTTAGCTTCATTAAAAATGCTTAAAGAATTGAAAGGTACATATTTTACAATTTTTATATATGTTTTAAGTATTTTAAATTTATTTTGTTTTATTTTCAACTAGTATAAAAGCCTGTCCTATGACAGGTTCTCCGCACACTTCCTTTTTGGAGCCATTTGCCGAAAGCACTTTAATCTCTTTTTAAAGCTTGATTTTGAATTCACTTGATTTTTGCAAAATACAAATGTACCACTTTAAATAACACTTTACGTATTGAAGCATTGTTGAAAAATTAGTTCAGGTGTAAAGGTGAAAAAAGTCGATTTTGGTAACAATCATATTAATACACAACTTTACAAACTGGACTTGCAACTATCATATACGTAGCAACTCGGGCGTCGTTTCTATCAGCCGCGATTATATTTTTTGGTACAATCGACTCAAATCGAATCAAAATAATTTCATTAAATTCGTCATAACTTTTTTATAAAAGTTTGAAAAAATAGGTTATAGATTATCAAATATATTTTCAGGCTGAACATTTTTTAGAACATTATGTCTTGCAAAAGTGCTTTACTGTCAAAAAATATTTACTGTTTGATAAATACTGTGTGCGGAGCAGCATGCTTGCCTTTTATATATTGTATTAAGATGTGCATACTTTCAGGCTGAACATTTTTGAGAACATTTTGAGAGATATTGAGTACGGAGCAGCATTATTGCCTTTTATATATTAACTGCATTATTCTGTATCACGAACATGCACACCAACGTAGAGAAAGACACGAGAAGCAATATTTTCTTCCATACAAAATTGTATTGCTTCTCGTGTCTTTCTCATCGTTGGTGTGCATGTTCGTGATACAGAATAATGCAGTAAGAATGAAGCTAGGACATTAATACAAATAAAAAAAGAAACATAAAATTATTCTTTTTGCTTTAAGTTTATGTTTGAAATTTTCCATAATTTTTGGTTTGAATGCGCTATTTTTTGTTACAAAAAAATTTAAGTTTTCACGAATTTGATAAATGTATTTAAAAAAAGTATAAAGATTCTTATATCATTTTCATAATACATTTTACATTATTTACCTGTTCAAAGACATTTTTTGTTTTATTATATTAAAAAAAAGTTTGGCTATCCTAAAATCAAAAAGGGCACTGTGCATGGGTTTCTTATTGGAGCATGAACGCTTTATGTTTGCAAGCTTTTGAATGATCTTATGTTTAAGGAAAAGAAAATTTAATATGCATAAAAATTTTGGCTGGAATCTAATAAAATATCAATAAATAAATCAAATTATATGTATGGTATATTATATCATTTTTGCAAAAAATTCAAATCCTAATGCATACAATCCAGATTTGGATATTGAAAAATATATATGGATTGCATACAATCGATATACGTATAATATTAGCACATGTTTAATTATGTATGTTTGATTGTACGGCCAGTATTTGACTCTAATTCGTCTGCTGTTTAATGAAAAAGTCTTGCAAAAATACGTTGAACGGCCGCTGTCCGTTGTTTAGCTGAGATAGCTTTAAAACGGCCGCTATTTGGCCTTTGTTCGTCCACTGTTCGTTGACTCTTCTTTCTCTGTATGGCCCTCGGCCTTAGTTCAATAAATTTAATTTTTGCCCGTGAAATGAGCTTGTCGAGTATAAAATAAATTCTCTCTTTGAAGGTTCAATTTTGCCAAACGCTTTTTGTATTCATTCATAGAATTATAATTTTGGAGCTGAAAATAGCACTCAATGGGCCATAGTAATAAACTTTTAAGTTCGACTCTAAAGTGTAAGCTTTTTGACAACAAATTCTATAGAAATATTGACAGAAAAGCTCACACTAAATTTAGAGTAGACTTTAAACTATTTATTACTAAGGCCCAATATTTTTATCCAATAATGTTTGATGTTTTGTTAAAGCACGAATAATATCAGCGACATTTCTGTTTGAATTGAAAGAAACATCATATATTTTTGTTTTAATTTTTTTTCGTTATGCTATGAACAAAAAGGTGCTCTAAACTTGGACATTTTCTTTACTAAATTAATTATATTAATAGGAAAAACTGAGAAATTGACAGTTCAAATCTCATCGCCCCGGTGGTGCAGTGCGTTAGTGCGCGCTTGCATGGGTATCACAAAGATTTCTGATGACGCCCTTAGCCAGGCAGAAATTGCAATCAGATCAGCTAGTGATTTTTTCCTTTTCATATTGAAAAAACTTTGTTGTTGTTTCTTTGGAAAGATTCGTTAGAACAATTAATTGTTCTAACTTTGACCTTAAGCTCAATAAACGATTTTAAACTATCAAACAACTTGAATTTGTATTTAAAATCAAGTATTATTTAAACTATCAAACATTTAGAATTTGTATTTAAATCATGTAAAATCAACATAATTATATTAATATATAAATGTTTTATATAAGAATATAAAAAAAAATTTTAAAACCTTTATTTTTACAATGAGTATTTATTTATTTATTTATTTATTTATTTATTTATTCGTTAAGCTTAATACAAGCTGATTAACTAAGAACTAATCTTATTCTAACAGGGTCTTAACTTATTCTAACAGGGTTTATTTATTTATTTTTTTTTTCTCTCTCCTTCCCTTGTTTTAGTGTTCGAAAGATATCCAACTCGTGGTGGGCGTAATCCGCCCACCAGAAAAACGTAATTATAAGAACACGTCAAAAGGGAAATACGGAGAGAAAAGCAATAAAGGGAACCTACAATAATTAACAGGGAATATGTATCATATCTTAATTGTAAGAAAAAATTATAGAGGGGGAAAAATGGCGTTGGAGTTAAGAAGAAGTGGCGTTGGAGTTTAGAAGGGCATTTCGGAGTCGAGATCTGCTCAGATGAAAATCAAATTCGCTGATCAAATTGTTAGTTACACGAAGCATCCTGGTTACAGGTCCACTGCAACCATAGTCGGTACGATGGAAGTTGAGGTGGAAGAGAGGAATAGACCTAAGGTTACGTGGGTTGGTATTAAAGGATATTAATTGGAGTAGTGCAGGGCAGTTAATGGTACCGCATACAAGTTGATGAATGAAGAGTACATCTGCAACTTCTCTTCGTTTTGCAAGAGATTGCATGTTAATCAACTTCAGGCGGTCTGCATAAGGAGGTAAGTTGAAACTGTCAGAACCGGAAAGACCGCGTAGTGCGAACCTAATGAATCTTCGTTGAACGGCTTCGATTCGCACAGAATGGATGTTGTAGATAGGAGACCAAACCTGGCTGGCATATTCGAGGATGGGTCTAACAAAGGTAAGGTAGAGAGATTTAGTAACGTAAGGGTTGGAGAATTCTCTGGACCAGTGTTTCACAAAACCCAGTGCAGAATTGGCTCTATTAATGATATTATCAATATGAGACCTAAAATTAAGTTCCTTGTCACATATTACACCTAAGTCCCTTAAAAAGCTTACAGGAGGAACTGGCTTGCCGAGTAAGTAATATGTTCTTGGGGGAAGCTGGAGACGCTTGCGTGAATATGTAATAGCTTGACATTTACTAACGTTGAGCTCTAGAAGATTTTTTTGACACCAAGTGGAAAAACTAACTAGATCTTCTTGAAGATAGTGAGAATCGTCGTTAGTTTGTATGCGCCGATAGATTTTCATGTCATCAGCATACACAGAGAGATTGGATTCTTTGATGATGCCATCTACATCAGAGATTGTTAAGACAAACAACAAAGGACCAAGGTGACTACCTTGTGGGACACCAGAGGTAGCTGAAAAAGAATCTGAATTGGAAAATCTAAAGATGACATTATAACGGCGTTCTTCGAGATATGATTTAATCCAAGATATAAAGAGTGATGGAAAACCAAAGGCTTTAAGCTTAAGAAGAATGATAGTGTGTGAGATTTTGTCGAACGCTTTACTAAAGTCGGTAGACACTACATCAACTTCGTACCCGCTTTCCAACGAGCATAGAGCGTTTGAAACAAATTCTGCAAGGTTAGTGGTAGTCGATCTTCCTTTGAGGAAGCCATGTTGGCTGGGAGGAAAAATAGATTTGCAATGGAAAAAGAGAATGTCATAAATAATGCTTTCAAACATTTTTGGAGTACATGAAAGTTTTGCAATAGGTCTGTAATTGGAAATATCGTTTCTTGGTCCTTTCTTCTGCAGAGGTATTATGTATGAGCTCTTCCACAACTTAGGAAAAACGGAATTAGAAATAGAAAGTTGAAAAGAGCCAATAGGGGATGAGCCAACACGTCCGCGAATTTTTTTATAACAATAGCAGGCAAGCCATCGGGTCCTGGAGAATAATCGTCCTTCAGATTATTTATCTTTTCTAACACATCAGCTAGTGTAATATCAACAGAAGTTAGCGACGTTTGAGGACAGTCCCTTAACAAAGAAAAATACTCGTAGTCTAGTTCGTCGTTATGATTAGTGTATGACTGACTGAAAAAATTTGCAAATAGGTTTGCAATTATTTCCGGGTTGTCTGAGGAAATGTCCGAAAAAGTAAGGGTAGATGGGTAGTTGTCAGATTTTCTTTTAGTATTTATAAACTTGTAGAAGCTTTTAGGATCCGACAGCAATTTATTTTGAATATGAGCAAGATAAGACTCGTATAGCGTTTCACAGAGTGTGGAAAAAAGGTTAAAGGCGTGAAGATAATTTGTGAGATCAAGAGGAGAACGAGAAATTAAATATGCGCGCCATAGTTTGTTCCTTTTGTTGCGGAGTACACGTAGTTCCTTATTGTACCAGGGAGGACATGACGAAAAGTTTTTTTGCCTGGTGAAGGGGACAGAATGTGTGAAGCAGCCGAAAATTATGTCATAGAAGTGAGCAACTGCAGTATCAACGCTTTCATAACCATTATCGAAGAGATGTTGGAAATCGATTCTACTGAATAAAGTTTCTAGTTTTACAAAATCAGTTTTCCGAAAGTTAAAGCTGTACGAGTGCTCGAAATGTGTATTTTTATATCAATGTGATATGATAAGGTAAGGGATAATGGTGGATGGTACTGATCGAGTGTTGAAAGAAGATGGTTACTTGCGGAGACTACGCAGTTATCTAAATCCGAAGAAAAAATTAGGTCTAGTTGTCTACCTAAATTGTTAGTAACTCCGCTCAACTGGTAAAGGCCGCAGTCTGAAATACAACTAGTAAAAAGAATTTCTTTTTCAGAGGTAGGATTTGAAGAAAGATAGTAGGATTCATCATCAGAGAGGACCCATTGAAGGTTGGGAAGATTAAAATCTCCCAGAAAAATAACGGTGTCAAATGGATCCATAAGGTCCAAAAGTGAATCTATTGCGTCTACTGCGAGCTGATAACCATTCACTGGTTAAGACGGGCGAATATAACAGCAAATAATGAATACATTGCGTTTTGTGATGCAAGCTTTGGCACATATAAATTCAAAGTTGGCAGTGTGGGAGTTTTTTATAATGGTAGGATTGAAGCGATTGTGAATAGCGAGAAGGACACCACGACCTGAGGAGAGATCATCTTTGTCGAGACCATCGTCTCTGAAAACCACGAAATCGGACGCGAAGACCTCAGTATCTTTAAAGTCGGGCGTAAGATTGGTCTCAGTAAGGGCAAATATGTCGTAGGGAAGCTTAAGAGAATTAAGAAACACTGTAGAGATTTTGGTGCGTAAGCCTCTTACATTTTGGTAGTAGAGAGAGACAAATAATGGGCTGGGAGAAGGGTTTTGAGTAGGAGTAATAATTTGGTTAGGAATAATATTGTTGCTGCTCTTTACGGGACTTTTGAAGATAAGAGATATGTTTTGACCTCACATGAGTAGCATATGTGTCAAGATCTTCTTTGACTTGATGGCTCGTCAAGCCAAGTAGCTCGTGGAATCTGGTAAATAAAAGGCTTAACTCATTGACATCGGTAGGTAGACCTTCTTGCTGAATCAAGACTTTGAGGTTTGTCTTGGTCTTGCCTTCTATACAGGTAGAGATCGGTGCTTTATGCAAGTAAGCAAGATAAAGACGCACATTGTTGTAGACACTATTCTCTCTTAGTCGAGAAAGGGCATATCTATTCTCTGTGTCAACACAAGAGTTCATCGTAAGTTTCACTCTTGGTTGTTGAAGAGGGTCAATAAAAGATGTGGGGCTTCCAGCTTGATTAGAAGCTTCACTAGTGACTGAAACAGACGGAGATGGGTTTAAAGTATGGGAATGGACGAAGTTAGGATAGAGTATGTTAGTCTCATTTTTTCTTGCTGTTGTGTCCAAGTGAGGATTAAGATTGAATGAGACTCGTTTAGGGTGAGACGGCTGAAGAGTGTAATTTGTTCTATTTGAAATAGATTTGATCTGAGGAGTAAAACTAGGAAAGATATTAGTTTTAAGTTTCCAATTGGGGTCAGCGCTAGGACGGGAATTAGGTAATTTATTTCCGGATGGTTTGTGGACAGGATAAGGCAAATTAGGATTTTTATTAAGTAGAGTTTTCTTTGGATTAGAATAAGACTTAGAAAAAGCGTTATACGTATTTGTATTAGAAAAATTATTATTACTAGCATTTTCGTTATAAGAATTTTTATTAGAGTTAGAATTGGAATAAGAATTAGGGACGTTACATGACTTAAAATTTAACGTAGAGTTAGAGTTTGAGTGTGAATTAGATTTATAATTGGAGTTGAAAGGAGAATAGGAGTTAGAATTAAAATTAGAGTTAGCATTATTCCTAAGTTTACTGGTAGTTTT